>JAUTXW010004041.1:0-68285 GCA_030620095.1 Kuschelorhynchus macadamiae | reverse complement strand
AAAAAAGTTTTAAGTAGGCTGTGCTTCAAAACCATGGAAACAATTTGCATGAAATTTGACAGCTTGGTTGCATTTCTTGATTAAATTAGTAAATTTAAGAAATAATTATGTCGAACTACACTATTCAACAACGTTTAAATTTATATGAGTGCTTCATTAGAAACAATAAAAGTCCCGCACTAGCGTTAAGGGAGTATAGAAGACTGTATCCAAATCGCAGAATTCCAAGTAAGAAAATCTTCGTAAGAATTACACGAGATCTGGAAAATGGCGTTGTGATAAACAATAAAAGAAACCGGCCTAGGACAGTTCTTACAGAAGAAAATCAACTTGATGTTCTTTTATATTTTGAGGAAAGCAATGAAAATTCCCAAAGGGATGCCGCACGGGCCATACCGCATATTAGCCGAGCAAGTATTCAGAGAACACTTAATATCAACGATTACCATCCTTTCAAATTCACTCCGGTACAAGAGCTATCCATAGCTGATTTTGACAACAGAGCTACTTTTTGCATGGATATGACGGACCGCCACTTTGATCAACCGGTTTTTGACAAAATTCTTTTCACTGACGAAGCAATTTTCAACACCGCGGGAATATTTAACCAAAAGAACTGCCACTACTGGTCAAGGCAAAATCAACATAAAATCAAAGCCATCAGAAAGCAGGGACATCAAAGTGTGTATGTTTGGTGCGGAATAATAAAGGACCGAGTGATTGGGCCGGTTTTTTATGATAGGACTCTTAACGGACAGAGATACCACAGTTTGTTGCAAAATGAAATACAACCTCTTATTAATGAATTACCGGATGAAATTAAAGATGGTCTTGTTTTTCAACAAGACAGTGCGCCGTACCATACCGTAAGACCTGTAATTGAATGGTTAAATGAAAGATTTCCAATGTGGATTGGCAGATTTGGGTCAATACCCTGGCCAGCTCGGAGTCCCGATTTAACTCCACTAGATTTTTTTTTATGGGGAAATATTAAAGACAAAGCGTATAAGAATAAAGTTAATAACGTAGACGATTTAAGGGGGAGAATAATGGAAGAGACCCATTTGGTCAATGAGAGTGGAGCAGTTCGTAGGGCAATAAAAAAATTAGACATTATTTATACAACATGTATAGCACAGGAAGGTGGTTATATAGAAAATTTAATTTAAGTAATGTTTATTTTTTTGTCTTTGTTCTTGTTATGTCATGTTTAATAGTTTATGTTATGTTTAGTAAAAATTGTTTAATATTAAAATTGATTCCTGAAGAAAATCCCCAAAACTCGGGAACCGTGACTTGAAAACCTATGTTATAATATATCGTTGAAATCGTCTTTCGATGCTCTATTTAAATCCGTTATAAAATATAGGGGGTTGCATTTAAAAATCTTGCGAAAACTGATGGTACGCAAAACGTGACAACACTGTAACATTTTTTTTCAATTTCAATATTTTTACCTACACGTCCAATAAAGCATAAAATTATGTTTTTTCCTGCACAAAAATGAAACAAAAAAAAGTTGATAAATACCAGAGATACAACAAGTTGAAAGTATGTCAAAAATTGAAGATGATCGTAAATATCTCCGAAACGGTGCCTCGTAGACCCATCTTATAATACATCGTTGAAATCGTCTCTAAGAGAGCTATTCAAATCCATAATAATATACAGGGTGTTCCATTTAAAATAACAAAGTTGACATCTGTCAACGCAAAATGACACACCGTGTATATATAAAAATACAATATTTAAAAAATCTAGATAAACCCAAGAAACTTTTGTATAAAACTTTTTTCCCTATCTCGTACAGATTATGAGATAAGGTAGTGGGTCATCTTATGTGGGCCACCCTGTACAGCAATGAGGAGTTAGTGGATATTGTTTTAGCGTACGGAGAAGCAGGGCAAAATTCGCAAGCGGCTTCTCGTTTGTGCGCAAACCGATTTCCGAATAGGCACATGTGGTAGCCAAACAGGTACCAGAAGTCTCACATGCGACAGCGTGACGCATATTACATGAAGCCCAACTGTACCCTTATCACGTCCAGACAGTCCAGGCGTTGCTACTCACAGATTACCCCCTCAGAATAAGATTTTGTGAGTGGTTGTTGCAAAAAAATGCTCGAAATGCCCGTTTTACAGCTGATATTTTCGCCACCGACGAATCAATTTTTAGTCGTAATGGTATAACCAATCTTCACAATACACACGTTTGGTCCTTTGAAAATCCTCACGCAATAGTCCAGACAAACTTCCAACATCGTTTTTTTTTAAACATGTGGGCAGGTATTGTCGATGAACGTCTAATTGGACCGTTCATATTGCCAGATCGGATGGATGGTCACCAGTATTTGGAATTTCTTCGGAATGATTTGCCGGTCCTTCTTGAAGATGTGCCATTGGCGGTCCGAGCAAGGATGTGGTTTTTGGGCATTTTCGTTGAGAAGTTCGTAATTTTTTGAATGTGGTACAGCAGATACGCTGGATCGGTAGGGGTGGACCAATTGCATGGCCTCCACGGTCTCCCGATCTAAATCCTCTGGACTTCTTCTTATGGGGATACTTGAAAAACCGTATACCGTACTCCAGTTCAGAATATTGAAGATCTGCGTGTCCGAATCACAGTGGCTGCCGTTAATTTGAGACTTCAAGCACAGCAGGAAGGAGTTGTATTTCAGTTAGTGCGCCGAAATTGGATTAGACGCGCCCAAGCTTGCATTGAAGCCAATGGAAACAATTTTGAACAGCTTTTATAAGTAAGTGAACTGGTAAACTGTATTATTTTATTATCTCGATTTCTGTACGACTTTTATTACATTTTTTTTTGAGAAATCAACTTCTTTCGTAACAGTGAATATGTGATTAAAATTTCGTGGATAAGTTGTGAAACACCCTGTATTTAAGCCTGATTCAACCTGCTTGTAATTAAAAAGTGTTATGAATGTGTAAATGAGTATGACCGTAAATGTTTTAAGTTTAAGTTTACTCCAAGAAAAGTTATTAAATATTGCACACTATTATATTTTGGTTTTATTTTGCTGTAAAATACAATATTGTTTCATGTCTTTTTGTATGTTTTACTTCATTCAGCACCACAATTTAAGGTGGAATCTCTCTAAGATTAGCATAAAAGAAACTTTATTTTTTAGGCCTTCTTCAGTACATATTACATTACTAAATTCATTTGGCAGGCAACTTTAATTACTGGCTTGCAGAAACATTGTTATTTGTTAAAAATGTAAATGAAAAAGTAAGTTTGTACTAGATAGTTCTAATAGATGAATAAAGTAAAACATTAACATAACCCTACATTTACAACTGACGCCGACAGAGGTTGTCAATATAAAAGTAGATTAACTTAGTTTGGGTGCCCCCATTTAAACCTTTAGAAATTTTGCATCAATTTGGAGGGTGGGCTTCTATTGTCGTCACTGTTGCCCTTATAAAGTCATTGTAATTTAGTCTACACATATTAGTTACTTGTGTATGTGTTGTGTTATCATCTGCGAGTAATAACTTAAAGAGGTTCATAGTGGCTTCACAATACATAAGAAAAAGAAGTAGCTTTCGTTACTCAGCCACAACAAACAAAGGGTTATGTGGCAGACTTATAGTAGTGACTTAAGTACCGCAACTCTCCGCATGCTACGACACAACGCATTAAATTGAATGAGTGATTGGAAGAATTATAACATTCCAGTGAAGCTTGTTTTTGGGAAATAAAAAAAAACTGCTTTGCTCCGAAACCGTTAATTTTTCAAAAACTATTACTATTAGACAAAGTACATGTGATACCAAAGTTTAAACGTTTTATACGCATTTAGTAACTAGATATTGGTGTTTGAAAGTACAAATATCTTATCCTTTTTCCACGCAATATGCAAAAATATAGGTAAAAAAAAACAAAAAAGGACATAAATGAAATACTAATTTTTATTTTACATAAAAACTTTGTAAAACATAATATTAACATTCTTTTTAGATTTCTAGGTCACTGGTTTCTCTATTTGTTGTGGGATTTGACAGAATTTCATCATAAAAGGGCCTGTAGTCTTCGGGTATGTAATGCACTATTTTGGAAACATCTTCTAGCTCCTTAGAGTTGATTGGAACTTTTCCATTGTACGCTTTCGAAGTTGGAAGGTCCACATTGTCTTGTTTCTTCACATTGAAAAGACCATAGGTGAAACCATCAATAAATTCAGATGCTTTGATGTAGCCTTTCAGTGCTTGGGTATATGTCAAATGCCAGTATTTGCTGATGGTAAAGGACTGTTTTTTTTCAACATCTTTGACAGTCTTTTTGAAGTATTGAGGCCACCAGCCTTTGACATCAAGTATATCAGTATTATTTAGCCGTTGTACTTGAAAACTTGTTTTTTTTTTTCTTGGAAGATGTAATGATTTCGTTGTATTGATCAGGAGAGTAAATCCTATCGAATTTTCTCAAAGAGCGCTTAATAACTGAAAAGTTTGTGTCGCAATGCAAAAAACAATGACCTCGGATGGGAAAATTTTGATGGATTACTTCAAATTTGCCATTCATAGTCAGTGCAGTAAACAACCTAGTTAAAGTGTGGTTGCGGTTTTGTTCAGTTCATCACTAATAACATGCAGAGTATTTACTTCTTCATGGATATGTTGAGTAATAAAGTCCAAAATCGCCGTACTGACTTCATTGGGACCTCGCTGAGCATCTCCCTCTGTGTGTGTAGAACACCGATATGTCGTTTCGAAGACTATGGATATTAAAAACGTAATATTAAAGTTTGCGCAGATAAAACATTTCCTGAACTGGCATTAAGGGAAGGGGCAGGTTTTTTAATATAGTCAAAAACTATGGCTCTAACATCGTTCCTTTCCTTGCAGGTCTCTTTGATTTCTTGAAGTTTATTGTAGAATTAATCCGGTTTTATCCGCATTTAAATCCTCACAGGTCGAGCAAACGTCCACTGAGAAATGTCTCAGATAATATTCATACTTGACGACATTTCTTAAATCAGGATTTTCATTAATCAAGAGCTCGTACATCTTAGCTACGCTTAAACTTGCATCTAAATAGGTGATTAACTTAGAGGAATAATGAGACTCTTTTTTCGGAAACGATTTTATCTGTTCATCAATTTTGGCAACAATCGCGGGATTCAGTCTATTTGCACGATTTGCATGCCTTCCTCTCATAGCAACTGGTGCAGTTTTAGTTTCCAGGATCTTAGTTAGGCGATGTACGACTTTATTGGATATACGCGTTGTGATAAACTTCAACCCTACTCCCACCTTTCATAGCAAAATATTTGAAAGAAGAAGTATTCTGTTTAGATTCCGCTGTAGCTGGACGATGTCTGGCAACATCATGTCTTTCTATTAATCCTACTAGATATGTATCTTTTTCATTTTTTGGCCTTCCATTATAAACGATTTCGATGATTGAACGTTTCTCTTCATTAGAGAAATCGGCCATACATTTCTTACGACAAATGCAATCCGGCCCGGTTATTTTAGCATTCACTAGTTTACCTTTATGTGTAACAAACTCTGTCCCTTCTTGTCTTGCTAGCTTTTCCTTTTCTTTTTTGTGCAATTTCTTGTTTAATTTCAGCCTTTTTATTTCACGTTCTTCCTCTGAATCCGTGGAATCTGATATTTCTATAATATACAAAGAATATTTACTATTTTTGTTAACATTAACACTAACTTTACCTCTAAATTTCAGATTATTAAAAATGAAATAATATTAACTAACTTTTAAAACACCTGTTTACTGGACGAAACTGCAAAACGAAGCGAAAAACATGTGTTTACGATGTCAGCGTTGTGATCTGGACGCGCATCTAGTAATGCGTTGAAGAACGATAACATTCCAGGAATATTATCGTTTTTCCGCTCAACAACAAAATTATTATGGGAAGGGGGCCGGCGATATTATCGCTTTTGCGCTCAACTTGAAGATAATACGAATGTTATTTCAATGACTGGAGTAAAAAATGGCTTCGTTCAAATATTACAGACAAAGATCAGAGAAACAGGCAGTAACAAACCAGATTTTCATCATACTACTAAGAAGTTTTATGCTCAAAAGTGATTAAGTTGGAAAGTGTTTTAAAGTGAAAAAAATTATGAGCTTCATAAGGTCACGAGGCCTTAATCAGCGACAGTTTTCTGCATTTTTACGTGATTTAGAAATTGAGTGCACTGGTTTACTATATTATGCAGAGGTGCGATGGCTTTCGTGTTCTATGGTACTCGACAGGTTTTGGAAACTCAAAGAAGAAATACGCGTTTTCACGGAAACAAAAGCAGAAGATGTCAGCTTATTATACGATGTACCTTTTTTACAAGATCTTTCATTTATGGTAGATATCACAAAACCGTTGTCGGACTTAAATACGAAATTGCAAGGACCACGTCAAGTTATTACAGATATGAATGATCATGTGAAAGCTTTCAAGTGTAAGATGATGTTGTGGGAAAAACAGTTAGCGGAGGATAATCTGTCACATTTTTTGACTTGTAAGGCATATCAGGAAAGCACAAGTGTCCCAATATCATACAAAATATATTCAGAGAAAATGAGAAGACTTCTGGCAGAATTTGAGAAGCGTTTTCAGGATTTTAAGACCCAAGAAAACAATTTTTCTCCATTTACTGGTCTTTTCACTATCGATATTGATAAAGTTCCCCCTCACTTGCAAATGGAAGTAATTGAGATTCAGTGTCAAACCCATTTAAAACAAAAATTTGATAGTGTGTTGCCTGTAAAATTCTGTCAATGACTGGAAGTAGCTATAAGTGTGAACAACTATTTTTTTTTGATGAAAGGCAGTAAATCTCCTTCAAAATCGCGATTGACGGACGCAGTTTTAAAAGTTATTTCTGCCGATAAATTCGCGCCACAAATAGACAACTTAATTAAAGACAAAAGATGTCAAATATCTGGCAAAAGAACTTAATATTTGTAGTTTTTTGTAATGTCCTTTTTATTGGAAATCTAATAAACAGACTTGTCTTATAATAGTACATCTCGCTTATTTTTAAAGATAGAACCTTGCGGTTTTCACGAACCTGAGCTATTTTTTTGTGAAACTCATGAAACCGTGAACAAAATTTTTATAGCCTTCTTCGTTTATGAGATACAGGGTGAAATAGAAAATTTTGCATTTTGGGACGCCCCTCGCATCTCGGTTATCCTTTAACTTAACGCAAAGGGAAAAATTGCTACTTATGCAAGTTTTTACGGTGGATCCAGTGGCGTAGTCATATTTTTCATTTGAGTTGTTATTTTTTAGATATGACGACCCAAAGTTGTGTTTTTTTAAATGGGACACCCTGTATATTTGTCCAAAAATTGATTTGTCCTTTTAAAAACTTCTCAAAAATATATAATAGTATGGGTCTATTTTAATAAACAACAACAAAAATCCTAATTTTTATAATTATCATCCCAAATTTTGCAGTAGGCCATGCAAAGCGATGCCGTTTTCTTTTGTTTTGTTGGAAGCAAATGACATTTCCCAATTTTGTACGCGTATATAAAATATAGCGCTAGTTTTTTGTATTTTTCTATTGTGTAAAAATATATTTGCATTAATATGGAAGAAAACTAAACTTTCGAACATTATGAAAGGTACGATATGTTAGCTTGTTCTATATTAAGTAATGAAAATGTTGAAGCGGCTTCTGAGATGTATTTTAACAGGTAAATAGTTAATTTTTAGGTATGTTGAAATACTATTGCTTAATTTTTATTTAGATATCCAGAAAGGAGGCAACCTAATATATCCCCTTTTTATCGGATAAAAAAGAATTTACTTAATCACGGATCATTTATCAAACCTCGTACGAAAACATATAATAAAGAAAATCGGGAGGCTGAGGAAATTACGGTTTTGGCTAATGCAGAAGCTTACCCTACAAACTCTTGTAGGGCCAGTGAAAAGAGCATAAGGATTCCAAAAACTAGAGTTCAAGAAATTCTAAAAAAGCACAAATACGACCCATACAAATTTAGGCTCGTGCAGCACTTACAGCCAGGGGAAGCAGAGCGTGCGTCGGGTAGTCCCCTGCAATTGGTTTCGAGAAAGATGCGATATGGTAAGAGATTTTGAAAGGAAGGTTATATGGTCAGACGAAGCACATTTCAGTAATTCTGGTATACTCAATAGGTACAATAGTAGATTCTGGTCCCAGTAAAATCAACACCAAATATTTCCCAGAAGACATCAGGGCAGGTTTGGTCTAAATGTGTCCTGTTTCATATTAGGAACACATATAAAATTTTATATATTTGAGGGAAACCTAACAGCCAATCGCTACATAGAAATTTTAGAGGCAGCTATACCTGAATTACTTGACGATGTGCCTCTAGCGCAAATTAACGAAATTTATATTCAACAGGACGGTGCTCCTGCACACATTTCTGGAGTGACGAGATTATTTCTGGACAATAATTTTACCAATCAATGGATCGGAACAAATGGACCTATAAGATGGCCCCCTAGGTCTCCATATTTGTCGATTTTAGATTTCTTTCTATGCGGATATCTGGAAAATAGAATTTACAAAGACCACTATGATAATGTTCAAGATTTAGGAAATGCAATAAGAGAAAATTTTCGCCATTTACAAAATCATCCCGTTATTTTGCTTAATTCCCTAAAACGAATACGAAAATTGTGTGAAGCATGCATAGAACAAAATGGAAATCAGTTTGAACAGTTCTTTTGATTTCCTTGGTTACTGTAATTCTTATACGACAGTTGATTTTTACTGAAAGGCTTGTTATATAATAATTTATTACTGTTTTGTTCTTGTGTTACATAAATCTAGGTAGGTGGTACTTTTTTGGTGCGAAATTATCAATACATATTTTGATAAATAGATTTAATTACATATTTATTTTGATTTATTGTTAGGATGTAGATATTGTTAACGACTTTAAATAAAAGGCAGCATTGTTTTACATGGCCTACTGCAAAATTTGGGATGATAATTATAAAAATTAGGATTTTTGTTGTTGTTTATTAAAATAGACCCATACTATTATATATTTTTGAGAAGCTTTTAAAAGGACAAATCTATTTCTGGACAAATATACAGGTTGTCCCATTTAAAAAAACACAACTTTGGGTCATATCTAAAAAATAACAAGTCAAATGAAAAATATGTCTACGCCACTGGATCCAGCGCATGCAAAATTTTCTATTTCGTCCTGTATCTCAGAAACGAAGGCTATGAAAATTTTGTTTACGGCTTCATGAGTTTCATAAAAAATTAGCTCAGGCTCGTGAAAACCGCAAGGTTCTATCTTTAAAAATAAGCGAGATACCCTGCTTTTGCAACCAAATCCGGACACCCTGCACTTTTTCTCAAGATTTTCAGTAGTTTGTCTTCTTTAAGATAAGGTTTTGCGGCCCACCGAGTCGATGGTCTTCATGCTTTTGGCACCCCAGTGACTTTGAGTTTGACATGGCTGATTTAAACCATAGTCCAAAATTACATTTTTGAGATTTAAATTGGCCAATATATTTGACCAAACTGTATTGAAAATTAACAAATTTTAAAGGTGCGTACAATTTTTTCAACTATCACCAAAGAATTTGCCTTCGTTTTAATTTTAGGTCTTTAGCATAACCAGAAAACTAAGTGAAACGCATGTATCTTACCTCAAATACCAATAACGTATTCGATACGTTCTATACCCATATTCCCAATTTGTGTGTTTGTAGTCGCCATAACTGTTTTGCTTGTATTAAAACCAACCATACATATTTTTAAAACTGACTAAATAAAGATAGATATAAGGAAGTGACGAATAGTATAAATTATTACTGTTCGGCTACTTAAATCGAACTACACAATTCCGCACTATCTACGTAATAGTCATAGTCACAGTTACGGTTATGGTTCCCCATTTTAGGGTACGTAGTCTCAGCTTAAACAGAACGTGGAAACACCAAGTTCCGGTTACTTCAATGAAAATACTTGTCAGAACAATGACGTATTCATAACTAAAAGTGCTACTTGGGGATAAACTGGTGCGAGTTCAACAGGACTTATCAAAATCGTGGTGTGTGTCAATGTAAAAACTACTTATTAAATTTATTTTAATTTTTTTTTTAATTATGCCTAAAAATCAAATGTGGCCTGGGTAGAAGCTGGTAAAATATTGGTAGGAATCAATATGAGGTAACAAAATGGCTCTTAATACAAATGTTTGAAAAGACAGTACATGTATATGTGTTACTAAATGACTATGTACTGAACTAAATTGAGACACTTCACTATTCCTAATAAAATGAAATATTCATAAAGAGGGAAGTCCCGGGTAAATGACCGATTTTTAAATTAATTTTTCAATTTTATTTCATTGAGTCAAATGGCAGAAAATAAAACAATTTCCTGTGAAAAAAACAAACGGGTGCAATCTAAAAGACGGAGCTCTATAAATGTAAACATGTCACGTTATAAATTCAGACACAGACTTCCTGGTTAAAGCGACTTCCAACTTCCGTTGTAAACTTTAAAGTTAGTATGGCAAAAAATTGTCTCAGACACAGAGTTAACAATGTCTCCATGTCTATATTTTTTTATGAAATAGATGATATAAGGATACGAAGTAGAGCTTTTTGATTTTTATATTAAAATTGTAATTGTTAAACGTCTGCATTTAATTAGAATTCAATGAAAACGTTACCAAACTTATTTTGGCTACCGATGAGGCTACATTTACAAGAAATGGAGTAAATAATTTTCACAATAGCCATGTTTGGGCCATAGAAAATCCGCATACTGTGAAGAGAACCCATTTTTAGCACAGATTTTCAGTAATCGTTTGAGCTGGCATAGAATGGCATGCTTATTGGACCCTACTTTTTTCCAGATCGCCTGACAGGTGAAATTTATTTGGACTTTCTCCAAAACGATCTACTCAATTTATTAGAAGATGTTCCTTTAGATGTGAGACGAAATATGTGGTTTCTACATGATGGAGCGCCACCACATTTTAGACGAGAAGTTCAAGAACGTTTAAATAATGAGTTTCCTAATAAATGGATAGGGCGCATTGGACCCATTTCTGGGCCTGCACGCTCCCCGGATTTATCGCCCTCTGATTTTTTCCTCTGGAGCTATTTAAAATAGTTCCTTTATCAAAATCGAGAAATAGATACTGTACAAGAATTACAAGAACGCATCGAAAACGCTTGTGATGTTATTTGTGGACACCGGGATTTTATTTTTGAAGCCTGTAGTGCTTCCTGGGTATGCAGAGTAAAACATTGCACTGACCGTACAAATGGTAACAATTTTGAACAATTTTTGTAATATTTTTATTATTTGATTTTTTATAATTTACAACTGTGTTATACCGCAACTTTCATATCAATGATTTTTATTTAAATGACTTTATTATTTTTCGATAATAAAGTTTTAAATATTTGAAATATTAATAACTTCTTTGTTTTCTAACACACACCGCATGGTCGATAGTATCAAAAATCAGGCATACATTTTTGTCCTAACACTGGAACCTATGGTGGAAGATAGATCAAAGTGCAAGAGTTCTAACCACACTACACCACAACTTGTTACGTTCAGGACGCGCGTTTCGCTAACCAAGTTAGCATAATCAGTAGATGGTATAAACTAAAGTAACTTATCCTAACCGAGACTATTTATAGGTAAATGTGGTCACATTTGGTTGCACCCGACTATACCGTTGTCAAGTAAACAATAGAGGGGACTATAGGGAATAAGCTCTCTGTCTTTATTTAGTGCTTTCTTACCACATTCAACTATTTCTATACTCTCAAATGCATCCAATAATCTATTATTAGATACATTTTTAATCAACTTAAGATTATTTATTCCTATTTGGTGATTGTTTTCCAAAGCATGATGGGCAAGGCTTGACTTTTCTGTTTTTCCGTATCTTAAATGTGCCATGTGTTCTTTAAAACGAATGTTTATTGAGCGTTTAGTTTGCCCAACATATTTTAGAACGCAGTCATTACATCTAATTTTATAGATTCCACTCCTCGCCTTCAAGGCTACTCTAAAACCTACGTTTTCAAATACTTTTTCTAGACCTCTCGTATATCTGGAATTATATGGGATTACTATGAACTTATTGGGAACCTCGGGTGTTTGAAGAGTAGTGGCATCTTTTAACATTTTCTTATGCTTATGTCTATTTACTAATTTATGTACAAAATTATCATTATATCCATTACTTTTAGCTATATTTTTAATCAGATTCATTTCATTTTTAAAACGTTCTTTACTTAATGGAAAATTGACTAACCTGTGAGTTAAGAAATGAAATGCTGCCATTTTGTGTTGACGGCAATGAAATGAGTCGGATATTATATACCTATCAGTATTAGTATATTTCCTATAAATATCAAATTCTAATTTATCGTTATTTCTAATAACTAACGTGTCGAGAAAAGGTAATTGCACATTCTTCTCCTTTTCGTACGTAAAATTACTAGAAGGGTATTTATTGTTTAATGTTTCTAAGAAAGTGTCCAAATTTTCTGTTTCAGTATCAAAAATAGCAAATGTCTCGTCTACGTATCCGTATCACATCCTTGGGAAATACTTGAGTGCTTTTTTGAATTGGGTTACTAAACAAATTTGCAAAGAACGGAGATAAGCAATTGCCCATCGCAGTTCCCTCGAGTTGTTTATAATATTTATTTTTGAACTGAAAAAAATTTTGAAATTATTGATTTCAAGTAGTGCCTTTACATCAAAAGATAATAAAATTTCACCTTCTTTTAAGTGAAAATTCTTAATTTTATCGACGCATTCTAACGAGTTAGTAACCTCAAAGTTATCGTACGAAATATTTAATTTGCCGAATTCTTCTACTAACCATTTTAAAATATTGTACGTGGGTGATCCAACAGCTGAAACAATAGGTCTCATGGACTTCCCAGGTGTATGGATTGTGAGAAGGGAATACAGTTTAGATAACTGTGGGTTACTATGTGTTAGTTTGAATTTTAGTTTATCGGACACAAGGTTTACATTGTTTTAAGGTACTTTTTAATTCTGTCTGTAATCATTTTTGATAACGGGTTTTTCTCAGTTAAATCGTAAGAACCAGTTTGAACCAAATTGTCTACTCTTTGAAAATAATCTGCTTTGTCTAGTATAACAACCTTATTTCCTTTGTCAGTTTTTAAATAAAAACATTCTTTTTTCTTCAGTCCCTGGATAACTTTAGTATTTTTACGAGAAACATACTTTGACTTGTTAACAACGTTTTTGAGATTTGATTTCTGCAGGCCTCTCTAATGAATCTCTTAGTTGACTCTGGCACGTATTGAATGGAACTTTCGATATTCGCTATAATAGTTGGTAAACTATTTTTTACTGGAGGCTTTGCAAAATCCAAACCTTTATTCAAAAGGGCGATTTCTCTATTATCAAAGGACTGAGAAGAAAGGTTTTTTTACAATGTTCTCGACTTCCGAAGAAATTTGTTTTTGTGGTTTCAACTTCCTCAGTTTATTTTAAGGTGAAAACATTTTCTTCAAAAATTTGGCATCGATAACTACGAACATTTTTTTTTGGAAATGTAACCATTGTTCAAATTCTAAATATTGGATGTAGATAGTTGAACAGTTATTTGCAAATTCATTAACTCATTATTATGACATGTCAGTCAAAGCTCTACAGTTGGCAATGCCAAGCCAACTTGAAAAAGCGGTAAGTAAATTCAATAGCAAATGGAAAAATAGTGCTTTTATTACGAAACTAGATTTTACCTAATTTTTCCACTTCGGATAAAAAAATGTAAACCTATGTCTTGTAGCAGAAAGATAGAATATTTGACATATTTAATCGGTTTTATCCCAGGAGGTACCTATACGAGTTTACGATGGGTCAGGGAATGGCCAACAGATTTCGTGCACGCTACAAATCAAAAATTTCTCAAAACTCACTCCCAATCCTGATCGACCTAATTTTGACACCGGTCTACCAGGGTCACACGTAAAAGCGTTGGGAAATATATGTAACAAAAATTGCAATTTTATTTCTATATAGCTCACCCTGTATAAACCGTAGAGTAATTTTGTACATGTGGTTTTTTAATTCCTTGGGGGAAATATAGGCTCCTATAAATAATTTCTGCCCCTCGATATTACATAGGAATGAAATGACAACATTTTAGGACGGATTTTTCATGGCTTTGGTCAAACAAAAAATCATGTTCCTTGGGATTAGATCGTGTCTAATTGGATTTACTATTCGACGACGTTTCAGCCTTCGATTCAATTCAATTCAATTCAAAAAGTACTTTATTGTAAAAAATATTCAAATTTTGTTTACAAAGCATATTCCTAAATCTAAACTTAGACCTAAAACATTTTATTGCCATTATAGGTAATGTTAGTATAAAAAAGTTTTGTGTCAAAAAATAAAAATGTAAACATACATGTGTAGGTAAATATTAAAATGAAACAACAAAAAATTATATAAAATTTGTGTAAGTAACAAAGCAAGAAAAAAAAAAAAACAACAAATATATACACTCAGACCGACACACAGCAATTCTAAACACTAATATTAATATTAAGCGTGTCCTGTTAGAATTCGTCAACACTATAACATGCCCCGTTCAAAAGTTCCCCCTTCAGCAATCTGCGGAAGGTTCCTGAGGAATTAACCGTTCTTAAAGCACCCGGCAGATGATTGAAGATCTTTCGGCCCTCATATATTATAGATCTTTTAACCAGGGTGCTATGTGGGAGTGGCAAGGGTAGATTCAGGGTTTGGCGGGTAACAATATTGGTTATGGGACCCTGTAGTCTGTGACGATTTTTAAATATGAGGGATGATGTTTCCAGTATGAATAAAGATGGTAGAGTAAGAATTTTTTGTGCCTTGAAATGTTCTCTACAGGATTCAGTGCGTGGTACATCTACAATAAATCTTACGGCCTTTTTTTGTAAAACGAAAAGAATGTTTAGCAAACCCTGATTAGCCACACCCCAGAATGGTATACCATATCGGAGATGCGACTCAAACAAACTAAAGTAGACTGCCCTTGCCAGTTGAGAACCCAGTTCCTCCCTAACGGCCCTAACAGCAAAGCATCCAGAAGACAGCCTGCCACTCAAAGTAAGAATATGATCTTCAAATCGCAGATCCCCATCAATAATAATTCCCAGGAACCTGGTGGCAGGAATTCCTGTAAGCAAACCGCCCTCGAAATGAAGATCTGCGACATCACACCCAAGCCCAACAACATGAGTCTTAGAGAGATTCAAGCATAGCTGATTAGAGTTAAACCACTCCTTGATGAGAGACAAGTCCCTGCTCATGATCTCCCTAAGTTGCGCAATATCCCTGGCCTGCCATAGGATAGAAGTGTCGTCCGCAAATAGGGTGAACTGTCCAGAGATCTGCAGTTGGGTCAAATCATTAATATATAATAAGAACAAAATAGGCCCCAAAACAGAGCCCTGTGGAACACCGCAACAGACCCTCAATGATGAAGATCTTTTTCCGGAGCACATTACACACTGATACCTCCCCTCAAGATATGATCCAAACCAGGCAAGCACACGTCCACGGAAACCGTACCTCTCGAGCTTAAGCAGAAGAATTTCGTGATCCACGCAGTCAAAAGCCTTGCACAGATCACAGAAAACAGCCGCCAATACTTCCCCCCTATTCAGCCCAACATAGACCTCCTCAAGGAAACCACAGACAGCATCATGCGTTCCCTTGCCCTCCTGAAAACCAAATTGCCTATCGGTTAAAATATTAAAAGATTTTAGGTAGTTGCACATTCTATGTTTTACCAACTTTTCAATGACCTTAGACAGAGTGGGAAGCAAAGAAATTGGGCGAGAGTTAGAAGGCTCCTCAGGGTCACCTCCTTTGAAGAGAGGTAGCACTGTTGAAGATTTTAGACAGGCAGGAAAAATCCCCTGCAGCCAGGACTCATTTATACAGATGGAAAAGGCTTCTAAGACTTTATCCGGTAGTTTTAAAAGTACTTCAGCAGAGATGTCATCATCTCCACTGGATTTCTTATTTTTTATTTCTGTAATAACTTTTTTTATTTCGGACTTGTCCGTATTATAAAAACAAAATGAGTTTTGATAATTAAAATTACTTAGGTGAGATAGAGGGTTAAACTTAGAGGATAAATTCCTAGTCAGATCACTCGCCATGTTGCAGTAAAACTGATTAAGGTGATCAGGGTCCATCTCAGATTTGACACTAGGGGATCTTTTGCGGAACTCATTAATTATAGCCCAACTTTCTTTTTGTTTGTTTTTAGCCTTACTGAGTCTATTTTCATAGTATCTATTTTTAGCAGCCCTGATAAGCTTTCTATACAGACTACGATACTTATTACAAAAAGTTATAAAACTAGGGTTATTACTATACCTTTTTAGATAGTTTAAAGATCGAAGGTTAGTAGCTGATATCTTTAGACCCTGAGTAAGCCAACAATTGGTTTTTTTTTTTTTTTTTTCTTAATTAGGCGCACGGGAAAAGCTTGGTTAAATAAAACGGACAACACTTTACAGAAACTGCCAATTGGGTCAGACAGATCCAGGCTCTGCCAATTCGCACCTACACATAAGGAGTAAAACCTATCAAAGTTGGCTGCCTTAAAAATTCTACCAGGACTACGCCCAGGAGGCTGCCTTATGGCCCCTGGCATGTAAATAGTACAACTTACCGCCTCGTGATCAGAGATACCTGCACCCACAACTGAGCAGTCGACATTTTCAAAATTAGAGCATAAATAGTCAATTAAAGAAGAAGACTTATCTGTGATCCGAGTTGGCATGTCAATGTGCAAATTTAAACCATAAGTCAAAAACAAATTGTTCAACCGGCAAGTAAGAACTGAATTCTTATCTAAAAAATTAATATTAAAATCCCCAGTCAAAACTATATTTGAAGAAGAGGGAACATCTGATAAAATTATCTCAAGTCGCTTAAGAAACTCTACGGTCGAACCAGAGGGTGAACGGTAAATACAAAAAATATATAAATTATTACGCTTAGAAAAACAAATTGAAAATTCAAATAATTTCTCTTCTAACAAATAGTCGTATCTAGTTACCGCTATAAAACTATCAGCGGTGTCAGAATATTTTTTAATTAAAATTAGACTACCACCATGAAGAAAATTTTCTCGACAAGACATACATAGTGGTTGGTAACCAGGTACAAAAAAGCATTCACTAGGCTTAAGCCAATGCTCAGTAATACAGACTATATCCGGAGACCCTATGCTATTTAAAAAAATGTATAAATTGTCGCATGGCACAATTGCACTAGGCATCTTCGAGGATCTTTACTTCATGGGATCTGAACACTGAATGTAATGAATAAATAACTAAATTGGGTCATACTTCATTATTCCTAATATAAGGAAAGATTCATAACGAGGGAAGGTCCGGGTAAAGGAATTTTACCGATTGTTGTCGTTACTAATGCTCCAAATATTAGCTCATACTACAATTTTTCGGACAGGCTGTATAGGGATCTATTTCGATTTGATATGTGTACAGTGGCATTGCCAAGAGCAGAGATATGAAGAGTATATCCCCACCAAAACTTTTCAACTATACCCAAATTAAAAAAAAAATTTAACGATGTGGGTATTTGTTGCTTCTTCCTATTTTCTTCTATATTCTCTTTAAATAATTATATCCCCCACCAACAGCTAATTCTGACTGCGCAACTGTATGTGTAAGCACTCCAATATATATATATATATATATATATATATATATACAGGGTGTTTCACAACTTATCCAAGAAATTTTAACCGCATATGCATTGTTACGAAAGAATTTGATTTCTAAAAAAAAATGTAGTAAAAGTCCTACAGAAATTAAGTTATAATTCTGAGTGTCAATAACAAAATGAAAAACAAATATCTGTATTTTGCGCTCATCGTTGCGATATCACAACACTCATTAATAATTTCTTGTAGCAAATGTTGTACCAATCCACTAACGAAAACAAAATACCAGGAATTTTTTGTTTTTTCATATTGATAAGAACATGTAAATAATGTTGAATCTGTATGGTGAGTGATCTGGATAAACAACGGTCGATTTTTGTGAATTTAAAAAAAGTATTTTGCGAGTTTATGTTTTTCGATATTTATTAAAAATGGCACAAGTGTACAGGGTGTCCCATTTTCGTAGGTTTTACGGGGTTTCCAGCTTATGAGTAGAGATAGAGAGATGCGGTTTTCGCGACACCGTGCTACTTTTCGATGAAACTAAAGAGGCCGCAAACAGATTTGCCCTAACCATTTTAGTTTCCGTGCTACAGGGTGATGTTGAAAATTTGTCATTTTCGGACACCCCCTGTAACTCAGCTATCGTAAAATATATTTAAAATGTTTCAACTGGTATTTATAGATTTTTTCACGTAGAATTCAGTGGCATACTCAGATTTTTGCTGAGAGTCATAGTTTTTGACATATTGGCATAACCTACTATTTTTTAAATGGGAGACCCTATATATTATTTTTTCATCTTATTCTTCGTGTCGAGAGCTTTTCAAAAACATACCATAAGTCATATTTATTTTCATAAATAACATGAAAAAATGCATTTTTCTTTAAACGGATTTATGGCATAGCAGATCAATCGAAATAAGAGAAGGTGGCTGTGGTAGCCATGGCAACGCCAACAAAAATATGATCAGGCAGCCATTACTGCTGTCATTTTTGGCATTATTGCGTTTAAATTTTTCTTGACGTCTATTATAATTATTGTTTTTAATATGGCTCAGAATCAAAAATTTGAATATTTTGAGAAATATGATATGAACGCGTGTTTTATATTGTCTAATGAAGATGCAGATCAGGCGGCAGAGCTTTATCTGAACAGGTTAGTTCTTTTTTATCTTCCTGCATTTTGACTTTATTGGTTCGCTTTATTTTATCTTAGATATCCCGAGAGAAGACAACCAGAAAAAAGAATTTTTCAAAAAATTAAAAATAATCTTTGCCAATATGGATCTTTTAACAAGCCTCGATCGCGAACTTACAATAAAGACAACGAAGAATCTGAGGTCAACGTTTTAGCCCTCGTTCAGACAGCTCCTGAAACATCTTGCAGGAAAATAGACGAAGAGGCGGGTGTACCGAAAACCAAAGTGCAGAAAATTTTGAAAAAGCACAAATTCAAACCCTATAAATACAAACTTGTGCATCATCTGCATCCTGGTGATGCAGAGCGCAGATTGGAGTTCTGCAATTGGTTTATAAATATGAAGGCAGAAGATATCGATTTTGAAAAAAAGATTATTTGGTCAGACGAGGCACATTTTACTAGTTCAGGGATTTTAAATAGACACAACACGCGATTTTGGAGTCAAGAAAACAACCATGTTATTTTTCCTAGGGAGCGTCAGGGCAGATTTGGATTCAATGTCTCCTGTTTTATTTTCAACCGAAAAATAGTTTACCAAATATATGAAGGAAATCTGAATTCGATTGGTTACGTGCGAATCCTAGAAGACGCATTAGGAATTTTGGATGATGTTCCCTTGGCTCAACTAAATAGGATTTATTTCCAGCAAGACGGAGCTCCAGCCCACAATGCCAGAATAAGTCAAAACTGGCTTAACGACCATTTTCCTGGAAGATGGATAGGAACACACGGACCTGTTCGATGGCCACCACTCAGTTTTAAATTTCTTTTTGTGGGGTTATTTAGAAAACAAGGTTTATGTAAGGCGATACGAAAACTTAGAACAACTAAGAATGGCCACCGAAAACGCTTTTGCAGAGTTACAAAGACAGTCATTTACAATAGAAAATGCATTAAAAAGAATTTTTAAAGTTTGTCACACTTGTAGGACACATAATGGTCTACAATTTGAACAATATTTGTAGTTTTAATGAAATTATAATTATTACCTTTTACCTACTTCCTAATTTTTTCTGATGCTGTTACTTTGTTATTTCGTTAATAAATATTTGTTAACTTTTTTCATGGCTCCACAGCCACCTTCTCTTATTTCGATTGATCTGCTATGCCATAAATCCGTTTAAAGAAAAATGCATTTTTTCATGTTATTTATGAAAATAAATATGACTTATGGTATGTTTTTGAAAAGCTCTCGACACGAAGAATAAGACGAAAAAATAATATATAGGGTGTCCCATTTAAAAAATAGTAGGTTATGCCAATATGTCTAAAACTATGACTCTCAGCAAAAATCTGAGTACGCCACTGAATTCTACGTGAAAAAATCTATAAATACCAGTTGAAACATTTTAAATATATTTTACGATAGCTGAGTTACAGGGGGTGTCCGAAAATGACAAATTTTCAAAATCACCCTGTAGCACGGAAACTAAAATGGTTAGGGCAAATCTGTTTGCGGCCTCTTTAGTTTCATCGAAAAGTAGCACGGTGTCGCGAAAACCGCATCTCTCTATCTCTACTCATAAGCTGGAAACCCCGTAAAATCTACGAAAATGGGACACCCTGTACAGTAATGAGGAGTTAGTGGATATTGTTTTAGCGCACGGAGAAGCAGGGCAAAATTCGCAAGCGGCTTTTCGTTTGTATGCAAACCGATTTCCAAATAAGCACATACCACATCCACAAACATTTACTTCAATTATTTTACGTGCTAGTGGAGAGTTGCACCCCAGACGTGGGGTGGATGGGGGTCGGGTTCGCCCACAACGCGTTTTAAACGCCGAAGAAGAAATTTTGCATATTGTGGAAGAAAATCCAGATGGAATAAACACAAGGAGGTTAGCCCAACAGGTACCAGAAGTCTCACATGCGACAGCGTGGCGCATATTACATGAAGCCCAACTGTACCCTTATCACGTCCAGACAGTCCAGGCGTTGCTACTCACAGATTACCCCCTCAGAATAAGATTTTGTGAGTGGTTGTTGCAAAAAAATGCTCGAAATGCCCGTTTTACAACTGATATTTTCGCCACCGATGAATCAATTTTTACTGGTAATAGTATAACCAATCTTCACAATACACACGTTTGATCCTTTGAAAATCCTCACGCAATAGTCCAAACAAAACATCGTTTTTCTTTAAACATGTGGGCAGGTATTGTCGATGAACGTCTAATTGGACCATTCATATTGCCAGATCGGATGGATGGTCACCAGTATTTGGAAGGTTGTGGTTTCTGCACGATGGGGCACCTTCGCATTTTCGTTTAGAAGTTCGTAATTTTTTGAATGAGGTACAGCAGATACGCTGGATCGGTAGGGGTGGACCAATTGCATGGCCTCCACGGTCTCCCGATCTAAATGTTGATTTTTACTCCTTCACGGAAGGAGAAATACAATGTGTTTTCATTCCGGGTGTACATCCGTTCACTACTGTCGTTCTGAAAAGAACAGTTTTGCTGACGTTTCGCCAAAATCTCATTTGGCATTTTCGAAGCTTTCTTTCTCGCGTCCGAATAGAGACTTCTATAGAGTCTTCCAACATCGTTTTTCTTTAAACATGTGGGCAGGTATTGTCGATGAACTTCTAATTGGACCATTCATATTGCCAGATCGGATGGAAGGTCACCAGTATTTGAAAATGTGCCATTGGCGGTCCGAGCAAAGATGTGGTTTCTGCACGATGGGGCACCTCCGCATTTTCGTTTAGAAGTTCGTAATTTTTTGAATGAGGTACAGCAGATACGCTGGATCGGTAGGGGTGGACCAATTGCATGGCCTCCACGGTCTCCCGATCTAAATCCTCTGGACTTCTTTTTATGGAGATACTTGAAAAACGAGGTATACCGTACTCCAGTTCAGAATATTGAAGATCTGCGGGACCGAATCACAGTGGCTGCCGATAATTTGAGACTTCAAGCACAGCATGAAGGAGGTGTATTTCAGTTAGTGCGCCGAAATTGGATTAGACGCGCCCAAGCTTGCATTGAAGCCAATGGAAACAATTTTGAACAGCTTTTATAAGTAAGTGAACTGGTAAACTGTATTATTTTATTATCTCGATTTCTGTACGACTTTTATTACATTTTTTTTTGAGAAATCAATTTCTTTCTTAACAGTGCATATGTGGTTAAAATTTCGTGGATAAGTTGTGAAACACCCTGTATATATATATATATATATATATATATATATATATATATATATATATATATATATATATATATATATATATATATATATATATATATATATATATATATATATATATATATATATATATATATATATATATATATATATATATACAGGGTGCCTCCGGTTAAGTCGGCACCATTGCTAACTTCCTTATTATTGGAGATATGAGGTCGGTTAAATTAGCAAACTAGTAGCATTTTTTCTTCTGATTAAGATAGTGAAATCAGGAAAACAATTGAACATCGCGTCTTCGAGTTATTCCAAAAAATGTATATTTTTTCAATCATCACCTTGTATATTTTTCGACATAACGTTAGCAAATCGTCCTAAGAATAAAAAAGTTCATATGCACTATCTGCCTAAACCTAATAATAACAAAGTTATAACGATATTTTACTAACAGTCAAGTTGGCCATGAAATTAAAAATAAAAACAATTGATTGGGTGGCTTGGCGATATAAATGACAGTTTGTAGATGAGGGGCGTTTTGTTGTAGCAGAAAAATAATATATTTACAGTTTTAGTTGCTAAAGCTTGTTTTAAAATGTTGTTCACGCATATTGAAAAATGTGATATGTTAGAAACATACCTTATGTGTAGGAAAAATAGTACTATGGCAATACAAGAATACCGCCGAAGATTCCCTACTCGTAATTTACCGGACAGGAGGTATTTTTTAGTTCTCTATAGAAAATTTAGAAGTAACGAGGAGGTTTTTAAAAAGACAAGGAAGAGAAAACCTTTTATAATAAGCGAAGACGTTGAAATTACCATATTAGCCTATTTTGAAGCACACAAAGAATACTCAACAAGGGATTTAGCAAGAGATTACGGTGTTAGTTTAGTGACAATATGGCGGATCTTAAAGAAGCACAAGTTTATTCCGTATAAGTACCGGCCAATTCAAACATTGTTGCCTGGTGATAATGAAAGAAGACTTGCGTTTTGCCATTGGTTGCATCATGTTTATGAAAGAAATAATGACATTTTGAAGAACATTATTTGGAGCGATGAATCCAATTTTTCCAACAAAGGTATGTTCAATCGCAAAAACGTCCATTATTGGTCGCAAGAAAATTTATTTCTCACTGATCCCAGAAATCCTCAGCATCAATTTAGTGTCAATGTTTGGTGTGGTATGAGAGGAAGCGAAATACTTGGACCTGTATTTTATGAGGGTACTTTGACAGGAAGGAGATATGTTGACCTGATAATTTCTGGGGCGTTAGAAGAATATTTGGACGGCGTCAATTTGGCTACACGACAACTAATTTACTTCCAGCAAGATGGGGCCCCACCTCATCAGTTTGGTGATGTAAGAATGATATTGCAGAGATTATTTGGAGACAAATGGATTGCCACAAATGGTCCAGTTCGCTGGCCACCTAGATCCCCAGACATAACTCCTCTTGATTTCTATTTTTGGGGTTACGTGAAAAATGAAGTTTATAAGAAGAAATATGCAAATTTGGAAGAACTGAAAATTGAAATAAGGAGAATAATGGCGTCTATTGATGGAAGGACAATTTTAAAGGCGACGAGGCATGTGCTAAAATGTGTCCGAAAATGCATAGAACAAGATGGTGATGTGTTTGCTCATTTACTGTGACAGTTAAATCTAACCAATTAAGTAATATTGTTTTTATTTGGAATTTCATGGCCAACTTGACTGTGAGTAAAAATATCGTTATAACTTTGTTGTTATTAGGTTTAGGCGATTAGTGCATATGAACTTTTTTATTCTTAGGACGATTTGCTAACGTTATGTCGAAAAATATACAGGGTGTTCCATTGAAAAAATATACATTTTTTGGAATAACTCGAAGACGCGATGTTCAATTGTTTTTCTGATTTCACTATCTTAATCAGCAGAAAAAATGCTACTAGTTTGCTAATTTAACCGACCTCATATCTCCAATAATAAGGAAGTTAGCAATGGTGCCGACTTAACCGGAGGCACCCTGTATATATATACAGTGTGTATCAGCCAAATGGAATAAATTCGATAATAAATAAATGGGGGCGTGTTCGGAAAAACGCTTGGACCCGTCGATTGGTATTTTTAGTTGCTCGTTTTCTCCAATAAAAACTTTTTATACAGGGTGTGTCCTGTAACAGTGGTCAATGCCAACTTTCTTATTTCAAGTGCAACACCCCGGATATTATTTAATTTTTGGATTCTTTAGGAGATTCTAAACATATTTTATGTTCAATGTCCTATACCTATCTTCAACTATTTCGGCAATATTAAGTGTTTTCAAATTTATTGCAAAAATTAAGATTAAAAAAATAAAATTATTTATTTCTTCATAATATATAAACAAAAGTAAAAAGTTAATTTAGGAACTGTTGAATATGCTCGCCGCGAACGCCTTGGCAAATTCCTAATCTTAAATAGAAATTTCTTCTACCGTTATTTAGCATCTCAGGCGTGACCGATCTAATCGCAAGCGTTATTCGTCTTCTTAAGTCAGCTAAGTCGAGGGGTTTAGTTTTGTATACAACATTTTTAATATGTCCCCATAAGAAAAAGTCTAATGGCGTCAGATCAGGGGATCGCGCTGGCCATTCTATCGATCCTCGTCTCCCTATCCACCGATTTGGAAATATTCCGTTGAGGTACTGCCGGACATTAATTTGGTAATGGGGCGGTGCTCCATCTTGCTGAAACCATATCATATTCGCTGGAACTTGTGGGTTTGCTGGATCCGGATACAAATTTGTCAAAGTTGGCACGACATTATTTTGGAGCAGTGCTAAATAATTATCGCCATTCAAATTGCCGTCAATGAAAAAGGGGCCTATGATATGATCCCTAACAATTCCTGCCCAAACATTAACCTTTTCAGGATATTGAGTATGTTCTTCGCTGATCCAGTGAGGATTTTCCCTAGACCAATAGCGGCAATTTTGACGATTTACATGACCGTGAAGTGTAAAGGTGCACTCATCCGAAAACAAAACATGTTCTAATTGAATAACATTGTTATCTAACATAGCCATAATTTGTTCACAAAAATAAGTTCTCCTATCATAATCGTCTTCCATGAGCTCCTGAGTTGGTATCACTTTATAGGTATGCATTTTATTTTCTTTTAATGTTCGAATAATCGACGAATGGCTAATATCGAACATTGCGGCGGCTTGTCGACTAGAAATATGTGGGTTTTCCTCAAACTCAAGCATAATATCCAATTTAGTATCATCATTTATTGAATTGGCAGCTGCTTTTTTTATCTGCCTCACATGTCCAAGCTCGCGAAACTGCTTTTCTATTTTACTAATTGTCCCTTGGGATATATGCGGCAAATTTGGAAATTTTTCATGAAATAAGCGAGCAACTTCCACTTGTGTTCGTGTGTTATCTCCATAACCAATCATTTGTAGAATTGTTATTTTACGCATTTCTGTTAAATGAACCATTTTTCTGATATTAGGTATTATGCAGTTAACGAAATTCAAAAGACTATGACGCTGACACTGACAACTACTGTCTTGCAAAGAGAAAGGCCAGGCATTTTACACAAAAGTAAACAAAACTGGCTCTTTTTGTTCCATATCATTAAAAAGGAACGCTAAAATGGTTTTTGCTTACATTCTTAATATGAAGACCTAAATGGTAAATAACTATTGAGTGTGTTGTAGCGAATTTTTGTAATCAAATAAATAGTTCAGTAACCAGAGCCACTTTCATGAATAATAATAAATTCGAAATAAATGAAATAAAAATAAATTTGAAAACACTTAATATTGCCGAAATAGTTGAAGATAGGTATAGGACATTGAACATAAAATATGTTTAGAATCTCCTAGAGAATCCAAAAATTAAATAATATCCGGGGTGTTGCATTTGAAATAAGAAAGTTGGCATTGACCACTGTTACAGGACACACCCTGTATAAAAAGTTTTTATTGGAGAAAATGAGCAACTAAAAATACCACTCGACGGGTCCAAGCGTTTTTCCGAACACGCCCCCATTTATTTATTATCGAATTTATTCCATTTGGCTGATACACACTGTATATATATATATATATATATATATATATATATATATATATATATATATATATATTTGCTGCAATTTTCCTCGTACTGGTAGCAGGATCATTTTCTACTGCATTCAGGACTGCTTCTTCGACTTCAGGAGTCCTAACCGTTCTATTTGCTCCTGCTAAATGAGTGGATTTATTGAATGATCCATTTTCACATAGCCGATTATGTACCTTTGCAAATGTTTGTCTATTGGGCACCATGATTTGGATATTTCTGTTCATAGAGTCGTCTGGCTTCATAACAATTGCCGTGGGCAAGTCCATAAATGAAATGAATTTCTGCATATTCTTGATTTGTGAATTCAACCATCATTAAACAACTACGGAAACGTCAAACAAAAAAATATTTCTTACAAAATGTCAGATTAAAGAACAGAATTAACAAATGACCTGCCTCAGCCTACTACTTTTTTTCCAGTTTCATTATTTAGCCTACACTTAATTTGCATCTATGGCTATTATTGCAAACTAGCTGACCCGGCGAACTTCGTACCGCCTATAAGATTATGATTTCAGAAACAAAATTGGACTGGTTACGAAATCGCAATGTTATCAGTAATAAGCAGAGACCGGATTTTAAGCAATTTTGCTTATGCTTAAATTTATAAGCAGCTCCATTAAATTTCATTTTAAGGTCTAACAATGACAAAAACACTATTCTTTTCATAAAAAAATATGCCTTTTTTTGCTTTTTTCTTAATTTCGAACTTATAAAATCAGAACTTATTTTGCTTATTTTGGCCTTTTTTTGTCATATATTTTTTTAATTTTGTTTTGACATGTTAATTTTTTATTATGTTTTTTGAATATTTTAATAGTTTTTCAAATACAAAAACATATTTTTTGGGTGTTTTTTTATTATTTAATATACCGAACTTATATTTGATTTTTTGACAAAAAGCGATGCTTATTTTGAAAAATTGGTCAAGTGCGAGTTGGACTCGCGCACGTAGGGTTCCGTACCATGGATTGCTACCTTTTTTTGTACGGAATAGAGTATTTTTGCAAGATATTAAAAAATTAACACTTTTACATAATATTTAAAATTATTGTTGATAAAAATTCCCTAAAGCTGAATTATGATTATAAAAAAATTGAGTTTAAATTTTTTTTTGAATAAAATAAAAGTAAAAAAGTTTGCTTGCCGCGACCAGGATTCGAACCTGGGTTACTACTGCATTGCTATGACCGCTTTATCGCCAGACCACAATCCACAATCCACAAACATTTTATTTCTAAATTTCAGTATTTTACAATGACATCTAAATTCTACTATATACATATTAACAATACATATATATACAAGTGATTTCATTCCCGACGCGCCTAGCGAGCCATAAGGGAAGGAATATTTCCTGCCGAAAGACAGGTGGCCGCTGTTTTGCCGACAGAACCCAGAGTGGTCAATAAGGCATATTGGGGTTCCTGTTTCCCGCACTTAGTACTAACACAGGAGCTGTCTTGGTTCAGAAACCGAATAGGTGGGCCTAATAGGCGTGGTTATCTACATGCTTAGGGGCAATTACAGCAATTTCCAGTAACGTAATATAGGGAAAAATCACGGAAAAACCCTATTTAATTTTATCAGGTACATTTTTGGTATAAATTTATATTTAATCCAGTGGCGTAGTTGGGAGCAAACTCGATGAATGTTAAAACAAAGTTTGGTTATCATATATAACTGCGAATACGCTACAACATGCAATCACAATGTTTTATATTTGTAGTGCATTCGCTTCATGTTTTCAGTAACGTTTACGGCAGCTTACGCTTGCTGTAGTAGATATGTTCATACAGCAACCAGTCGTCCGTCTTGTTGCGTTAGTTGAGGATAATATTTTGGTTTGCGTCTAGTCCGTTCGCCCTTCCCAATGCACAAAAGAAGTACACTGAGTGGGGCCTGCAGTTCGTCTGTTTAGTATTTTAGATTTTGGCGTAAAGTTGTTAGACAAAGATGGGCTAATGGAATATTCGACAAGAGAGTAGGTGTTTTAGGATTACGGGGGAGACTGGAAAAATAGTGGCAGTCGCTTGTACAGAGGTCCATGTTTAATGTGAAAGTCGGGATTGTATCTTACGTCAGTTATGTGAGTAGTTAAAGTAGAGCCCTGAATACCGTGCACATAAAACTTCATTGCAGATTTTTCAATAAAATCTGCAATAGTATCGATACCTGTTACAGCATGCAAATCTCTGATTCTTATGTAACGGTCAGCCATAATGGCAGCTCTAAGAATTCTGTTTTGGAACCTCTGGAGTCGAAGTCGCTGTGTATCAGATATCGATACCCATACCGGACACCCGTATGTGAGTATTGGTCTGATAACGACTTTATAAATTGTAAGTTTGTTGGTCGGGTCTAGTAATGATCGGGGACAAATTAAAGGGTAAAGTTTTTATTGAGAAGCAAATGTTCGTTGTATTAAGTTGGTAATATGGGCGTTAAAGGACAATCTCTCGTCGAATATAATGCCAAGGTACTTGGCCTTTTTTGATGGATTTATAGGATTCCCATTAATAATAAGTGGAGTCAGTATTTTATTGTTAGTAAATTTTTTAGTAAAAACAACTACCTGTGACTTTTGGGAGTTTATTCTTAGTTTCCACTTATCATAAAAGGGTGTGAGAAGAGTGAGATGGTGGGCGATTTGGGATTTTGCTGCTTGCGCGTAATATGATTGTGCGTAGACTGCAGTGTCGTCAGCGTACAGAGCTATTTTTGTGTTTGGATATTTTGGAATATCTGATGTATATAAGGGGTATAATAGCGGCGAAAGAATCGTACCTTGAGGCACACCTGCCCGAATGCCTTTATGTGCCGAAAGTGTGTTTTCAACACGTATTTGGAAGGTACGATTCCCCAGATATGAAGCAATTAAGGACACAAGGTGTAATGGGAAGTTAAGGATGGCGAATAGTTTATAGACCAGTCCGGCGTGCCATACTGTGTCAAAGGCGCGCTCCATGTCCAGAAACAACATGACAGTGTTAAGTTTTCGATTAAAACCACTGAAAATGTCCGAAGCCACCTTCGTTGCGAGCAGAGTGGTGTTATGCTTGGGCCTAAAACCAAACTGCTCGGCAGGAATCACCGACAGACTCTCCTCTGCCCTTTTGATTCTTTTCATGATTACCTTCTCCACAAGTTTTGACAGGGTATTAAGGAGGGAGATCGGGCGATAGGAAGAAGGACTGTTAGGGTTTTTCCCAGGTTTGTGAATTTGGATAACTACAGCATGTTTCCATTGAGAGGGAAAGTAATGTAGTCTTAGGATTGCGTTAAAAATGTACATTAACTGTACGAGGGATTTACGAGGAAGGTTTTTAAGGAGCCGATAAGGGATGCCGTCGGGCCCAGGGGCTTTATCATTAGGACACCAACGTAAATACTCTCGTATCTCATTGGGGGATGTAATTAAGGAGTTGTAGGTAGAAGGAGAGATAGGATATTTCCTAACACAGAAATTTGCTGCTGAGTTAGCGATGGATTCTTGTGCAGCTGTTGCGTCAGGTGACCCACTGTGTGCACCCTCCAGGAACTCTGCAAGAGCTTCTGCTTTATCGGTGTCAGATTGATCTCTACCATTATGATTAATAGTCGGGATTTTTTCGTATCTCTTTCGCAGAGCCCCGGTGAGTTTCCACAGTGAGTTATCCTTTGTAGAGATTCTGTTGAGTTTGTTTGTCCAACATTCCTGTCTGTACTGTCTTATTTTTGTCTTGATTAGGTTAGTGACATTGTTCAACTCGATTCTGTCGAGAATGCGTTTGTGTCTCTGCCATATTTTCCTCAATCTGTTTCTAAAAGAAATAAGATTAAGAATGTCATTTGGCAGTCTGTCTTGATCGCCAGACCGATTCTAAACGATCTAGGCTATTGAGACATGGAAGGAAAATTAATCTTTCCTGTATATGTACATCATAGTAATAACAATTAATTAGTAATAGTTAATAATACGCCATATAAACTTATTTAGTATTTGTTGTTAGAGCGGCAGCAGATATACATCATCTGTGAAAATTTCAACTATCTGACTATTACGGTTCATGAGATATAGCCTGGTGACAGACGGACGGACGGACAGCAGACTCTTAGTAATAGGGTTCCCGTTTTTACCCTTTGGGTACGGAACCCTAAAAAACCTTAAGCTTTTTTTTTCAATAATTTGATGCTTATAATTCCGGTCTCTGGTAATAAGGTTTATGTTTTTCTATTAAAACTTACCAAAACTCTATAATTAAATTAAAGTTTTAATATATCTATTCTTTAATATTCTTCTAAACTAACTTCTAAATAACTTCGTCAACTAAAAAACATAAACAAAAAAATAATTTACAGATTTTATTTATGTTATTCTATCCAAACTTACCAAAACTGTATATTAAATTACATTTAATATTCGGTGTAATGGCTCTAAACTAACTTTTGTTTTAAACACCTTGGACGGACCCATTATGCGGCGCGAAAGGGGGAGGTAGGCAGTGAAAATGTATTATCGAGATTCGGTGTAATGGCTCTAAACTAACTTATCAATAAAATAGATTTGATTATATGGTTGTTAATATTCTCAAAGTGTTCTTAAAAAATCAATTAATATTGAACAATAATTGCGTTCGTAACGTCAACTGAAAAAACATATTAAACAAAAAAGAAGAATTTACAGATTTTATTAGTAGCGCCATCTATGAACTTTGTTTTAAACACCTTGGACGGACCCATTATGCGGCGCGAAAGGGGGAGGTAGGCAGTGAAAATGTATTATCGAGATTTTTCTAAGTTTCCTCGCAATTTTTTTTAGTTTTTCTTTCATAAGAACATTCTCCTGACAATAACAAAGACAACCAAAAAAAATAAGTGAAATTGGTCCAGCCGATCACGCGTGATGCCGTGACCAAGGGAAATAGGGAGTCATTTTTATATATATAGATAAGTCGAAAACTGTGATAGATGTACATATTGGCATTTTTTTCCTTTTTTATCGAGTACTATCGATCCCTGAAATATGTCTAAGACATTAATTAACACCCTGTATAACATGAATAAACCAATGTGTTCTATTGTATAATTTATTATCCTCTAAATAGAAATATCCACGAAAAGTTACGGAGTATGTATTTTAATTTAGTACTTCCGAATCATAAAATTTATTGAGCTTACTTCTACCTACAGAGTCAAGAACATAGTTTTTTTTTGGCTACACCTTCTACATGTATATACGAACCAATAATGCAGGAGACCAAAAACTACATATTCGAGAATTTCTATTCAGTTCGAAGTGTTTGTTTCGATTCGGTTTCCGGTTTTCCTGGATATTTGCAAATAAAAATGCATAGTTTCACTTCGGTACCTATACGGATGCAATCTCCAGGAAAACCGTAACTGTCAGATAAACTTTCAGAAACTCGAGCCCGGTTAATAATGCTTTTATTAGATGCTTTAAAAAAATTCTAGTAATAATGTTAAAAGAAATAGTACAAAATATTTTACAGATAAACAAAAATTGCTGTTTCCATCAATAAAAATTTGACGAATACGACAATAAAACTGTTTATAAGGTGTTCTAGATAGGAGGGGGACAATATTTTAAGTTTCTTTACTACCAAATTAACTAGGCTTAGTAGCACTTTTCTTATTATAAACCAGAAGTTTTTGGACGAGTTAGTTTTATTGACATAACATAAAAAAAGAAACATTTGGCGTTAATTAGAAAAAGTAAGTTAGCCCGGGGTCCACTTTAACTACGGGACGTGAACTAGTTAACGAAATTAGAGGACCCAAGAGCGGCATCCCCGAAACTTTTCAACCGCTCATAAATACAAAATAAGTCGGAGGGCTTATCCACGGCCAGGAGCGACGGTATTATAAAGACGTAAGTTAGGAGCACTTTAGGCGATCCAGGAGCCACTGCCGCCCTAAGCGGCTTTCGTTATGCAGGCAAATTGGGCCATCCAGAAAACCCGTCGTAATACACTATAAATCTAGAGAGAGAGAGAGGACGCTCTTATAAGGGCTTTATTTAGGACCACCCAGGATCAAGGGCCGTAAACATGAATAATTATTGGATATTGAACACTTGCTTTTCGTAAATATCTTCCATTATTCTTACAGAAAAATGGTTTAGGTATTGGGTGTGGCAACAAATTGCTCGGTATCACAGCTACAAATACAATTCTCAAGTTTTGAAAGGGGCTGAAAATTTTGTAGCCTTTGAGTTTTCTTCCAAATAATTTTTCATTGAAACCTGTAAAATATTGGCACGAATATAATATATATATATATATATATATATATATATATACAGGGTGTCCCAATAGTGCATTTTCGGTTGATATCTTGATAACGGATAGCGATGTAAAAAAAGTTCAAATACAAAAGTTGTAGAACAATACAGGCTACATAACCTAAAATTATTTTCATTTATACAGGTTGTCTCAAAAATCTGTAGCGAAACAAAGTTGTGTTTTTTCTTATGGGACACCCTGTATATTTTTACACATTTAGATTCTGCTCGTGATTCTACACATTTTTTGTATATTATGTCCTATGTCTAAATCTGATAGTTTTTCTAATATCCGCCATTTTGTAAAAAGTTATGAATTGCAGTGCCTTTTTTCAAACGACGTGGGCCGTTGGGTTTTTGATATAGGATTATGATTTTTGGCAGGAACATTAACAAAAGTATGGGTTGACTTTCAACGTGAACAAAATTTGTCTGCGTTGTACAGGGACTCCTAGATAAGTAGGAGAAATTAAAAACATCATATCTTCATTTTTTAACCCTTTATAGGGCAAAAGGGTTGCAGTGCTCAGATTGACTTTATATTTGCTGAGGAGATACTTTGGGTCATAAACAACAATAATAAATGCTTTTTTTTATATATTTTTAAGTTTTTTTAGGAAATTTGAGGTGGGAAATATTTATCCCAAAGAAACCTTCAGAGCATAATCTGTTTATGTGTGCAGCGGGATTCTAAGATCCCACCTCAAAAATCAATAATATAAAAAATACCAATAGACTAATAAATAATGAACACAGTCTTTATTATTTTTTTAGGACATTTTAATCTTAAATATAAATAAAGCTTTTATTTTTAATCCTAAATACATAGTAACATAGAAAAAAGCTTAAAATGTGTACTAAACGTAAGAAAAACAAAAATAAACAGAATTTTAAGTATGGTAAATCATGAAAGAAGTCAAAGCACACCAAATATTTTGAAATGATCTACACATTTTCTAGAGAACTAAACAACAAAAAATAAAAAACACAAGTAACAAAAAAAACATGTTTTTGCAAAATAGTATAAGTTGCAAATGAAAACATTAAAAACAACAAGCAAAAAACTAATTTACAACAGAACAAAAAAAATATCATTTTTCTGTATGAAATAATGAAAAACATGCTTTGCATAATGCAACATTACAAGTTTTGCAAAGGAGATTGCTGCGTTTTTCTTTTTCTTTGGTGCTACATCTTGCGCATCTTCGATATTTATCAATTATTTCAGGCATATGGTTTCCTACGCCGGATAGCCGTACGGTATTGGTAACAGTGGATTTTCCGCTCTTTTGTTTTTTAGCATATCCACTATATGGTTGATATCCCCTTTTCTTTTTCGAAGTGTACGATCCTACTAATTCATTTACAAGAGCTGATCTATACTGTAGATGACTGTACGCCTGTTTTCCTTTCATTGTCTCCTTGTAAATAATAAAGCTATTTACTGTAGCACAATCCAAAAAATAATCAAAGAGCTTTATCCACCACCTCCGTGATTTTCGTGCAACAGAATAAGCCGCTATTAGCTGATCCACTCGATCAACCCCTCCCATATAATTATTATAATCCTGAATGGCTTTGGACACGTTACTTCTTCTTTTTCCCCAGTTTTACTTCTCCTGTCCACTTTACATGATTTTGATGGGTTCTGCATGGTACTTACTATGGTGACCGGCTTTTTTCCTCTGTCCATCCACTTGATGTAGCTTAGATCGCCACTCATGGCATAGTCTATATCATGTTTTGACATTTTTTTGTCCGCTTCTATTTCCCTTATAGGAAGATATTTTCGGTTTGCCCGTATAGTTCCACATGCGAATAATTTCTTTTTTAACAAAGTTTCCAATAAGGGAATAGAGCTAAAGAAATTGTCAAAGAATAGGCAATAACATAACCCTTCAAGAGTTTTTGACAAATTCAATACGACTTTCTCGCCAAGGCTGTAGGACTCATTTCCAACGCTTTTTCCGGTGTATACATCGAAAGATAATATATATCCAGTTGCTGCACAGCACATTACCCATACCTTGAATCCCCTCTTTATGGGTTTCATGCTGGAACGACCTTTGAAAGCCACCATGCTTTCATCTATCGATATATTTCGTGATAATAATCTAGAATTGGGCGAATCTTGTAAAGACGATCAAAATCCGGCGAGTCTCTTGGAGGCATTTTGGTGTTGTCTGCTAAGTGGAGAAAACGGACAATTTTTAAAAACCGCTTCAATGGCATGATCCGAGCTATCCGTTCGACTTGAAAATTTTCGTCCGTGGACCAGTAGGCTCTTACGCTGGGTAGGTAGTGAAACCCCATAAATATCAAAATTCCCAAGAAAGCACGTAGCTCATTTACCTGTAGGCCTAAATTAACTCCACGTTCTTCTGCATATATGTTGGATTGATGAGTCATTTCGCATAAAAAAAACTCGGTAAAGAATAAGGACCAAAAATCAAAAGGATTTTTCAGATGTTCGCTATTTGTAGGGCCTTGTGGCTCGTTGAAGTTGCTTCGCGAAAATATGATAGGATCTCTCGGATTTTTTGACCGTGAAAACACTGGACCTGCGTCTGGTTCATCTGAACTTGATGAATAATCATCTTCGTCTGTGATATGTGATATTTTTATCGGCTCTGGTTCAATAAAGTTCAGGTTTTCTTCATCGTCGTCACTGGAACTGATGAATTGACATCCGAGATATTAGTTTCTATATAAACAGCTGGTAATCGGCTAGATTCAACTGATGATGATGGTGTGGCGGGAGATGACAGTGATAGTGTAGTGGCAGTCGGTGAAAAAGTAGATACATCTTGTGATAGTGTAGAGACAGCTGATAATCGTGTGGAGTGTATTCGTGAATACTCGATGTTCAAATTGTCATCGGCATCCGAATCTCCACCTTCATCTGAATGAAATGCTTGTGCGTCCGTTATACCAATGAAAATTTCATTGGCAGCCTCATTGACCAGTTTCTCAAGCTCATCTTGAGCTAAGCCAGCCATTTTTATCTGAAAAAAAATCTTTGTCTCATACTCGGATTTAAAATTTTTATCCGAGACCTTAAGTCATTGCTCAACTTTCAAAAAACGATTGGAGTCCATTTTGGTTAGAAATTCTCATGTAAGTACTCAAAGAAATCTCAAAGAACATCTTTTCTGAAAATTCGAGTGGTTCAGAAAATTGATTTATTATTACATAAGAGTATAATTATTGGTGAAATATTTACGACATATATGAAAAACCAAAAATAACATACAAAAATAAATATTGAAAAAATCTAAGGTCATGTGTTTTTGAGTACCGGTTAGAAATATTTATTTTCCAACGACGAATAAAAGGAGTTGAATACAGAAAAATATTATCAAATTGTGCCTAAATATGTTAGAAATAAATATACTTACCAGTTATAACACTCTTTTTTACATTACACACAAACAAAAAAACTCAAAACAATTAACTCTGAAAATGCACAAATATTTACACCCTGTATAGGCTTTGGGATAATAATTTCCCACATAGGAGCTTCAACCGTACTCCACTTATCCCACTGACCTAATAAGGGTTAAATGGAATGTATAGTATTTTAATATTTTAGACTATTCGTGACCCAAAACCCTATCTTTCGTTATAAATATATCCTATACCTATTTGTCATAATTTCCGAGATTTTGACATTTTTGTATTTATTATTTGGTTTTCAATGGCAATCGCCTTAGAATTTGCTTTATTATCGAATTTTCTAATTATAATACACTACAAGTGACGCAAAATTAAAAATTCAGCTCATAATATTGTGCTAAGAATCGCGACCTAAAGACTTAGAACAGATATTTTACCAACTATTCTTAAATATTTACTATTTTGTCTATTATAAAGGCGTAGGTAGTGTCAACATTTAGTTAGAACTTAATGTACGAAGATGCCTTAGACAATCCTAAAGTAAAAACAAATGAAAACGGGGAAAATGTTGTCACGGCGAAATGTCAAACTCTTGTATTTGTGTAGTAACGGTATTCAAGTTGATTCAAAATGAATTTTTCTAGAGAAGAATTGATTAACACGATTTATATTTTGGGCGCAAGTGATCAAAATTGTTTTTTAGCAAGTAGAGTTTATGCGCAACGGTTTAGCAATACCGAACGTCATCCTCATGAGGTATCATTTGTCAGACTCAAAGAACGATTTGAAAGAACTGGATGTGTCGATTACGAACAAAAATTGGAAAGGCAGAAAAGAGCCGCAAATGAAGAAACTGAATATCTTGTTATGCAAAATTTAATTGAAAATCCTCATATTTCATGGCAGTTAGAAAAGGAGAGAGGTGTTGCTAAATCTACGGTAAATAGAATAATTAGAAAACATAAATTTCACCCATACCATATTCAACTGGTACAAGAGCTGGATCAAGACGATTTCAATCAAAGACTTGAATTTTGTACTTGGGCATTAGCAAAAAATAGAGAAGAACATGATTTTTTCAATAACATTTTATTTACTGACGAAGCGATATTTCATAAAAATGGATATGTCAACCGACATAATTTCCACTATTATAGTTCTGAAAACCCCAGATTCATTATCCCCTTGGATCACCAGCATAGATGGTCTCTTAATTAACCTTAACCGTATCATTGGACCATATTTTTTCGAAAATAGAGCTAATGGAGACACTTTCCTAAATTTACTGCAAAACAGTTTGCAGGAGTGGATTGACGAATTACCTTTGAATCTAGTGAAGCGGATGTGGTTCCAACTAGATGGCGCTCCGGCACATTTTAGCAGAGAGGTGAGGCAATTTTTAGACGCGATTTATTAAAATGAATGGATTAGTAGGGGAGGTCCAGTATCATGGCCGGCAAGGTCTCCGGACCTCACAAAACTAGATTTTTTTCTCGTGAGGTTTTGTTAAAGAGCAAGTTTACCAAACGCCACCCACTACCATAGAGAATATGAAAATGAGAATTAGAAATGCATGTACAAATATCAATGCCGCGATACTGAATAGAGTTAACAATTCCTTTGTGAATCGGCTACAAGTGTGTGTTGAAAGAAATGGTGGTCATATTGAACATTTAATCAAGTGATTGTAGGACTTCTTTTTCTGTTGTGTCTCTTTAATTAAAATATTTATCTGCCTTTTTACATAAAGAAAAATAGTAGACTGAATTTTTAATTTTGCATTTTTTACTGTGTATTAATGTACAGGGTGATTCACCGAGATTTGCCACCCCCCTTAATTCCTTTATTTTTAATAACTGAGAAAAAGTTGAAATACAAAAGTGTCCCTCGGATATTAACTTTGTTATTTTAAATAAAACACCCTGTATATTATTACATTTTTGTAATCCTCGGAAAGTTCTATAAATTCGATAATAAAGCAAATTCTAAGGCAATTGCCATTAAAAACCAAATAATAAATACAAAAATGTCAAAATCTCGGAAACTATGACAAATAGGTATAGAACATATTTATAATAAAAGATAGGGTTTTGGGTCACGAATAGTCTAAAATATTAAAATACTATACATTCCATTTAAAAATATGAAGATATGATGTTTTTAATTTTTTTAATTTCTCCTACTTATCTAGGACCCCCTGTACAACGCCGACAAATTTTGTTCACGTTGAAAGTCAATCCATACTTTTGTTAATGTTCCTGCCAAAAATCATAATCCTATATCAATAAAAGCCAACGGCCCACGTCGTTTGAAAAAAGGCACTGCAATTCATATTTTTTTACAAAATGGCGGATATTAGAAAAACTATCAGATTTAGACATAGGACATGTTATACAAAAAATGTGTTGAATCACGAGCAGAATCTAAATATGCAAAAATATACAGGGTGTCCCATAAGAAAATACACAACTTTACTTCACCACAGATTTTTGAGACACCCTGTATAAATGAAAATAATTTCAAGTTATGTAGCCCATATTGTTCTACAACTCTTGCATTTGAATTTTTTTATATCGCTATCCGTAATCAAGATATCAACCGAGAACGCACTATTGGGACACCCTGTATATATATATATATATATATATACAGGGTGCCTCCGGTTAAGTCGGCACCATTGCTAACTTCCTTATTATTGGAGATATGAGGTCGGTTAAATTAGCAAACTAGTAGCATTTTTTCTGCTGATTAAGATAGTGAAATTTGAAAAGTTAAATCTAACCAGATTTAACTGTCACAGTAAATGAGCAAACACATCACCATCTTGTTCTATGCATTTTCGGACACATTTTAGCACATGTCTCGTCGCCTTTAAAATTGTCCTTCCATCAATAGACGCCATTATTCTCCTTATTTCAATTTTCAGTTCTTCCAAATTTGCATATTTCTTCTTATAAACTTCATTTTTCACGTAACCCCAAAAATAGAAATCAAGAGGAGTTATGTCTGGGGATCTAGGTGGCCAGCAAACTGGACCATTTGTGGCAATCCATTTGTCTCCAAATAATCTCTGCAACATCATTCTTACATCACCAAACTGATGAGGTGGGGCCCCATCTTGCTGGAAGTAAATTAGTTGTCGTGTAGCCAAATTGACGCCGTCCAAATATTCTTCTAACGCCCCAGAAATTATCAGGTCAACATATCTCCTTCCTGTCAAAGTACCCTCATAAAATACAGGTCCAAGTATTTCGCTTCCTCTCATACCACACCAAACATTGACACTAAATTGATGCTGAGGATTTCTGGGATCAGTGAGAAATAAATTTTCTTGCGACCAATAATGGACGTTTTTGCGATTGAACATACCTTTGTTGGAAAAATTGGATTAATCGCTCCAAATAATGTTCTTCAAAATGTCATTATTTCTTTCATAAACATGATGCAACCAATTGCAAAACGCAAGTCTTCTTTCATTATCACCAGGCAACAATGTTTGAATTGGCCGGTACTTATACGGAATAAACTTGTGCTTCTTTAAGATCCGCCATATTGTCACTAAACTAACACCGTAATCTCTTGCTAAATCCCTTGTTGAGTATTCTTTGTGTGCTTCAAAATAGACTAATATGGTAATTTCAACGTCTTCGCTTATTATAAAAGGTTTTCTCTTCCTTGTCTTTTTAAAAACCTCCTCGTTACTTCTAAATTTTCTATAGAGAACTAAAAAATACCTCCTGTCCGGTAAATTACGAGTAGGGAATCTTCGGCGGTATTCTTGTATTGCCATAGTACTATTTTTCCTACACATAAGGTATGTTTCTAACATATCACATTTTTCAATATGCGTGAACAACATTTTAAAACAAGCTTTAGCAACTAAAACTGTAAATATATTATTTTTCTGCTACAACAAAACGCCCCTCATCTACAAACTGTCATTTATATCGCCAAGACACCCAATCAATTGTTTTTATTTTTAATTTCATGGCCAACTTGACTGTTAGTAAAATATCGTTATAACTTTGTTATTATTAGGTTTAGGCAGATAGTGCATATGAACTTTTTTATTCTTAGGACGATTTGCTAACGTTATGTCGAAAAATATACAGGGTGTTCCATTGAAAAAATATACATTTTTTGGAATAACTCGAAGACGCGATGTTCAATTGTTTTTCTGATTTCACTATCTTAATCAGCAGAAAAAATGCTACTAGTTTGCTAATTTAACCGACCTCATATCTCCAATAATAAGGAAGTTAGCCGAATGGTGCCGACTTAACCGGAGGCACCCTGTATATATATAATTATATATATTATATATATATATATATATATATATATATATATATATATATATATATATATATATATATATATATATATATATATATATATATATATATATATATATATATATATATATATATATATATATATATATATATATATATATACAACAGGATGTCCGTTTTAGTGATACCACCATTGCTGTCTCAGAAACGGTAATTGTTACGATGTCAAATAAATCAGAAAATTTACAGATTTTGATGCCTATTCAGGACCTTTTTACCGTGTTACCAAATTCCTGATAGCTTCTGAGATACAGGGCGATTTGTAAAAAACATCTACATTAATTTAGTTGAATATTTTAAAAGTTATTTATTTTCGAGTTAAAGTTTAAAATTTTTTAAATTTTTTCTGCTCTACAACAAGATATTATCTTCAAATTTCATTTCCGACATTTCGTTTTCGAGCCACCACTATCGACTTAATTTTTTTAAATACAAACCTGATTTTTGTACTTAATATTCTAAAAGAACTTCTATTTCCCTTTAAAATGATATACAACTCAAATATAATTCCCGACGTTTCAGTATGAAAATATCATCAGAGTTTTTTTCCTAATACGGACTTGATCTATTAATTTAGTTGTTTTATTTAAAACGCACTTAGATGGAAAATATAATATAAAATTGAATTAAAAAAGGGTATTTTGCAAAAATCGAGGCATTAACCTCCATATTCACTAAAAAGGTTTAAAAGTTAGTCTAAATCTAGTTGCCATGATAGTTAAAACTCTTGTTTTCCTGTTATGTTTCGCTTATGTCACTGTCATTTTGTAATCGTGACATTTAGAAAAATTATTTGGTTGAAAATGTCATCTTAAATCTATAATTTCAAATCGGTCTAGGAAAAATATAGTTAAATAATAATTTTTGTGGTAGCATAAAGCTCTTGTAAAATGTTTTTCAGGACTATATTTTCGTTGTGTTTGATTTATAAATAACGGTGGTCACACTGTTTTAGTAAAAATCTTTAAGAGTATAAATGTCTGATTAAAAAAAATACCAGTTAGTTAATTCTTTATTCAATCCTTTAATATCTAATAAGTCTTAAAACTAGAAATACCTAAAGCTAAATAAACTTGAAGACAATAAGATTATCATAAAACATAAAACAAATCAACATTTAAATTTAGTTAAAAAGTACAATAAAATTATAATAAAACTAATTTAAAAAGGAACGAGTTCATATTTAGTGCAGTGCCTGATTTATAGTGTTAACATCCTTAAGAAATTCTCTCAGACTGTAGTATGCTCTCTCCTTCAAAAATGCCTTTCCTTAATTATGTAAAATACAACATTTCTTTCTACAAATATAAAATTTGGTTTTTCGGTCTTGAGGTTTGTTATAAATCTTGCACCATACCATGTTGTCGCATCTTATCAGAGATAAGGGAAAAGTTATTAATTAAAAACTTAATACATTCGAGAATATAGAGACTGTACAATCTGATTCAACAGAATTTCCCCAAAATATCACATTATAGACAATATGAGACTGGACATATGCATGATATGCTGTGAGAGATGCTTGCCACCCAACATTATTACAAATAACTCGAAGGGCATAGCCATACCTACTGACCCCTGCTGAAAGCTTTAACATGGGACTTCCAATTTACCCACTGATCTATTCTTACCCCTAAAAATGAGACCTCTTCGTTGATTTTATGTTTGTATTTTTATATATTAAAGAAAAATCAGTCGCCGATCTTCAAAAATGCACCATCTGTGATTTAGAAACATTGAGGAGGAGGTTGTTATTCACAAACCAACCCCCCAAAGCATTCAAGGACACGATTATATGGTTTGCACACGCTTGTTGATCATTCTCACTGAAAATCAGAGAAGTGTCATGAGCAAAAAGTACCGCACCACAATCGGTAACGCCAACAAGGATACTTGTGTATATGATGAAGAGCTTTATGATAGTGCTATATGATACTTCCTGTTCTCCCAAGTTGTTGGTTTCAATGACACATTGTTCAAGTCCCCGAAGGTACGACACAACCAATGCCATGCCCCTGATACCATATCGCTCAAGCTTGTTGCACAGAATAGAATGATCAACACTATCAAATGCCTTAGACAAATCAAAAAGCATGGCTGCGGTAAATTTGTCGTCATTTGTAGAGTTTAATATCTGCTTTAAAGTCTGATAAATGGCACGAACTGTAGTTTTTTTTACCAAAACCATTTTGCCTGCCTGAGATCGTATGATACTGATCAAAGAAGTTATCCAACCTGGTATAAATCACCCTCTCGAATACCTTACTAATGTTGGAGAGAAGTGAGACCTATAGTTGCCAAACCTGTCAGTGTTTAGGTTTATTATATGGGTCAGTGGTAAAGCGATGACATTTAAGAAGAGCAACTGGAAAATCATCATTTATTATTCTTTAATGTTTTTATAATATTATGACTTCATATGATGTAACTGGCTCTAAAAACATACTATGTTGATTTACTGGAATTTTTGAGTAATCTATCACTTCTTTTCCTCTTATGTCTGGACATATATTTATAAAAAAGTCATATACTGAATTTGAAAGGATTTTTCGGATTCATATGAAAACATTTTAAATGGAGACTGTTTTTTAATGTTTTGCTGAGTAATTTCTTTGACCAGAGACCAGGTTGCTCTGGTTTTATTTTCGGACCTTTCGATACGTTTCCAAGTGTTTAGCTTTTTTAATAACTTTTTTTAAGGATATTAATTTTTGGTACCATTTCCTCTTGTCTTTACATGAGATCTTTATACCCATTGTTATCCATTTTTTTGATTTATACATTTTATTTTTAATTTTTTTCTTTGGACAAACCAGATCAAGATTTTGATATTAAATTTGGCTGAAAATTGTGTATGCTCGGTTAGAATCGGAAACCCCCAGCACATTATCCCAATCCTTATCCTTTATCTCCTGAGAATAATGCTCTAGACGAGCCTCTAAAAAAGTTCTTGTTGTAAAAATACAGGATATCCCATTGAAAAAAATATATCTCAAAAACTGAAATAGACAAAAAAAAAAGGATAAACACCACTGTCTATGTTCAAAACTAGTACCAATTTACTTTTTTTTTCTTCCACCAATAATAAGCGAGATACAGGACCGTATTAAAAAAGTCCAATTTTCGAAAACACCTCGTAGTTCAATAACGAATCAAGTAGGCCATGATCAGTACGCATGGTCAAAGTTCATATGTAAACCCAACTCGAAAATATTCAATCAGTTTTTATGTAACACCTACAGTTTTGCCAAAACTCCCTGAAAGTATCGAAAATACGCCGCCCTGTACATGGATCCAGCTTACTGACCCTTTCCAAGTTAATAGTAAACACAGATTTTCAATTTATTCCCCGATTTATTCGTAGCGGAAAACCATTATCAACGAGTGGGGTCGCAATGAAAAATCCCGTCTACGAATGCGACGTCCTGCCATTAAAGCTGCAGCGGCCCCAGGTCGGAGTCCTGCAAGTCACTGCGAGCGAGCGGTGGACGTGGGTGCACTCGCCGAGACGCCATAAATTTTTCTGCGGGGTGACGAAAACGTGGTGGCCGAAACGGGGCACAGACCGCGAAAACGCTGTCGCGGGGGAGTCCCTTCCTGAAGTTTCGCATTCTCCGCAAAATTTATTCGGATCCTACGCCGATTTTGTCCTGCTGTTGTTTATCGTCTCTATTTATTCCCTATCCCCTTTGGTCCAGTAAGCAGTTGAGGTAGCATATGTACTTTAGGGAATTGGATTCAGTTTCAATGCGCTATATGATTTTTTTGATTTTATTAATATATGTTTATTTATTTTTATTTATTTTAAATACAATATCCAACAGGCTCGCCAATTCCAGGATAAGGAAAAAAATATACACACTAAACATAATATAATATATAACAACAATAACAGTGCAACACATAACGACAAAGTTTACACTTTTTGGGTAAGAAAAAGTAACGGTTAAAATTAGAATATAATATAATGTAAGTTAAACAAACATCGTTCTTATCTACTGAATGCTGCAGTGTAATATGTCAATACTATTTTCAATTTTATTGTAGTTTTTTGAAATCTGGTATACTGGAGAAGATATAAGGATGTTTGTTCGTCGAGCTGGGGTTTGAATAAAGCTCAAGCGTCTTGCTTGCAATATAGGTACTCTAAACCTAATATATAGCTGCTAACTCACTAAGGATGAATCTAACAAACAAATCTTCATGAAGACCTCCAACAGCCGGCCACACACTGTCCAATATAGAGCATGCAGTTTTAAGGAATTTACGCTGAATTCTTTCAAGGTTAGAAATATGAGTTTGGTATATTGGACACCATACGATAGAGGCGTAGTCAAAACGAGATCTCACAAAGGTTGAGTACAGAGAAAGCAGTGTAGCGGGCTGTTGAAACTCCCTTGAGTTACACAAAATAAAGCCCATTCCTTTTGATGCATTTATCACTGTGTCTTCAATATGGTTAATAAATGTAAGCTTTGCATCGAAAATTACTCCAAGGCCCTTAATCACAGTAAATCTTACTAGCACAACATTATCTATGACATAATTATGTCCAATTGGTTGTGATTTTCTCGCAAAAGACGTGACATTACACTTTAAAGGATTTAACGGAAGTCTATTTTCAGTACACCACTTACCAACCAAGTCTAAACAGTTTTGTAGTCTACAGTGTGTCCCAGATTCGCTTCTCTATACAGGGATCCTATTATACCTACAACAAAGGTTAAATGGGGAAAGTTTTAGAGGAAACTTATTGCATTCGATATCCGGCTTCAGATTTATGATCGATCAATTGTTTTTGGAAATATAGGGGAAAAACCGAAAATGGTGGATTTCGGTTTTGGCCAGTATATCCAGAACGGTAAATTTGACAGCTGCCAAAATGTCATATATTAGGATACATTTTTAAGACAAATAAGATGGCGTATACGACACGTCTTCATTGTTTTTGTTAACCCGCAACCCGCCTTAATTTTTCATTTTTCTTATGGTCGCTATATTGGATTTTTCGATTTTTGGAAAGTGCCTAAAATTTCCAGTCTAGTGATATCTCACAAAAGCATTGAAGATTTTAGTATCGTCGAATTATTATACTTCGTAAAGTTAGGTTTCAGTTTTTCCTAAGGAGGCCATGATTTAACGTAACGTTCGCTCTCTTATTATGCTTTTCAAAGAAGGCCATGATTTAACTGTAACAAAATTGGATTTTGACTTTGACGTTAAGTTAAATAGTTGAAAGTATCCAAGCTGTAAGGCAAAGTATCATCATCAAATCATAAATCTGACACATAAATCGTCAAAACCTATAGAAAATGGCCGGCATTCCGTATTCATATGAAGAAAAGGTTGACATGTTAGCTCTGTACTTTCAATTATACAGAACCGCCGACGTTGCCTCAGCAACGTATTTGGAGATGTACCCCGAATGACGGCAGCCTCATAAAACCCAATTCAGGAAAATCGTAGTTAATTTAATTAACCATGGTGCCTTCGAACAACCTAGAAGCGGATACAATAATAACAATGAAAATCGAGACAGAAACATTTTACAAGTTATCAACGAAAACCCTAGTGCATCGGTAAGAACTGTAGAACAGGAAACTAATGTGCCAAAATCAACAGTACAGAGAGTTTTAAAAAAGAATAAGTTCCATCCATACAGACCCATAATATTACAAGGACTTAAGGAAACTGATTTTCCAAGACGACTACAGTTCTGTCATCATTGGGCTGTGCAAAATCCTCACGAAGTGGCAGAGAGACGTCTACAGATCAGATTTGGAAGTAACGTTTGGTGTAGGATCATTGGTAAGTTAATCTACCAATCTTTTTTAAATAGGCACCAAATGATGGTCAAATAATAATTTTTTTTCGTTTAGTTGTTTAATGATACTAAAAGAGTATAATCTAATAAAAAAAAGTAAAACGTTCTACTCTAGTCAATCAACTTACTTTTTTGATATTGTATTACATTTTTATTCAATCATTTTGTATTGTAGTTTCGAAGAACCTATAAAAATACAATTGGGTTCTATAAATTTATTAACACTTTATCTTAATTTTCTGCAGATTTAGCTAATTCTCTAGAATTATTTTGATTGTCTGAATTTAAAGATTTATTATTAGCCGGGAAGCCTAGTTCTTGCGTTATGAAAAAATTACCATATTAATCAAATGTCGAATTATGTTTCGATTTTCATTATGATTTATAGAAAGGCGTTCAGCTGTATTTCAGAAATAATTTAAATTTTAAAGCGCAAGGGGTTTGTTCTTTTGATATTTTATGTTTTATTAAGGCACGGTGTACTTCTTTAAGATTATTATATCACTGAAATAAATTGATTTAGTATTTCCGAAATTAATATGCAATACCAACAAAATAATTTATTACGGTTATTACTTCCCGCTAACCAAATATGTTTTTCTTTTTCATAATAAAGCTGAATAGGTTTCAACTGTATACAAGCTCATTCATTACGGGATGTTTCGAAAATTATTTTTGGATAGAAAAATATCTACTTTTTAATAAAGATAATTTTCCCTTTATAATTTATAGCTTCTAGTACCACCCGGCCAACCCTGCCGCCCTTGACTATTGGGCATCTATTTATAAATTATTAATCATTTCAGGCAATCTACTTATTCAGACCATTTTTGTTTGACTACAACCTAAACGGGCAGAGGTATCTAGAGCTTTTGCGAAACCAGGTTGTACCAGCCTTACGAGCTATTCTAATGGAAGATGAATTAAGAAGAACTTGGTTTCAACAAGACGGATGTCCGGCTCACAATACCATTCAAGTCAGGATAATTTCTTTAGATGGTCCAATATCTTGGCCTCCTAGATCCCCTGAACTGGCGCCCTTGGATTTATACCTCTGGGGTCACACGAAGAACGAAATTTATGAATTTGATCCCCCCGTGACCATAAAAATCCTGAGACAAAGAGTTCTGGACACATTTAGAAATATTAACCGAAATACACTTACCAGGGTTGTACGAAAAACAGTCGCCAATTGTCAAAAATGTCTCGATGCAAATGGACGTCATTTTGCAGATTTGTAAATTGATGTTATCCACTTACAGAGTAGTTAAAGCTCATTTAGATTTTTTAAGTCGTTATTTACGTTCATGTTGTATTGAAAATTCAATGCGTTCAATACATTACTTACTTATTAATGTATTCTTATGACAAATAAATCATGGCCTTCTTTAAAAATATTGAAACCTAACGGAGCCATTGAATTCAAAGTAATTTTGATCTACACACACTGTTAACAAATCCAATATATCATTCTTAATAATATGATTAACTTTATTTTTGAGGAATAAATTATCGACTAAGTTAATAGCTTCAATAGGGGGACACTAGGAAATAAGTTTTGTACATCTAAAGAGATTAATATGGCATTATTTGGGATTATGACATCTTTTATATTGTTAATTAATTTTAAACTATTTTTAATTCTAAATTTTGGTTTAAAATCACAAAATGTACTAATAATGTCTATTAATTTATTAGAAATCGTTTGAGCTAGAGCTGTCACATAGCACACTACAGGTCTAATGGGCATATTGCCTTTATGCAGTTTAATAAATGAATATCGCTTAGGTACTTGTGGATTCATTATCGTTAATTTATATTTAATTTTATCATCAAATAAGCTACTATCTTTAATTACATTTTTTATAATTTTTTTGATACATTTCTGTCGGATCTTTATCGATCTTTTGAAATTTATCCGGATTCAGAAATTCTGAAGTTTTTTTAATATAATCTTCTTTTTTTATTGCAATAATGGTTTTTCCTTTATCCGCCCTAGTGAATACAATATTATCTTCTGTCATTTTACTGTTGATATTTTTAACTAAACTATAATTGTTTGATAATCGCTGATTAGACAAATTCCAAGGTATTGAAGTAATTGATTGAGCTAATATATGTTTATAGTTATCATTACCTATTTCCGTGTATGTAAGTAAAGAAGGTTTAATAATGGGTAATCCTTTGAGTCCTATAGTAGCAGAAATATTTCTAGATAATATTGAACAATTAATGTATAATCACCCGTTAAGAAACAAGTTCATTTATTGGTATAGATATGTAGACGACATACTAGCGTGTTTCACGGGAACAGAGAGACAACTAAGGTTATTATTAGATTTTATTAATAATTTACATAAAAATATTAAATTTACGTTAGAAGTGGAACAAGATAAGACAATACATTTTTTGGATTTAACAATTATGAACAATAACAATAAACACGATTTTCAAATTTATCATAAACCATCTTAAACAGATATAACAATACATAAAACATCAAATCATCCTTTTGCATATAAAATGGCAGCTTTCAACAGTTTTGTACATCGTTTAATTAGTATACCTATGTCATCAGATAACTATAATAAAGAATTTAATATTATAAAGCAGATTGCTATTAACAATGGCTATAGTCCTAATATAGTCGACAAAATAGTAAATAAAAAACAATATAAAAAAGCAATCAATTTAATCTATCCAAATAATAATTTAAAAGATATAGCCAAATTTAATACAATAACATATACAGGCAAAATTAGCTCTGAAATCAGTAAACATCTCATGAGAGCAGATTATAAAGTTGCCTTTTGTATAAATAATACATTTAAATATATTAAAAAGAATAAATCCAAGTCTGACAAATCTAAAAAATCAGGAGTATACGAATTACAATGTGGTTCCTGTGATAAAGTTTACATTGGCCAAACGGGAAGATGTTTCAATAAACGTATAAAAGAACACAAATCCTCATATAATAAAGAAAAAAGAGACTCCAATTACGCTAAACATTTGATAGAAGCCAATCATACATTTAAAAACGAATATAAAATTTTGTATAGGGCTAATAAAAGCCACATAAGAGGAAAACCCGAAATATTTTATTGAATCACCAGTTGGACTTAAATGGTTCCCCTCTGTTAAATCTTTATACCTAAAGAATAGACAAGATGGGTAAACATCGATATTGTTTTATTGACACCATTAAGATTTTTATATATTTTTTTAATATTTGGTACAGATTTTAGACTAAGTTTTAAGTTAGCTTTTGACAAAGACACAGTGTGTCGAAACAGCTGTCAAGCAGAAATAAATAAGTGAAAATTAATAAACTCAACGTGTTTATTTTGTATACTAGTGTATAATGAATTTCCATCAAGTAACGGCTACATCGATAAAAAATTAGTCATATTCCACTATTCCTAAGACAACAACACATTCATAAAGAGAGAAGTTCACAGTAAAAGAATTTTTTTTGATTATTTACTAAATCGCTCGACGACGAAAAAAGTTTGGCATATTTTATCCCAGTGGCACTCAAAAAAAGAGAAGCAACGACACATCCCAAATACGGTGAATAATAAAACGGAGATCAAATTGCTCAAATGAATAATAACTAGAAGTTTTATCTTTTTCTAAATCAAATTAGCTCTACCTCTCGCGCTTTAGACCGTGGGGCTAAATTTCCGCCCTTAAAAATAAATCGCTGCCCCATTCCATTAAATCCGAACTATAAAAACAAATATCCACGAACCCACCACCACGGTCCCGAATTGCCTCTGGAAATTTCCTATCTACATTCAATTCGCTTTAATTTCCTTTAATTTGGATGAAAATTTTTCCATTTCCCCTGTCACATTTGAATAATAACATCGGCTTCGACTTACCGTTGCGGGAATTTGTCCCATTTACGAAAAGAATGCGGTTTTGAAAGGGTTTTATGATAATTTAGCGTTTGAACACGACTTTCCAGTTAAACTATCATGAAGAGTGTCCAATTTACAAATTTACGTAATTGCACCATTCCATTTTAATTTTGTGTTATGTATCCTCGGGTAGAAGACGACAGGTATAGTGTGCAAAGTAAGTCTTATTCGCACGCTGGCGTTGGCTAAACGATTAAACAAACAAACAAAAGTATGCTTTATTGCCGCAGAAAAATTGTTACAACAAAGCGAAATTTATTTTAAAAGAAAAAAAAAACAAAACTAAAACGAAATATTAATCGAAAAAAAAATCACATTTTTTGATAGGTCAATGCAAATTCATAAATTGTAAATATAACATTCGTAACATTGCCGTAAAGCGGTTAATGAATCGAGGTGACCTTAACAAAAGGAAATAAACAGTACAACGATGATATTAAAGTTAAAATTACGCGACCTTAAACTATATTTTGTTATCGCTATACAAGCAAAATGAAGGTGAACAGAAAATGTACTGAACTAATATAGTAATTAAAGTGGATTAAAAAAAATGTATAACTTTCATCTAATACGTATCAATGATAATTAATTTTAACGGACTATCAGATAGTTCATTCCCCTATAAAATGATTTTCAAATTCTATGCTAGTAGCTGGAACATGACACCCAAAAAGATTTAAGTAAACAAACAAATAAAAACCATGTTAATGATACTTATTCATTATAAAATTCATTAACGGAGTAAAAAGATCTTTCAACGAGGTACGCTTTGGTTTTTTCGAAAGAGTGCAAACATAGGGATAGTTTTTAAATGTTCTGGAAGATGATTATAAAGTTTTATGGCGTTGTAAATAATTGATTTTTTTATTAATTTTGTGGAAGGGATGCCTAAAAGTTCTGGTAGGATATACGTGTTGTGGTCTTTCCGGGAAAGTGTTTATATGTTTTCTCATCAAACAGACGGTGTCTAAAACAAATAATGCAGTCATTTCAAATCAAAATATATGGGACTACCAGAGAAACTGGTAAAGTGCGGGTCACGAAAGAAAACCGGGCGGTCCTTAAAATAAAGGTCCATAGTCTTAAGCAAGCGGAAAAGTAAAATTTGTGTACGCAAATAAATTTTATGTTATTTTATTTGTTGTAATAGTTTGCCGCTTCACCTATAAAGTGTGCCAGCCAAGTGGTACGGAAAATTAATCGAGGATTTAATAAATTTCGCACTGGTCCACTTGTAACTGGGATGTGCCTAGAGTCTCCATGCACTTGCCGCTAGAAGGTTCAAGCTGTTTTCAGTGGCGCCTATATATTTCGAGAATTTGTTTTCATTTCTATATAAATGCGTTGCGAGCAAAAGAGAAGCTGAAAATAATAGTTTGACTAAAAAAAGACCCCGATTATCATACAAAGATAAAAATGAGGATGATGATTTTCAAGTAATTCGACGAACAATAGAGGATTTTTATATAAACTTGAAGAAGGTTCCGACCTGCAAACCCCTACTTCATGCTGTAAAGAACAAAATAGATTTTCCGTACGGGTATAAAACCTTAAATCAGCTCTTACGATCAAATGGTTTTGTTTGGCGCAAGTGCCAAAATAAACGAAAATTGCTCATTGAAAGACCAAATCTTTTTCACTGGCGGGTGAAGTATCTATCAACTGTAAGGCAATATAGGCAAGAAGGACGCAATATTGTGTATCTAGACGAAACCTGGGTAGATAATGATATGACAGTGAACAAATGCTGGCAAAGTGAAAGTGTTACAGGTGTTGTTCAGAGAATCCGCTCTAGTAGTCGCTTTATTATAGTTCATGCTGGTTCAGAAGCCGGATTTGTTCCAAGTGCTGCTTTAGTTTTTCGCTCGGGACTAACAACTGGGGACTATCATGGACAGATGAATAGAGATAATTTTGAAGTGGTTGCTCGAGAAGCTTCTACCTAACATTCCTCCCAAATCAGTCGTGGAAATGTATAATGTGTCTTACCATTTTCAAAAGCTCATATGATATCGTGGCTTAAATCGAAAAATCTTGTATGTGGTTCAACATGGAGAAAATGTCAATTATATGAAGTAATATCAGCCAACAAGCCTAGAGAAAAAAAGTATAGAATTGACGGTCTTTTACGTAACCTCGGTCATACACCTTTAAGGCTGCCTCTGTACATGTGCGACCTCAATCCTATTGAACTTGCATGGGCAAGAGTAAAAAAATATATTTGAGAGCGCAACAGCGGTGAACTGTCAATTAAAGATTTAAATAAAATAACATTAGAAGCGATTGACTCAATATCGGCTGAAAATTGGAAATCGTATGTTAAACATGTTCGTTCTATTAAAGATAAATACTGGGAAGTAGATGGCAAAATTTAAAGGGTTATTGATGATTTACTTATCACACTGGGATCTTCAAGTAGTGACGACGAAACCTCATCATTTTCAGAGGAAGACAACGACTTAGAAGGAATCGGACTATTAGAATCACAGCTGACAACCTCAAAAATGGCTTAGTTTTTTTTTCATCTATTTTGTAAAATTGTTCATAAAGTAGCTGTCAATAAACTGCTTCAAAATAATTAATTTTCTGTTCAATATCGGTTGTCAAAAAATATCTAATACAATTAATATTTGAAAAACTACAGAACTCATATTTTTTCAAAATTAACACATCAATGTAGTTATAGTAGGGGAGGCCAGCACTGATTCCAGTGAATAAGATTTATCAAAATTCTAACTTATGAAGTTCGACTTTGGGCTATTCGAGTATTTCAAAAGTGACCGTTTGTCTCCGTCTGTCATATTACTTTGTGCAGGTTGCGTCATTGTGAAGTACTATACAGGGCGTTTCCTAATTGCACACTATAATAGTGGACGTAGGCAGTAGCCGGGAACCGTTAATGACAGAACTCAAGAAAAAATATATTTATAGTTAAACCGATCAGGAAAAATCAAAATTAAATCATTTTAAAATTCGAAAGTTCGCCTTTTTTGTAACACAAAAGAGATATAGAAGTGCGGTACAAGAAAGAAAACAGACAAATATAGATAAAGGTTCATTAAGCATAGTTACGTTTTTTAATTATCTGAAGAGCGTATAGGCAAAAAGGAGTGCCATATTATTTAAAGAACGACGGGACACCACTGGTTTAGAGAGGATTCTTGGCCGACCTTCCTAAACTGATTGACTTCGCTCGGTTTTCTTTCGTGTCCCACACTATACAATGGGGCGTCTAACTCCTCATTAAAATCGGCCAAGCCGTTTAGACAATACGTCCGAACAAACATGGAAAAATACACACAGGTCGAATTGAGAACCGCCTCCTTTTTTGAAGTCGGTTAAAAATGATAACCAACATACCCGAATTAATATTATAAAATAATGAAATGGTAAAAAATTGGGAAAGTCAATCAAGCTTTCCGTTTTCTCAAATATTATTTTGATGTTTCAGTTTTTGCTATACAAGGTTATCGTATATTTTGAAATGATGGAACGGGAAAGGGGGCGGGGTGGCAGCATTTGTTAAGAATGCTTTAGTTATAGAGGTGTTACATTTGGATTTTACTAACTTTCTTGAATATTTGATCTTGAGAATTAAAATAAAATATAAATTGTATGCGCTTTGTGTTTTTCATCGGCCACCGAACACAAAACTTTAATAGTACAGTTAATGATTTTGACAATATTTTTTCGAACAACGTATCCAACGGTGTAGGGGATTTTAACATTACTCTTTTTAATGTGGATAATCCTTTAGTGCCTTTGTTAGAAAATTATAATCTTACAGAGTTGATAGATCAGCCTACTAGAGTATCTAGAAAAACGAGTATATAATGCTTTAGTCGGGTATGGAACTGTGCCTACAGAGGGAGTCTCAGACAAGAACCTAAAATGATTACTTATAGAAACTTTAACAACTAACTCTAATTTATTTCGTCTTGATTTTCAGCAACTTCAATGGAATAATATCAATACTTTATGAGCAAAATATAGACAATAAAATATTTTTATCTAACAACTTTCTGCGAATTTTATTTGATAAACAGGTGCCTATAAAGTAAGTTAGAATCACAAAACAATAAGGCACTGTGGCTTACTGCAAACTTTAAACTTTTTATGAAGCAGAGAGATCGGGCTTTGCAGGTTTTTAAAAGGACCCGGGGCAGTAGATGATTGGGTACAAAACAGTTGCGTAATTTTACAGTACCAATGGTTCGGAAGGCGAAGATGGACTATTTAAATTCAATATCTGCAGAAAACAATTCTCGAAAAATGTGGAGATCTTTAATAATATATGCTCGAGCAAAAACATCACTCGGCCTGATACCTTGTCTGACCCACATGGTATTAATAATTTTTTCGCCGCTGTCTTACGGAATGTTTCTGACTGTAGTGACCCAATCCGCTTTTATAATTATAAAACTTTCTATAATAATGTACATTTTACTTTTAAACTGGCTGAAGTTGGCGAGTTTCATAAAATTATTCATTTTATTCTTAGTAACGCGTCTGGAGTGGATGAGATTTCTTCCACGATGTTAAAATATTGCAGTCCTGGTTTTGACTACTGTATTACTCACATAATTAATTGCTGAATAGAGGCTAATTACTTTCCAGATCAGGGGAAGATTTTCGTTGGCAAACTTCAACCAAAAATTAATAATCTTTTCTAAAATTTTTGAAAAGGTTTTGTATAATCAATTATTTAACTTCTGTGTTGCCAATAGTATACTACCAGAGTATCAGTGCGGGTTTAGAAAACATTATAGTACTTCAGTAGCTTTGTTGTATATAACGGATGATATTATGTCGGCCATTGATAGGAGAATGAGTAGTATTGTGGTTCTATTGGATTTTACAAAAGCTTTTGACACGTTGAACTATGATCTTTTATTAGCGAATGTAACATTTTAATATCGTCACTACATTTCAATGCATAAAAATCCGTAAATCCGGTACTGTAAGTCTCCTATCGATGTAGTAAGGTGCTCGCGATCTCTGCTTAGCGAAATCTTCCGCTTCATATAGAGGCAATTCATTAGTCTTCGTGTAGATGGCGCTTTAGTTTTGTTCAATTAGTAATTTTACTTTCTTCTCCTTTAAATATTTTTTCTTTCCTGTGATCCAGCTCAGGGTTTGGCTGATCTATTGTCCAGATTTGGTCAGTTTGATTTTAGTAAAGTGGCACCACTGACGGATTGTCATTCCCCGACTGCTGCCTTGACCTGGTGGTGAGGTAGGTTAAACTTCTTGTCTCCCTGGAAGGTGAAGGTTAAGTTGAAAGTTTGTCGGCGAATTGATCCTGTTTTAATTCAGGCCATCTTTTGATATTTACGTCGGCAACTTAGTTAAAAGGGCTCCTATGTGTATTTAATTACGTTGTACCTTAATGTTTTTGGTTGAGGAACCTTTTATTACTCTCTTGTGAGGATTTAACTGCACTTGACCACCTACCATATTTTTTTTTTGATGGGACAAACTTTACGAAATGGCTAATAAGAAACCCTTTACCATCAAATAAGGGTTTTTTTCTTCTCCTTCCTCCTCTTGTACTTCTTGTTCCTGTTCTCCTAACCAGGGTTTGAACCTGGATGTGTCATTGTAAGTGGAACAGAAGTCTGTCACCTAGTACTTAAGTGTGTACGTACCCAGTTTTCCTGCTGGAAATGTCTTCGATGATACTTACATCATAGACTGCTGATCTAAGTCACCGATGCTGATAGACACTTAGATAAGTATCTTAATTTTAACATCCCTTGTGCTGAATTGACTTTATTGTTTATTGCTGATCAACTTTATGACTTTTTCTATTTCTTTTGAGTGTAGAGTATACTTTTTGTTATAAAGTTCTAACTACTGCTGGTGTGCATAAACCATGATTATTGGTGTTGTCAATAAGATTATTTTTACTTTATAACTCATGCTGATACTCAAATATCACATTATAAGTTTAGGACTCAATAATCCATAGGTTTTTGTCAACATTTGAGCGTATAGTAGGCTTTAATGTAAGTAGGTTTCTGCCAACATTTGATAGTATAATATACTTTAAGATACAGTGTTGACCACCTCTTGACATTTTAACTTATAAGATCTAGTTAGTTTATACAAGGTATATAATAACTGTTATAGACAGGTAACGCTACTGGAATATGTGATGATATTTATGATTTATTGTATTTACTTGCTTTAGAAAGGTATTTTGATATAAAACAATGGTGTCAATTTGTTAGGTAATATTGGTGATTGGATTTGAAACTTAGTTATATAAATTTTTCTTATTATTTGCTTGCTCTTAGATTCACTTAATACTCTTTTCTTTTATTCTATTATTGTTAATTGTATTTGAATTAATGAAGTTAATTAATTGCTTGATTATTTTGCATCTTTTGATAAATTCTTACTGTTAGATCAAATTGTTCGGTAAATTAAAACAACTTAAAGATTTTCTTTATAAACATTTATAGATATTGGAGTCTATTACTTCTACCTGTCATTAGCTGATTGAAAATTTCTTTTCTCATCCGTATTACTTAATTTTCAGGTTTTATTGAACATTTAGTTTGTTGTTTTGTGATTCTTTAGCTATTTTCATAAAACATTTTACACAGTTGATCTAATATTTGGATAGTGATCTTTATTTGAATATACTTTAGATTTTTCTCTCAGCATATGAGGTATGAAAACTGATTAACATAGGATCATTACACAGTCAATTGTCATTTAAAAAAAAACTTCAATTAAGGCCAATTTCTTTCATATGTTATATAAAATAACCTACAGGAGATAGATATTTCTGGAAATATTTTGGGGAGCACTGAACTTGTTAATAAATGTTATTTGTTGAATATACTTTTTTTTACTATTAACTTTAATTAATTTTATCTTAGTGGTGTTGAGGAGTGGTACTCATAACATCTAGAGCGGTTAACAGTCAACTGGTATAGAACTGTTGGCGCCCTTGTAAATAGAAATCGAGCCAATCTCCCTGAGCAGTCCGTGATTTGCACACTAACTTTACTGCCTCTCTTTCAATCAACCACTTAGAGTAGATTTATATTATCTTAAAACAAATACATACTCTCTGCTATCAAACAGAGAAAGAGTGTGGCACGGATTTTTGAAATAATAATGTTTTTAGATCAAATTTAAATTAGATCAGGTGTACCACAGGGATCAATTCTTGGCCCTTTATTCTTTATAATATATACAGCTGATATTGTAAAGTCATGGAATTATTGTAAAGTTAAAGCTTACAGACGGATGACACATACATATATTACCATTTCAATCAACAGGACCATATACTTGCATCAAGTTTATTTAATGAGGATCTGAATACATTCAACTTCCTTAAGCTTTAATCCTTCAAAATCAGTTGTCATGCTTTTTGGCACAAAAAATCGTGTTAACAGGTAATATTAATATAATGTTAGATAATGCTAAATTGCCGATTGTAAGGGGTGTGAAGAATTTAGGTATAATTTTGGACACCGAGTTGCGATTTAGGGAAAATCCACTCTTGCCTGCGTATATCAAAAACAAATTTTTATTTCAGATGAATAAACATTCGCGTAATAAAAGACTTAATAACTTAATTACTGTGCCACATCATCGAAGTGCTACGTTTCAACGCACTTTTACTTTTAATACTATAGTCAAAAGCAGTGTTATCGTGCAGGTGATACGATTTATCAGCGACAAACTTTTTAAGTTTGTTTTTCTTTTATTACGTGTAATCATATCCTCCGCATAAAATCCGGAAGATGAATTAGATAGACCTATGATATTTTCATATAAAAAAAGGATAAACATATAAATACCAGCAGTTGCAAAAATCATTGAGCGATGTCACTTCAAAGTCAGATTGACAAGTCAGTGACAAAATGAGTAATAGAAAACAATTTTCGGGTTTTTTGCATCCACAAGCGAAAAAAAAGGCATTAAATCTAATAAAATATTACGAAACTGAAAATTCCCCGGCCACTATCCAGGAGACAGTAACAAAGCTCTGGGAATCGGTATAAGCACTGTGCAGAAAATTGTGCATGAAAAAAAGCATAACTTACTACCGAAGAAGGTTAAAAAATGTACACGAAAAACGCCAAAGACAGAAGAATTAAGTGACAATGTAAAAATGGATGTTCGTAACGCAATTTACGATTTATACAGATCAAAAACTAATATAACCCTTCAAGTCTTAAAAGAAGCTTTAAAAAATCGAGGCATATTGCAAATTGGACTAAAATCGTTGTCAAAACTAATAAAAATGTTGGGTTTTCGATATAAAAAGGACTGTAATCGAATATTTTTATGCGAGTTGCCACATATAGCAAGTCAGAGTATCCAGTTTTTAAAGAAATACACGGAAAATGTTAATTCAAAATTTAGAAAAGTGGTATTTTTAGACGAGACTTGGATATTTTCTAATGGAAGTGGTTCGAAATCTTGGCAGGACGAGTCTGTAAAAAGTGTCAAAACAAAAAAGGGATGTGGGACGGGAAAACGGTTCATCATTTTGCATGCAGGTTCTTCAACAGGATTTCTCCCTGGTGCAAGTTTGCTGTTTTCTTCAACATCCAAAAGTATGGACTACCATGATAATATGAACTGTGAACTGTTTAAAAAGTGGTTAAAAGAACAACTGATTCCAAATTTAGATGCTCCATATTTAATCATTCTGGACAATGCATCTTATCATTCAAGAATCTTAAATAAACAACCTACTTCATCCTGGAAGAAAAGTAATATTTATGACTGACTAATAAAACAAAAACAAAACCCTTTACCCAATATGCTGAAACTAGAACTTCTTTTAATGGCAAAATTCATTAAAAAACCAAGAATATGTGCCGTAGATGAAATATTACGGGAAAATGGACATGAGGTTTTTCTACTGCCGTCATACCAATGCCAATTTTTAATGCAATAGAATTAATATAGGCTGGGGCAAAATTATATTACGAAAAACACGTGAACGATGGTCTTACATCAGATGAAATGCAAATTGTTTGGCAAGATTCATTAAATTATATTACGCCGGAGTACTGGAAGAAATCTGTGGAACATACGGAGAAATTAATATGGAATTGTAGGAGTCGAGAACGAGTTCTCGATTCAGTTCATTGCGCCATTTCAGGACGACTCAGAAGATGAGGACTTTTTAAGTGATGATGATATTTTTTCGTCTATAATATTAAAAAGTTTCTGAAGGATTATATTAGCCTTTGACGTGTATAAATCATAAATTGCATTTTTGCATTGTAACTTAAGTCTTTTGACTTTGGATTTTTTCGTGTATATTTCTTAATCTTCTTCGGAAGTAAATTATGTTTTTTTTTCATGCACAAGTTTCTGTACATTCCTTATACCGATTCTCGGAGCTTTTGCCACTGGCTCCTGGATATTAGCCAGTGAATTTTAATTTAAAAATTTTTTTATTAGATTTGACACCATTTTTTTGCTTACTCTTTTAGTACATTTATAATTTTGTAGGCAATAAATAAATAATTATAGAATACCTGTTCCAATTTTAAAGCGTGTTTAAAATAAGTAAATTTTTTTATTAATTATAAGACAAAATTTGACCTACAGACAGACGGAATTGAGTAGCCCGCATTTAAATAAATGACACTGTATAAGTTGTTAGATTTTTAGGTCAAGCGGGGCTCATAATTTTTGGTGATTGATAAAAAAAATCTCACTTTCATTAAGTGGCTGTATGAACAGAACATATCCTGATTGTTCCACTGATTCGAACCGCCTTCCGACTTTATTAACGGCGCTTGCCATTTTGTGTATTTTTATTTTGCCAACCAAAAAATTTTAACCAAATACATATTTAGCGAATTTTCTTATTTAATCCATCGGCATTTAATATATAAAATATTATTAAATGGCTATCTTAATAATATTGCGTTTTGGATAAATATTATTGGAGAGAACACCTGCCATGTTTTTAATGAAAAACATCCTCATTTATCGCCAATGAACAAGAGAAGATTGAGGATTGAAACGAAATTTTTTCGTTTCGGAAAAGTTAAAGTTATAAAAAATGTTATAAATTGTTTACATTATTTTTAACCATATCTACTAAGTTCGAGACTGTTCTAAACTTGTTTTAATTGAATTATAACAAATATTCTATATGCTGTCCATTCATTTGAAGACACATTTCAATTCTTCTTTGTACAGTTGCTGTGGCCCGTTGAATTTGTCCGTTTTATAATTCGGCAAAAGCTGTTCGTATCCTATCCAGTAAATCTTGTTGGTTATATACTGGGGAAGTATAGACTTTACCTTTGATAAATCCCCATAAATAAAAGTCTAGGGGTGTTAAATCGGGCGATCGAGGGGCCATCTCCAAGGGCCATTGGGACCAATCCAGTGATCTTCAAAAATTCGAGATAATTGGAGATAAACTGCAGCGGAATTATGTGCTGGTGCCCCATCTAATTGATACCAATAATTTTGCAGCTCACCAAAAGGAATTTCTTCTACAAATTCAGAAACCGCCCCTCGTAGAATTTCCAAAAACTTATCACTGTTTAAATTGTCTTCATAATTACAGTATCGCACCTGATCATTTAATACTATACCGAAAACATTGAAGCTAAACCTCTCTTGAGAACGCGTTTCGCGTAAAGCGTGCGGATTTTCTGCTGCCCAGAAATGTTCGTTTCTTCTATTTGTTATTATTTCTCTAGAAAATTTCGCTTCATCGGTCCAAAATATTTTTGAAAGGAATTGAGGGTCCTCTTGAATTTTCAAAAACATGAATTCGCAAAATTCTACTCGTCGGAGGTCATCACCAGGTCTCAAGACTTGCACGTTTTGGAAGGAATAAGGGTGCATATGATGTTCGCTCAAGATTCTTTGGACAGATGAAGAAGAAATTCCCAAATCGTTTTCTGCAGACGGTATTGAACTTTGCGGGTTTGCGTGGAAATAAGCTAATGTGTTTATTACGTTATCCTCGGCATTTTTCACTATTTTCTGAACATTTTTTGTAACTTTAACCTTGCCAAAACGCAAAAAGTTCGTTTCAATCCTCTTGAATTTTGACTTGTTCATTGGCGGCAAATCAGGGTGGCGTTCATTAAACACACGACACGTTCTCTCCAAAATTTTATAACATTCTCTATGAATATAAAATAGATTGAGAATATCAGCGTTTGAGTATTCTTCCATTTCGATTTAGAAGATTTAGTTTATCACTGACAGCTTTCGATAAATAACGCATATTAATCATCTGTCATACTGGATATTGGATCTCAATTGTTTTTCCATGGCTCACCATTGGAACATGTAAACATTTAAGCAAATACATACGATATTTGTATAAAACCCAATTATTTCGAAAATGGTTACGAATAGGTATAGTGAACCTCAATACAGTTCGATAGAAAATGAAATTCTACATTTGATAGTGCATAAAGTTGTAGGGTGTCCAATTAAAAAAAAACGGACTTTAGCGGCTTTGAAAATGTGAATGTTTGCCGCTGAATTCAGGACACCCTGTATAAAAATAGACAAATTCAATAAAAAAAATAGAAACCTAAGATTATTTACCGATCGTCTGCAAAATATGAAGATTATATCTTCAAAATTTACAAAAATATGAGATTTTAAAATTTGGTTCAAGGTCAAATATCTTAAGAACAGCATTAAAATTCTCCGTAGAATTCAAAAATATCATAAAATACAGGGTGTTCCATTTAAAATAAGCAAGTTGATACCAACTTCCGGTTAAACCGGAAGTGACAGGAAGTTGAAAATATTTCAAAAAAGAAGTACCCCTTGACCTTACCTTAATCCCAAAATTTGAAATTTTTATCTAAATGGAATCATTAAAAACTTTTAATGAACGTGTTGCGTGAATAACCCTGTATAAACAAACTGACCAATGCTTTATCTATGGTACGAGGGAAGTTTTGGATCAAGGCGAAACTGATTTTTAAAAATTAGATTAGCTCTGGTTAATTATAACAAATGTTTTATTTTTAGAAATTTTATATTATATATTTCAATCGCGTATTTTTTTTTTGATAATATCCCTCTTAATCAAATATATTGTGATCTTATAAAATTTAAAATGCCACAAATCCGAAGTACTGTGACGAATGATTCCTTCATTCACTCCAAAGTGTATTGTATTTGCCGAAAATGTCCCCCCCGAAGCGATTCTTTACTTTCTCCGACGACTCCATGTTCGTACGATCGGGCCATAAATCTAGCGGAAGGGATTTTGCGTGCTGTCCCGACTTTAAAACAATTACAATCTAATATTTTAGTCGACCCCCGGCGAAAGGGTGGTGATAACCTTAATTTGGCCCGGTCGACCCCGGGATTGGAAAAGCCAGTAAAGTGCACTACCCCTGATTGTCCCTGTTTCTCCTAAAGACAATGACATATTTTCGGTCGTGTTACGACGAGGGGCGTTTTCGCCAGCTGTGTTGCCCTTTCAAATATAAAGTGAGGTCTTGTAAAGAATCAAACCCAGGTAATTTGATCATTTTTATAGACGTGCTATAGCCCTCATATCACCTGGATATCGCCCAGAAACTCTCCAAAAAGGAATAAACACCTTAAAACCTAATAATTTTCTTGAAAGGTTTATCAAAAAAAAATAATTAAACAAAGAACCCACAAATATTATAACCAAACTAATAATAAAAATCAATTAAAACAAGATAACATTTAAAAAAATGTAGCAAAACTTTACACAAATCAGTTATCAGAAAAAATATAATATAATTGCATGTCATAAAGCACACAACTTAATCGGTTGTTTGTTTACTACACTAAAAAGTAAAGTACCAAAACATCTAATTTAATCAACTCAGTACCCTGTTTAAATTGCCCAACGAAATATATAGACATGACAACTGTTGGAGAATAGGTTGAAGGGACACAAGTATACAAAAAATACATCGACAGCCTTGCACAAACACCAAAATATAGAAAAACATGAATTTGATTACGCCAGTACCAAAATATTAGATACTGACAATAAATATCATAAATTTGTTATAAAAGAAATGTTTCATATAAAAAAAGAAAAATACGCTGTTAATGACAGGCAACACGTAAAAAATTTAAGCCAAATTTACCACAACTTAATACATGCATTATAACAAAATATATATAATTTCTCCATTACCTATATTTATTAATTTACAATAGATTTAAATCGTTATCTCGAACTACTGATTCTACCTTGACTAAGCCTTATAAAAAAAGGGAAAAAATATATTCCTCAAGTGTGGAATTTTAAACCAATTTTTGTTTAAATTTTAAAATGTATTGTGCTTTTTTATTCTAAGATCATCTACTATATTTTAAATGTAAGTTTTATATCAAAGTTAGCAATTAGTAAAATTTTAAAATTATTTCAGGTTTAACATGTAATTCAAAATGCAAAAAAAAACTGAAAAGAACAATTTTGCTGACGTTTCGCCAAAATCACGTTTGGCATTTTCGAAGCTTCCTTTCTCGCGTCCGAATAGAGACTGAAGTGTTGGTGCGCGAAGGGCCCAATGGCCCAGAGGACCCACCATCCACCCGATCTCCCTCCTCGATTATAGGTACTACCGGTTTAACGGGCCTAGGGCCTTAATAAACCATAAGTCATCGCTATCTTAGGTGTGTCAGCTCGTACACATCCGGATGTGCGTACACGCACCTCTTCTATATTGTCGCGGTCAATATAGGAGAGTTGTCTGAAAACAGAGAGAAATGTGTATATTGTCAATGTACCCGCCGCTCCTCCGGAGGGTCATAGGCCACTAGCATCCTGAGATCTTCAAATGGGTGTGCTGCTGCCCGCTCTATGCCCTTCATGGCTTTCTTCCTGATGGTTGTCTGGAAAGGCTCCCAGTCCAGGTCCCGCTGGATCTGGGCATTTCTTACGTACCAAGGTGCGTCTACCGCAGTCCTTATGTACATATTTTCTGTAGCTGCCAGTTGGTTTACGTAGGTGGGCGGGTGTCAATTGTGATTTTGCGATCATTTTTATCATGGTCAGCTTTGTACGAAGAGCCATGGGGCTTCTTCGGTTCAAAAGAGGGTATAGCCTAGCCATAGCCTTATTTGTCTTTGCTCTTCTTGCCTCTATATGGAGTTTCCATGTTAACCCCTTATCCATTATCAGCCCTAGATATTTTATTGAGTTTGTCCATGGGATGTCATCTCCATCAATGCTTATAGCCTCTGGAGGTATCATCCTCCTCTTTTGGAAGAGGATGGCCTGGCTTTTTTGTGCATTTATTTTGATCTTCCAAGTGATACACCGGTCACTTATCAGATCCATTTCCTCCTGTAGTCTCCTACAAATGATACCTGCATTTCTATGCTTTGCCGCTATGGCACAGTCGTCGGGCTATAAAAGTGGTGTGTGTCTTGGGGATGTCATGTGTATACACGTTATATAAGTGCGGTCCTAACACAGATCCCTGAAGCACTCCTGCTTCTAGTCTTCTAGGTATCGATGTGGAGAGTTTGACTCTGACGCTTGCCGATCTATCATCCAGATAGTGGGCGATCAGTTTGCATGTCTTTGCTGTAAAACCTGCGTTTTGCATTTTGCACACAAGTCCTTTGTGCCATACTCTGTCAAAAGTTCTGGCTACGTCTAGGAAGACCGTGCCAGTAGCTTCTTTCATGTTGAAACCGCTGGTGACAGTTTCAGCTATTCTTAGAGCCTGCAATTCTGTTGAGTGGCCGCTTCTGAAGCCGAATTGCTCCTTAGGGATAATATCTAGGGCGTCTGTTTCGTCTTTGAGCCTGATGTTCAGGACTCTTTCGACGATTTTACTGAGTACGGGCAGCAGACTTATCGGTCAATAGTTCTGAGGGAAAGTTAGGTTTTTCTCTGGTTTACCAATCATCACTACTTCGGCATGCTTCCACCTGTTGGGGAAGTAATCGAGTCTCATGACTGCATTTGTTATGCTGGTTAGTGCAGCAATTCCTTTTCTAGGAAGTTGTTTTATCATTTGATTGGTTATGCCATCTTTGCCTGGAGCTTTACGCTTCTTTAGACATTTTATGATATTTTCAATCTCCTGTGGTGTAGCCCGGTGCTCCACCGTGGCAGGGGTTTCTGTGTTGTTTAGTCTTCTCTGCAGCCATTAATTACTTCTATTTCATGTTGATCATCTTCGAGCGGATGTTGGTTTAGTCGACACTCTCGTTCTCTGCTAAGGTCTCTGCTTTCTCCTGGTCTGTGTATGCCATTCCTCCTGTCCCGTGCAGGGGAGGCATTGGTTTGTTCTCAGACCTTAGCCTTTTCTGCATTTGCCATGCAGTATTGTCCTTTGTGTCTAATTCCCTTAGTATATTAGACCACATTCTAATAAACAACCTAACTGAGTGCCTGTTTAGAGCTATTCTATCCTGCTCGAGATGTCTTCTTCCATAGGCACGTTTAAGCCTTCTATTCTTTCTTATGAGAAGTCTCAGCTCGCGAGGGAGTTCACTCCCCGGCTGAGCGTGAGGAGTGTTCATAATTACTGTGCTTTCGTGGAATGCTTCCAGTATTTTGTTCTCTAGGGTCTCTACGGCTCTTTCCAGTTCCTGAGGGTTATTAATGGCTGCTATTTCGATTTTATCCTGGGCTTTATCTTGATAAGTCCTCCAGTTAGTCTGTTTCCTGATTGAGGTTTCTTGAGCCCTGTTTTCCCTACCTAGTGTGAGTACTATCGGATTATGATCCGATGTACCTTCCTCGAGGGTTTCTATGTCGAAGTCATGGACTATATTCTTTAGGATTGCTATGTCTAGCACCTGAGGATGGCCAAGGTTTCTTGGTAAAAACGTTGGCCTATCTGGTCCTACGACTATGCTCCCTTGGGCTTCCGAGAAGTCCAGGAGTCTTTGTCCATTTCTATCCTGTGTGGTGCTGTTCCACTATGGATGTTTGCAGTTCAGGTCACCTATAATAACCCGGGGGTTTCTGCCCTTTAGCAAATCATCTACGTCTTCCTGTAGTAGGTCCTCTCTAGGGGGCCTATACACAGAGGAGATTTTAATCTTCCCTCTGGTGGTGGACAGTTCAATCGATATGGCTTCTATTTCGACTATTAGCTGCATAATCTCTATTTTTCGTGTTTTTATGCCGTTTACGTTCCACGACATTATCTTCAGTGTATTTGGGATTGTGGGATTAATTCCTGCCATTTCTGGGTTTTAGGGCTGTCTCAATCAGCTTCCTTGTCTCACTCATGAGACTCTCAGCCATATCCTTCATAGCTTTATGGAAGATTTCCATTGTCATTTCGGTGGGGGAACTGGCAGCTGCAGGCTGCCTGGCCCCCTCACTCTCTCTCCTCTTTTGAGAAGCGGCGGGTTTTTTGTGTGGTGATTGCGACGCTTCCTTTTATACCCCCACCCGGGGCCGAAGGTTATATCTGCGCGACCGTTGGTCGTTATTTATGATTCTCGGATGGTGCTGTTGTTGCGCTAATTGCGCTTGAGTTTTTGCGATTTTAGATTTGTTGATTATTGTCTTCTATACTGTTGGTAGTTTTAATGTTTTGTCCCTTTTATTCAAATCACCTTGTTTTTTAATTTCTATGGCTGCTCGGATTATTCTGGTCTTATAATGTTCTGTATTAGCAATCTCCCTACACCCATCGAAATTTATTTTATGGCCGGTTTCCTGATGATGTAGGAATAAAACTCAGGTTGTTTATTTATTATTTTTTATATTATTTATATGCTGTATGTGTTGGTTTTCAGTATACGGTATATTCGAAATGTCCGTTATGCAGTTTTGTAAACAAAACATCTAAAAATGGCAGTTTGTTGTTTCCCTCTAGCTCTAGAGTAAATTGTATTTTGGGGTGGGTTGAATTTACGTGAGTCAGAAATTTTTCGAGCTCTGCATGTATATATATATATATATATATATATATATATATATATATATATTTTTTTTTTATTATATTGACTTAAAATTTTGTGCAAAAATTGAATGTTATATAGAGATAAACTAGTAAAATTGTGGTACGAATTCAAATTGGCGAAACAAAATGACGGCCAAACAAAATGTTTGTAATCTGTTTTTTCTGTCTGTCAATTTCAGGCATAGCTAAAAAATTACGTACCAGCTGATTAACTTCAAATTTTGGCAGAACAAAATGGTGAATGGTGAAATCCTAAAAACATAATCTTTTAAAAACTAATTACCCAGTTACCTCAAATTTGGCACAAACCTCAAGTGTTAAATAGAAATTGACTGATAAAACTTTGTTATGAATCTAAAATGACGGTCTAATAAAATATAATGGATTAATTTGAAATTTTGTTTCAAGCCTTAAATTAAAAATCCCGCACCGGGTGGCTTGCGCATTTGTGATGTTCTTTCTTTTTTATGCTGTGTATATTTATGTCAATAAAAGTCGATTTATTATTATGTTATTATTATTATATAGAGATAAACTAGTAAAACTGTAATACCAATTCAAAATGGTAGAGCAAATATAATTCTCAAAGAAATAACGTAAACAAAATTTCTTATTCAAATGACATCAAGTTTTTCGTAAAAATTAAACATGATATAGAAATAAACCAGTACGAAATCAACATAACGAAACACGATGGCAATCTTAAAAAAATTAATGTAAAAATTACTTATTCAATTTATTTTAAATTATGGCCAAACATCACGTGTGGCCAGGGGCGTGCAGTCCATGAAAGCAGTGCTTCCCCAAAAAAAATTACAAAACATCTTCTAAAATGTAATTTTTGAAATAGGAAATCATTAATTTAGTTTATATTAAAAATGCTAAAATATTATCTTAATTATCAAGCCCATAATAAATGCGGCCTTGACTCCGACCCAGCCACAATAGAATATCGAATAGAGTCTATGCGGGCCGCTAGCTTCTCTGCAGCCAAGTCCTGTATGCTTGATGTCCTGTAAATCGAGCCAGAGGTTATTGAACTTTCCACCGGCTATTTGCAATTTTTGCATTTCAGTCGCGTGCTTTAGTTAGAGTAGGTTCTTTGTTTGAACGGCTATCCGCGTGTTGTGTGATACGAACGTCGCGTCGTGCATGGTGCGATATGGAGACAATAATATGGACGTGGATATGCAAATACCGTCAACTTCGGCTGTCGGTAATAACGTTGAAAATGTTGAAGAATTTAGTAAGTGTGTGAATGTGTAGTGTGTGTCTTAATAATAAAGGAATTTTCAACATTAAATTTCGCTGATAAGCTTCAAATAATTTCCCTAGGAAGGGCAAAACGGCCTATGAAAAATTTAACCACAAAAATGAAAAACTGTATTAGACATTTTTAACCGGAAAA
>JAUTXW010004040.1:0-68051 GCA_030620095.1 Kuschelorhynchus macadamiae | reverse complement strand
ACCGTATTTACGGCCTGAAGTCAGACCGTGCTTTTGTGTTTCCTATACCGTTCTCGTAATCGTCGGCGTCGGCAATCGTACTTTTTACATTTAAGTCGTTATATCTGAAATACTTCTAACAATAAATAATTAAAATTTGGCACGATTTTGGTCCAGTCGTGGGGATTTTGAACGATAACGAAAGTATTGTTGTTCTATTTTCGGTTTGGGAGATATGGACGATAAGGTGGTGTCGCAAAAAATATTATGCTGTCATACATTGTTTAACTGATAACTGTCGAAAAATCGATTTCGCTGATATTTTCAGAAAACGTTCTTCATCATAGTCTTCATAATCCTATTTGAAATGAGTGAGATCAACATTTTTTTATTATTTTAAGTAGAAAAATAGGGTAACCTTGACGCCCTCTAGCGGTTGAACCGCTGCCCTTTTCAGCAAATGCAAAAATTATTCTAAATGGTCATATCTAGGATAAAAAAAAATATTTAATGCTTCAGTGTTTAAAACGTGTAAAGAATATAACAAAAATACACTTTTAAGTAAAGAACGGCCATAGCACATGGTTACGTCATAGCCAATTTGTACGTATAATTGCGTTTCATTTAGTTTCCACATAGAAAAAAACCCTGTTTTGTAAGAAGTATTTCTTTGAGTCTTATTTATTCAATTACGCGAGTTTTTGGCAAATTGGTATCGTGTGCAAGTTTCCTATTATTTAGTTCATACAAAAAATATCAGACAGATAGACAGTAGATGAGCACAAACTGGGAACAAATCGGCGAATGTGTTGACGGTATATCAACGTAACGTGGTTACGCAGAAGAGCGGTCAAGGAAAAGAAGGCTATTTATTGAAAGTAAAAGTTGTAGGTTGTCTCATTTAAAACCAAAAGATTTATGTTTATATCTTTGACAATTGACAATTTGTTTAATTTTCTTTGACGATGTTATATAAAACTTTTAATTATTCAATTTGCATTTGGATAATTTCGATATCTTTAAAAATATGAAAGCTATAGATTACATGTGAATAAGTTAAGTGACTACGCTGTACAAAAAAAAAACAGAAATTGGAGTTCATGGCACGTATTTTAAGGCTTTAGATTTAATTTAGAGCAGCCTTTTACTAAAAATCAGTATATTTTCTTTACACGGAACATCCCTCGGTATAAATTTTTCCATTTATTAGGAATAGTGAAGTGTAATCCAATTTAGTTCTGCACATAGTCATTTAGTAACACATAATATACTGTCTTTTCAAACATTTTACTGGAGGCCATTTTGTTTCGTCATATTGGATTTTTGCCAAAATGTTACCAGTTCATTCCCATGTGATCCTTAATTTTTGATCAGAATTTGAAGTCAATCGGGTAAGTAGTGTTTAACTATGCCGCGAACAGACAGACAGACAGACGGATCCACGGAATTAATAAAAATATTTTTTGAATATTTATCTAGGGATGCTAAAACCTTAAAACATGTACACTCTGAAAGGGTGATTGTTTTCACGATTAAAAATATTTTATTTGGGCGCCATTTTGTTCTGCCATCTTGAATTCGTACCACAACTTTTTCATTTACCTTTATATTACACTGAATGCTTACACAAAATTTGAAATTAATCTAATGAGTAGATTTTTCAAGCCGATTTTTTAAATATTTTATTGGTCTGCCATTTTATTTTGCTATCTTATATCCATTCCAAAATGTTACCAGTTCTTTCCTATGTAAAACTTGATTTATGTGCAAAATTTGAGGAAATTGAATAATTCGTTTTTTAGTAATAATTTTTTTAACACGTTTTACTTGGTCGCCATCTTGTTCCGAAATATTACCAGGTCATCCCGATTGACCCTTAACTTTCGACTAAAACTTGAAGTCACTCTGATAAGTAGTTTTTAAACTATGCGGCGAATTAACAGACAGATCGACGGAATTGCTAAAAATTTTTTTTAAACATTTATCTAGGGATTCTAAAATTTAAAATAAAATATCTTATTTGGCCGCCATTTTGTATCGCTATCTGGAGTTACTACCATAGTTTTACTACTTCATCTCTATACTACAATTAGTTATGTCATAAAATTTGAAATCAGCAGGAAAAGGTGGGGCAAGTTGACAAGCTTAAGGAAACATACTTGTAAAAAATAAACAGACCATTTAATCAAAACAAACTTGTCACTGTAAGAAAGATACATTTAGTTACTATCGAATAAAACATAAAAATTTTAAAAAATATTTTCAAAATATAACGAAAAAAATGCCACAATTATTTTTGTATTTTCGACATCTTGCCTCACCTATAGCTATGGGGCAAAATGACGAGCATAATGCGGCAAGGTGACGATTATAAACAAATGTCACATTTAAATCTGCCATGGCCTTCATAACCTGTGCACGATTCGTGCCTCCAAGCGTCACACCAATTACACTTTACACTTTACCCAGTCCTCAGTTGGAGGATCAAAAAGTGGTCTTCGCAGCCAAGTTATAAATATCTGTATCCTTTATTGAATTAGTTGGTTTCTTTTTTTTTAGGAAAAGTTTCTCCAAAGACCTTTTTTTTAACTGCACTACATTTTCTTTTCTTATAGCGCGAAGTTCCTGATACTGGTGGGTTTAAATATGTACAAGCTCTGGCGAATTGCGTATCGGTGGAACGATAGCGCAATTGGTTGGAGCAATGGACTAGTGATCCAGAGGTGCGAGTTCGATCCCTGTTCGTACCATAACTTTTGCTATTGATTATAAAATATTTCTAAAAAAAAAATATTTCACAGTTTAAAAAACAAACTGATAAAATATTGTTCAAAATTTGGCTTATACGGGCATAACGTAAAATTATAAATTTACTAATATGGACGGTGCCTAATAGCAATGTCAGATTTAACGTCCAGTCAGGAACGCCGCGCCTTAAGGTTAGAATATTTGGCAGGCTCAACAATGGTTATGATACTGGTGGGTTTGAATATGTACAAGTTGTAGCGAATTGCTTATCAGTGGTACGATAGCGCAATTGGTTAGAACAATGAACTAGTGATCCAGAGGGGCTGTTGATTATAAAATATTTCACAGTTTAAAAAGCAAACTGATAAAATACATCTATTCAAGCTACCATTTTATTCCGCCATTTTGGATTATTACCAAAATTTTACCAGTTTACCTACATAATACTTGATTAATTCATTTTTCTGCTAAATTTGTATTAAACTGGGTAAGTAGTTTTTTTAGTAATTTTCTTTAGCATTGCACTAGGCCGCCATTTTGTTTTGCCACATTCTGACCAAAATGTTACCAGTTCATACCCATATAACCCTATTTTTGGCGAAAATTTGAAGTAAATCGGGTAGATAGTTTTTAGCTATGCCGCGAACAAACAGACCGACGGAATTGAGAAAAGATGTTTTTCGGCATCTAGGGACGCTAAAATCTAAACATCTAAAATATCTCGGATGGTGATTTTTCACGATTATAAAACTTTCCTTTTACGAGAGAAGTAAAAATTATTTCGCCGCCATTTTGTTCCGCCATCTTGAATTCGTACCACAACTTTTAATGGTTCACAAAATTTAACATTAATCTAATAAATAGTTTTCTATTTATTAGATTGCTATCTTATGTTCATACCGAAATGTTACCAGTTCATTCCTATGTAACCCTTGATTTTTGCGCAAAATTTGAGAAAATTGGTTAATTAGTTTTTTTAGTAGGGTCAAGTGGGGTAAATGTAAACGAATTTGACAAGTTAAAAAAAAATAGATTTTACCTGTGTGTCAAAATTTTTCTATAATGAAAATCGTGTTTCTTTTTCCACCTTTAAATTGCACAAGAACGAAACTTCCGGTTTTTAGATCTTTAAGGGAGGTCTCGTCTAAATCAATTGGGTTCTCATCAAGTTTTTCGGCCTGCAAATCCTAAGAGCTGGAGGTGTCACTTAAAAAGTCTCTGCTATTATTTTCTTCCTCGCTTGAACTATATTGTGGTACTTTTTTTGTTTTTGTCATCTTTGGTTTTTTTATTTTATTTGTTGGCAATTCTTTGGTATTGGCTTGTCTTTTTTGTTTCTCTGGTTTGGGTTTCTTTATTTTCTTCTCCTGTGCTTGTTTGAGTCTATCAAGAACTTCTTTGCTTGTCAATATTTCGCCATATGTCTGTTGTCTCAATCTGGGTATCACTTGCTTTACTATGGTTGTCACATTTTCCTTTTTCTCTGGGGACTTAAAAAACAATTTGTTAAGTGATGTATCAGGTTTGTTACTACTTGTCGCTTGTATATTACTTGACATGCAAGCAGACGTACAAGTTTCAGTACTGACGTGTTTGCATGATTGGTCATTTTTTTTTAGGGTTGGAGGAGTTAATACCCTAACCTCTTGCCTAATTGGCTTCTCCTGGTGATCATCAAGAGCTTGTATATTACTTGACATGCAAATAGACGTACAAGTTTCAGTACTGACGTGTTTGCATGGTTGGTTATTTTGTTTGGGGGTTGGAGGAGTAAATACCCTAACTTTTTGCCTACTTGGCTCCTCCTGGTGATCATCAAGAGAAATGCTTTCAGGGATATCTATAAGGTTTTCTGTTTTGTGTGTTGTTTCTCCTTCTTCTATAAAAGTGTTTGGCTTCGGCACAGCTTCTAATTGAGGAATATCTTCGGAAGCATCTATAGAGCTTTCTGTTGTTTGCATAGTGACAATGCGTTCTTTGGATGGAGTGTTCTGATTTTGCAGATATTCCTCCAGTTCGCGTTGTTTAAAGGAACTTGTTGGAAATTTCGTTTCGTCGACTGGAAAAATCCCACAGCTTCTAAAGCCAGATATGATATTGGTCGGTTTTATAGCACTAGTCCATACTTCAGCCAGTAGTTCAACAAAGTCCACTTTAGACAATCTTCCAGTTCCCTTGCCCATTTGTCTCTTTCCCAACGCTACGAGTTTTTTCTCCCAAAAAGTCTTGACAGGACCAAACACGCATTTATCAAGAGGCTGTAACATGTCGGTCAGATGACTTGGTAACTTGATCAAAGTGATATTATTAGACATAGCTTCTTCAACTATGCGAACGCTAATATGGCTAGCATGCCCATCATATATTAGCACCGCTGCTTGGTTTGGAATATTTTTCGATTGCCTTAAATTTTTGACATGAAGTATGAAACTCTGGGTGAACCAGGTGAAGAACTGGGGTTCTTCCATCCACCCGTTCTTCGACACTGTATATAACGTCCCAGGATAAGCTTTGTCGGACACCCAGCGGGCTTGTATACCAGCGCCCTTGAATACGATGAGAGGAGGAAGAACAGACCCATCGGCTCCAACACATGCCAACACCGTAGTCGATTCCCTACCCGATCCTCCAGATATTCGACTTAGTGGCTTCCCTTTTTGTCCAATGGCCCTTATTCGACTTGGGTCGCTTTTAAAGCCCGACTCATCTGTATTGAAAACGAAAGATGCCTGTTCTAGAGAAGTTATTCCAAGTCGATCGAATGTGGTGCTTAAGTCTTTGTAGAATTTTGTAGATCACGTCCGGCCTTCTGGCATCCTTCCGACACTTTTGCAAATGTTCAGGTTTTTTTAATGATAAAAGGTTGTTATGACGTTTCAAAAACGAATAATACCAGTCTGTTCTTGGGCGGCCATCAATAAACGGGGTTGACAGGTTATTAGATTTTATATATTCCTGGATAAGGTCTAACAGTTCGTCTCTATCACATGGAAATCCAGATTGTGCGCGGGCCAATAGACAATCTACTATTTTCTTTTCTGTTTCAGAATTAAACGCTGGTTTACGACCTCGCCCTAGAGAGTCAATGGCGGTTTTCCTTCCATTAAGCCGCTGCGAAATAACGGCAATAGGTACACCGTACTGTTCCTGTGCCTGTCTATAAGACAGATTACGATTTTGTACGTCTCTAACAGCTCTTTCTAGATCCTCCTGTCCATAAGCTGGGCCGTTAGTCTTGCGGATATATTTTCTGGGCATCTGGAACAAATTTATTAATTAAAATATACGTTTACATTTACCCCTAAAGTCTGTTTACATTTACCCCAACCAAGCGTTTACATTTACCCCTTCACACTTTTATTCGGGGTAAAAGTAAACACCTCTATAATATTGTAAAAATACAACAGCTAGTTTAAAAACATAGTTCAGATTAATAATTATGGTATTTGCAACTATCTTAAACATATTTTGTAAAACTTACCGTTGAAATTGAATTTTCACTTAAATATTTCACACAGTATCACTAACACGAAAACAAAATTTTTGCAGTAGTCCAGACGAGAATAAACAACAATCAGAAGACGCGTCCGTAAGCAACTGTTCGTTTGAATACGATGGAAGGTGGGGATATTTTGTCAACCGCCATCCATGCGGTATAAGGTTCTGGCGCGAATTTTAAAACGAATATTTATGGCGTTTACAATTACCCCTGTTTACATTTACCCCACTTGACCCTATTCATATTTTTAACGTTTCATTAGCCACCATCTTGTTCTGGCATACTGGACTTTAACAAAATATTACCAGGTCATCCCCATACGACCCTTAAATTTTGATTAAAATTTGAAGTAAATCTGATGAATAGTTTTTAAGGAATTGATAAAACATATTTGTTGGCATCTAGAGACGCTAAAAGCTGAAAATATATAAAATCTGAGAGGTTGATTTTTTGATTAGTACCACAGTTTTACTAGTTCATTTGTATACCACAATTAGTTATGGCACACAATTTGAAATCAGTCCATTAAGTGGTTTTTTCAGGCTGAATTTTTAAATATTTTATTAGGCCGCCATTTTGTTGCGCCGTCTTTGATTCGTACCAAAACTTTACCAGTTGATTCTTACGTAATATTTGATTTTTGTGCAACATTTGAGATAAATTGGATAAGTAGTTTTTTAGTAATTTTTTTAAACATTTCACTAGGCCGCCATTTTGTTTTGCCGTAATGGATTTTTACCAAAATGTTACCAGGTCATCCCCATATGACCCTTAGTTTTATACCAAAATTTGAAGTCAATCGGGTAATTAGTTTTTTAGCTATGTCGCGAACGGATAGACCGACAGAATTAAGAAAACATGTTTTCAGCCTCTAGGGACCCTGAAACGTAAAGATGTGAAAAAATATCGAATGCTGATTTTTTCACGGTTACAATACTCCCCTTTTACGAGGGAAGCTAGATCGATTGGATAAAACCAGTTACTTAACATACAGACAACGAAATAAATACCATTCTTCTAAAATAAAATGATTCCATATTTCCAATTAACGAAAATTCAAGCAGACAACCTACTAAAAAAATCAATTACCTAAGCGAAAACAAGAAACATACCCGTAAAATTTTTCTCATTACAGTTATGTGAAGTTAAACGGTATTTTCTTTAGATTAGTTGGACTGGTCCCACCGTAGGCAGTTCGGACAAACTGCTTCAATATTTTCTTTTCCTGAACAATTTTCTCGCTCAGTGAATTTCCCAGTTTATTTCTTAGACGTTGCCTCATTAGACTTGAAACTGACTGGCACACGGGCCTTAACTGAAAAAATAGTAGAAAAAAATTAGAATTCTTTCTTTTGAAACGTTCTGAGATGTTTTTCTTTCCTGTTAGCAAATCAAAATGTTCAGTTTTATTAACAATAGCATTCCTTTTTTATGTACATCGATTACTCCGCCAATGATGACCAATTTGGATGAAATTTACGCCATTTTGAACTGTTTAATCGATGTTACAGTGAACAATATATGCGCTCACCATTTTGTCAGGAAGAAAAAATAAGTATTTTACTATTGTATATTGTATAAGACATTATTATACAATTATGTTACATAATATAATACTTTTATAATAAAACTGGTATAAATATAAGTTAAAAGGATTAATTAAAATTTTTTGTAAAAAAAAATAAAATCGACTTTTTAAGTCGTTAGATATCAAACCACCACCCACTACAAAAATATATTTTTGTTATTAAATAATTAAGAATAAGTTTAGCTCCGACATTGTCGAGTAAAATATTCCAGATGAAATAAGCTATTATTTTTCAGATTTTATTGGATTTTTTTTAAGTGATTTTTTTATTTTTTATAAAATATTTTATTTTTGTGTTACACATCAGTTTCTGGACTAAGATATTTACCTGGTCTCATGTTGTCGGTGTCCTGTTATTATATACAGGGTAAAACGTGAAGTTGAGTTTTTTCTCTTGGCAAGTTACATGGGTCTTTCCAGAAGGTTATTGGAGACTGAAAAATTCGATTTTGTAGGCTGTGTGTGAAGTGTCTTCTATAAACTACTTTTTGGTTCATTGTTGTACTTTGTGACTAATCACAGGGTCTGAAGAAATTTAACGATTTTTTAGTTTCTATTTCTTATAATTGCCGACATTCTAATATATATATAATTTTATCAATATAATTTCCTAAAACATAGTTTCAAATATTTAACACTTACCTTCACATCGAACAAAAACGATAAAATAATTTTATACAAACTTTAATTTACACAAACAAATCCGTCTGGTCATAACTACCCGATGTAGAAATTATTAAAACTCGGTTTTATCTAGGGACGCTGGAAATGCGAGGCTCCTTAATATAGTTCATGACAATTTTGTCTAATTGCAGTTAGTAAATGAAACGGGTTATTCTGAAACGGACTATATGTTTTTGGACCTTGGACCTCAACTATTTTCCGCTGCTAAATATCTTGCACTTGCAGATGTTAAAGGCATGTATAAATTAAGTTCTATACTTACTTCTGATAAACCTAATATTATAGCTAGACATCTAACGACTTTAACAAAGTGAAATAGCAATTTACGTTACAAGACCGGTGGTTGATGACATATTACAGTATGAATTGTTTTTTTAGAATATAAACGAGTACTGTGATAACACTTAACGAATGTGTATCGTGTAATATTTTATTCCATACTGTTTTTTTTTGTTTAGAAAATACGGTTGATTTTTAATAAATCTTAAAATATGTATCTGATATTATAAAAATAAAATTATTACAACTATTATTCAAAAATATTTTATTCTCTTCGGTTCTTTCCTTCCCTCATAAAAAGTAAAAGTAAAAACTACTTACCCGATTGACGTAAAATGTTGGTCGAAAATTAAAGGTCTTATGAGAATATTTTTATAAATATCTAATATGGCTGAAGAAAATGACGACCCTAGTGAAATGTTAAAAAAATTATTACTAAAAAACGAATTATCCATATTACATCAAATTTGGCACAAAAATCAAGTTTTACAGAGAAATGAACTGGTAACATTTTGATATGAATCGAAGATGGCGCCTTAATAAAATAATTAAAAAATCAACGTAAAAAAGCTTCTTATTTATTAGACTTCAAATTTTTCACAAAAATTAAATATGACATAGGAATAGATTGGTACTAATTCAACAATAGAAAATGGCGGTCTTAAAATCAGTGTAAAACGACTTATTCAATTAATTTTAAATTATGTCCAAACAACAAGTTTGGCTTAGGTAGAAACCATGGTGGGAAGAAAACAAGGTGTGCTCGCCAGCCAGCGCATCTACGTCAGATGTGAGGTAGCTTTCGAAAAATATGGTAGGCGCTGGAAATAACGGTTAGGTTACTGGTTTGACAATTTTTATTTTTTTTTGTACAAAATAAATTTTACTTTGGAAGGAAAAGAATTGCTAGATTCATTTGGTTTTTAAGAATCAAGAACAATATGTCTTGTGCGGTTACTGGTTGCTTCAGCCACGTTAAAACGAAAGACGAATGTAATATAGCGTCTTATAGATTTTCTAAAAACCCTGATTTCTACAATACAGAGGTTTCATGCTTACCACAAATATATCAAAATTAACTTAAATAACGGTAAATATTTGGTTAAACATTTCTAAATCAAATGATTTTTAGAGGTTATATGCTAAGCTAAGCATTTTGAAAAGAAAAATTAATGATTCTACAGAGATCAACATGCTCCAGACTTGTTTAAAAACCAATAAATAACTGAAAAAATAAAGGAAAATTACACATGAGACTGAGAATCGAATTTTGGCAGGTTTACCTGATAACATAAAAGTTGAGTAGACTAAATCAGATAAGGATTCAGTTAAATATGTATCAATAGTAACATACATTTTTCAAATACTTGATGTCACATACAGGGTAAACAGATGTCCTCTTTTTCATGTGCATGTATATAGGCATCTAGTATATATTTTACAATTTATCCGAATTGTTCCCTTTTTGTTTATGGAAACGATTAAAAAAAGTATGTAATTATTTTTTTTACATCCGAAATAAAAGAGTACTAATAACCTTACTCTGAACAAAAATTAGGACGTTTTCTTTCAGTCATTGGTTTGGACTATGGTTAGTAGGGTAAAGTGGGGAGAGATGGCCACCATTTTGCATGGTAGGTCCCTGTAATTTTTTTTTAAGGTTTACCATCATGACATATTTTTTCGTAACAGCTTTACTTTCATCCCAACAGGTAGGTAAATAAAAAGGGTTAAAATACTGTTAGAATTTTTGTTATATTACTTATAAAAATAAGTTGTATGTGGCCATCTATCCCAGTACAGTGGGGCTAGGTGGCCAATCCAGTAAGGGTGAGATGGCACATAATAAAAATGAGAATAGAATAGAAAAACATTAAAATAACAAACTTTTTATAAAAGAAAAGTAAACTATTTTTACTTAACATTACATTTTTTTCTTTCTAAACGCGGTTTTACCACAATTTTGACAAGTGTTCAAAAAAGAGGAGCAATTTTCATGAAACCACATCTGGCATATTATGCACTGCAACCAATCTTCCTTCTTTCGAGTGCTGTTGTAGCTTTCTCTACACCGGTTTTATCCACCTCTGTTAGGGCCACTAGCCACACTAGCTCACTTTCCTCTTCATATTGGACATCTATATCCTCCTCTTCCACATCAGAACTTGGCGAAGTTGAGCGTTTTCTTTTTCGAACAATTGTTTTTTCTTGAACATTTTTCTTTGGAGCGTTCTTTTTTTTTGTTCGTTGGGTTTTCTTTGCGGATCTATCTTTCAGAGTCGCAATGTGTTCGGGAGAAGTTAATAGGGTGGCTATGGATTTTGCTCGTTTTTTTGCAGAAACAACTAGTTTAGGTGTAGGATTAATCTGGTCTAAAAGTTTTCCAGGTGTCAAGTCTGGTACAGATGTTCCTTCCACTGGAGTTGTGCATAAAGGCTCTGTATGTGCATGGCTACCGGATGGCACTGCATTATCCATCATATTGATCGGGCGTCTAACTTCTTGTATTGCTTCAACGTTGTTCACTTGAGAGTTCGAATGTTGAATGTTCGTTACTTCTGTGGGTGTTTCCTGGACTTCTCTCGTTTCGTTGTTTACAATTCGATCAGAAACAGTGTAAGCATGATCGGGTATAGAATCAGGGTTCCAGGGTAATATACCAGTGGCTCTGAAGCCGGAAATTGCATTTCCAGCGCTCGCTGATTTTCCTCAGCTTTTCTTTAAAAGTTCTCCAAATTGAAGTCGCCCTAGTTTTCTTCCGGGGTGACTCTGCATCCATTCTCTACAAGCTTGATAGTAGAAAGTTTTAAGAGACTTGAAAAAAGCCCTATCGAGTGGTTGCAAATAATCAGTGGTGTGCGGAGGTAGGCACAACAAAGCGACATTATTAGCTTCAGCTGTTTCTAAAAGTTCAACGCAAGAACAATGAGATGCATGCCCGTCAAGAATTAATAAGGCCTTCCCTTCGTTTTTACGAGGTAAGAAGTGGTTTTTAAACTAATCCAAAAAAATGGTTAGATTACATAGGCTGATTTTTGAGACATTCTGTAACATCTGTAACCGTCATAGGAAAACCGCATTTTTGTGCCTTTTTAATGTGCAGCACTAATTTATTTTCATTTGCCTCCCCCAACATGCTGTCCGGTCCCATTTTACCAGTCGTGGAAACATTCTTCTTTACTTTCCTTTCAAGGGTTTTCCTTGGAATGCGATAAGTTTTTGAGGCTCCATTTACAGACGAACCATTTCTGACATCTTCAATTGCTAGTCTCAAATTTTCTTGAGTGTAGTTTCCACGATTCGTGTTCTTTCTGATATACTTCGTTGGCATTTTTCTGCAGTAAACTTCAAAGGACTCCAAACTGTAAAGAAATAGACGTAAAAAATAAATGGCCATCTATCCCTACAATTTGGTGGCCATCTCTCCCGAATGCTAGGGAGAGATGGCCAATGTAACAAACTAAATCCACTGTATGCTTTTAACGCTGTTTAGAGGTTAGAACAATAGAATGAACATCGTACTTACCTAATATGTTGAAATCACCGGCCAATTTACTTCGACACATATACAGTACTAGGTAGTAAAAAACTATTATATAATTTTACGAGGGCGCAATTTTTTTTAATTTTCCAAGGGCTTTAATGTCGCCTTGCTGTGAGCGAAAACATACTGTCCGTAAACGTTTGTTGCCGGTGAGGATACGCAGCATCTAACGACGCATTTTTGAGTTTTAACAGCAGGTCATCTCTCCCGGTTGGCCATGTCACCCGACTTTACCCTACTCAGACACAAAAGGGGTGATCTCTTTTTAGTCATTAGTCCATTTGAAGGTATTAGAGGCTATTAAATTCGAAGTCTTTATTTCTGTAAAAAACAGCTAAAAATTTACAAAAAAATACATTTTAACATTCTGTTTTTACTCTGTTTTATTTATAATCACTTAATTTACATTTTCTTTCTTTTTTCATTGCTGTTGGTAAATCTTTTGATGATATTTTGTAAAAGTAAAATAAATTTAACATACCTATTTTCATTTATTTTCAACATTAACTTTTATGAGGTAATTGCATAGTTCCTACAAAAATAGTCAAAATAATACTTTAAATAATAAATTTAGGTTTGTCTACTAAAAAATGTTTCAGTCTTAACTCTAAAAGGTTAGGAAAACTAAACATTATAAGATATCCTTAATCACTAAAATACAACACAGATACACCGTAGCGGTGGTTTTACAAATAGCATCTACTCTATCTCACTTCGGTTATGTATAACATCTGACTATAACACAGCAGAAGTAAACAAACTTTTAGGCGACTTGAAAAATATCAGCATTAAAAAAAAACGTCTTACTCATTCGGGATCCAGTGTGTCCAATAATGATATTCTGTCGGTTCAATGTTAAAAATTACCGTTTTGCTGCCCAAGTAAAATAGGTATATTCTACTGTGTAAATGTTACATAGAACTGGAATAAAGTTCAACTAAATGCTTATGGAAAAAATGCACATTTTTTAAACCGGCCTATTTTTACTCATTTTCTTTACCTATAATAGACTTAACGTGTGACTTATAAACTTCCTAGAATGATATACATGGATGGAGGCCTTGAGGTAGGCTACAAATACTAGAAACCAGAAAAAAAACTGGAAAACTTCTATATTGTCAGATAAACAACTAGAAACAAAAACATTTTCTTAATTTTTATTAATTAAATGCATACCTTGCAATGTAAACTAAATTGAATAATACAGTTTTAGTTAATACCACTTAACACACAATTGGCAGAGACATAATATTAATATGAATTTTCCAATGCCAGTAATCTAATTTAGTTTTAATATATAGTTACAAGCATATATCAAAATTTTCACGTTAGGTATATCTTCTTTAAACATAATTAGGTTTGTCCAGTCAGTGCTAAAATATCATCAAGTTCTTCTATACAGTAGCTGAACACACAAGAATACAAATTCACACAGAAGACTTAAAGTAGGACTCTTAAATATACTTATTATGATAATTGAAAGTTTTTTGTTTTATTTATTTCTGCCTAGAAGTTCCTTCTGAGGGAGGGGAAGGCTAGGAGGTAGGTAACTGTTAAACATTTTCAGTTTTATTATATTTCTTTTGGTAATTGCCATCATTACATGACATGTATGTTGTTTGTTATCCATAGTGCATTCATTAGTCAGCATTCTTATGTATCAGCTAAAACAAAAATATCTAGTTAGGTACAAATAAAAACTACTGAAACATATGTATGCTTAAATAACATTATAATCTACATAATAGCAAACAATGTTTTATTTACTATCAATCGTGTTATATAAGGCTTCAGGGGTCTGGTTTCAGTATTTGTCTAACGAACAACATAATTTTCTAATTATATATGTATCACTAGAAAACTAAATAATCTATACCTGCACTTCGAACGATAAATAAGTTTATTCCAATAAACAACTTAACGATCTGCAACTATCGTATGTCCAAAATTCGACGAAATCACACAACTACGTATGAAAAAAAATCACAGAAATATATTTAACCTCTACCTGTCAAATTAACGTTACAAAAAACAAAACTGATAAACATTGTCTAGGACGATTTTATAAATAATAGCTCTTTGAGCGATGAACGTACTTCCGTCTCTGTTTTCACCGTAATCATAAAAGAAAATAGAATTATGACCGATACATGAATTCCGTTAACAAATTTTAGCAAAGGTGTACTGTAATCTTTTGAGGCCTTTACTCAATAAAAACATGGCTAGCCTGTAATTTTAATCGGCCATGGGTTAATATATATAATATAATATAAATGATATTAGAAATAATTTCTTAACCCGTTTGTATAACAATCGTCAATCAGAATTAAAATATATTATCACAGCGGGCATACTTTCTTAAATTATGTATAAAAATAGATACCTAACCTCGTTTATTTTTGTTTACTTTGTTGTGACTGCAAAACGCAAACTCCTCCGAAGATGTTTTAAAATAATTTATTGTAAGAAATTTATACTTTTTATGTCAAATATCTATAAATACCAATATACCGGTGTTCTTTGAACCTACTTACATTGGTTTTGCCTATTATGTACCGTGTACACCAGTTAATATACAAAAACAATAACATTTTGACTTACCCGGGACGTTATGAGTTAAACAGCTCAATTTTTTGCACACTTCGCACTTACGCACCATAGTACTCAAGAACTTTCACAAAAATTATCAAAACTAATCCAAAAACTTACAAAATTCACCCAAAAACAATGCTTTTATTCTCGGCAACACCGCTTTGTTCAGTTTGCTATAAAACTACTGTTTTGTAAATCCATGCATATTGCGATTCAAAAGTGTGCGGTGGTGTTGTCGGTTTTTAAGCAATTATATTGTATGGAAATAAAAAAACAGGTCATTTGAATAATTATTTGTTAATAATAATTATATATAGCTAATAAAATATTACAGAGGTTAATATTACAGTATTAGAACTACCTTAAAAATTAATTTTAATTTTACTAGCAAATTTTATTCTACGTCTGGACATATATGTCTACGTAAGATAGTTGATATACGATAACAGACCAAACAAGTAATAATTTTGAAAATGTATATTTGCGTTCAAATCAAAACAATTCCGTTTCCTTGTAATTATGTCTATTTCTGTTAAACTGATTACCCTTTTTTGTATGCTCAGTCGGGGTAAAAAAGCACAAACTTATTACTTTACAAAATTGACTTTTTTGTAAGAATATCTGATTATTTTTGAGCGCTCCTAGTAAGGCGCTGAGAGATCAAAGAATAAATTTTTGATTGCATTGACGAATTCTTCCGAAGGCGACGCAATTAGGCGGTGTGTACTTTAAATTAGGTGAATGGGTCCCGGGACACGCATTCGGGACATTTCGTACAAATGGCTACGATATTTCCTTTTGCCGTGCGATTTGCCTTTCCGTTGACTTCTTCTGTTTACTCCTCCGCTGATCGCCTTATTTCACGGTTCGCAAAACTCCAATTGCCCATCTTTGCTCCTACCTTGTAAACATATTTTTCCGGGATGTCGTAAAATAAAAAGGATGTTATATTTTCCGCTCCTTTGGTTTTCCAGGAAGGTCTATTTAAATAGGCACTGATAGATAGAATCCGGAACTGTTATACGGATCACTAGAGCTACACGGTGATCCGTATGTGTATTATTTTTTTCTTGAAAACCGTAAAACTGACCAACGAGATACTGAAAATAAAATAATAACATTTTAAAGGACCTTAAAAATTTCACTTATTAAATCGATGTCAAACTACTATTGGTTTCCTAAATAGCTACTAAGAAAAGCGTATTTGATATTAGTCGTTTTTCTTTAGAATTCATAATTTTTAAAGATATAATATGATCTAATAGTCAGACTAAAAAATTATAATAAAACAGAACCGACCAACTAAAAAATATATATTAACTCTATGGGACGTTAATTTTTTTATATACCTATGGTACTATATTATGGCCAATACATAAATTTTTATTAATTTACGAAATACAAAGTTAAGCAAGTTACTGTTTCGGAAATGTGTTCGTAATTTGAGGTACGTGTTTTTCCTATCTCATATTAAGAACAAGCAACAGTTTTGGATAATGTAAATAACTAAATTTATTCTATGCCTAGAAAATTAGTTTTTTTACTATACCCAACCATAGTAATAACCACAAAATGAAAAGTTTAGGAAACAGAAAGATAAGCCCTATCATAGTAAATTAATTAAAGCAAAGCTTAGAACTAGCGCAAAATACAAATAAAAACACGATCTGAAGACATAGTTCCGCACTCTTCATTACTCCAACTAGAACATGTTGAACATCTTGACCATTTTGCCTTATTTGAATCTTGAAAACCTTCCACTATAATACATGCGTTCAGCATCATCTTCGTCGTCATCGTAATCTTCATCACAGTCCATATTGCTATCATTAATAATTAATATTTCATTAATAACAATTTCTTCTTCATCTTCGCTTGATGGTGATATGTATTTTTTCTTCCTTTTTTTGTTTAATATTTTTTTGAATTTCTTTTCTTTCACTGATTCAAATTTTAGCATGTTCCTTGCTCCACTTGCCTTCTTTTTTGGATTTACTTTTCTTCACTTGTCGCTATTTGCTCCTTATATGGAGAGAATGTAATCAAAATGGTGGACCCAGTGCGTGATGATCTTTCATTGCATTTTTTTGTTTCAAATGTTGTAACTGGTTTAATTTGAAATGGAGTAATCATTTTAGGTTTAGATGATTGTAGTATTTCGCGTGTCGGTGACTCTTTTGTGCATCGAGGATCCGAATTTTTAATTAGATTAATAGTAGCATCTTTTAAATTATTTTTATCTGCGTCATAATGTATGCTGAAGTCCAAATAAGTAAAAACATGGCGCTTGCATGGAAAAAATCCAGTTTTTCTGAAAGCATTTACTGTAATTTTCATTTCTTATCGATGTAGCCGTTACTTGATGGAAATTCATTATACACTAGTATACAAAATAAACAGGTTTAGTTTATTAATTTCCACTTATTTATTTCTGTTTGACAGCTGTTTAGACACTGTGTCTTTGTCAAAAGCTAACTTAAAACTAACACTAAAATCTGTACCAAATATAAAAAAATATATATAAAAATCTTAAAGGTATGAATAAAACAATATCGGTGTGTACCCACCTCGTCTATTCTTTAGGTATAAAGATTTAACAGAGGGGAACCATTTAAGTCCAACTGGTCATTCAATAAAATATTTCGGGTTTTGCTTGTTAATTTTTAAACTTTCCAAATGGTTTAATTTGTACTTTTATTAGCCGTATGCAAAATTTTATATTCGTTTTTAAATGTATGATTTGCTTCTATCCAATTTTTAGCGAAATTGTGTTTTTTCTTTATTATATGAAGATTTGTGTTCTTTTATACGTTTATTAAAAGATCTACCCGTTTGGCCAATGTAAACTTTATCACAGGAACCACATTCTAATTCGTATACCCCTGATTTTTTAGATTTATCAGACTTGGATTTATTATTTTTAATATATTTCCCTAATGTATTATTTGTACAGAAGCCAAGTTTATAATCTGCTCTCATGAAATGTTTATTGATTTTAGAGCTAATTTTGCCTTTATATGTTATTGTATTAAATTTGGCTATATCTTTTAAATTATTATTTGGATAGATTATATTGATTGCTTTTTTATATTGTTTTTTATTTACTATTTTGTCCACTATATTAGGACTATAGCCATTGTTAATTTCAGTCTGCTTTATAATATACAATTCTTTATTATAGTTATCTGATGACATAGGTATACTAATTAAACGATGTACAAAGCTGTCGAATGCTGCCATTTTATGTGCAAAAGGATGATTTGATGTTTTATGTATTGTTATATCTGTGTAAGATGGTTTATGATAAATTGGAAAATCGTGTTTATTGTTATTGTTCATAATTGTTAAATCCAAAAAATGTATTGTCTTACAAACAACATGAGCAGGTCTGCAATGGTAGCACAACGACAAGGCTTGAAGAAATGGATTATAGAAGATCGCAAAATCCAATACAGCAAAAGAGACAGTTACAGTATTTATCTTAAGTTTATTCACAGTGAACTCTTACTTATATTAAATAATATGGAATTCGATTGTTTTGATAGTGAAACTAGATGAAAATATTGAAAATATCATCCATAAGAAATACGTAAGTCAAAAGGATAAATTAGATACATTAATTTACAATAAAACTGCAAATAAAATCAACAATTGTCATAACCCGCTTTCAGATTATGTATTTTTTAAACGCTTTTATAATCTCACAGATACAGATTTTACAGGCTCAGAAATTAAACTATTAGAAAAGGGGTTTAATTTCAACCTTCAGGTTAAAGATAACATTAAATATAGAGAGATGGTAAAAGTTGAATGTGAAATAGCAGTAAACAAAATAGGTATATATATTAGCTCAATCAATTACTACTTACCTTGGGATTTGTCTAATGAGCGATTATCAAACAATTATAGTTTAGTTAAAAATATTAACAGTAAAATGACAGAAGATAATACTGTATTCACTAGGGCGGATAAAGGAAAAACAATTACTGCAATAAAAAAAGAAGATTATATTCAAAAATGTCAGAATTTCTGAATCCGGATAATTTTCAAAAGATTGATCCGACAGAAATGTATCAAAAAATTATAATAAATGTAATTAAAGATAGTAGCTTATTTGATGACAAAACTAAATATAAATTAACGACAATGAATCCACAAGTACCTAAGCTGTATTCATTTATTAAACTGCATAAAGGCAATATGCCCATTAGACCTGTAGTGTCCTATGTGACAGCTCCAACTCATACGATTTCTAATAAATTAATAGACATTAATAGTACATTTTGTAATTTTAAACCAAAATTTAGTATTAAAAATAGTTTAGAATTAATTAACAATATAAAAGATGTCACAATCCCAAATAATGACATATTAATCTCTTTAGATGTACAAAACTTATTTCCTAGTGTCCCCCCTATTGAAGCTATTGACTTAGTCGATAATTTATTACTCAAAAATAAAGTTAATCGTATTATTAAGAACGATATATTGGATTTGTTAACGGTGTGTGTAGATCAAAATTACTTTGAATTCAATGGCTCCGTGTATGTAAGTAAAGAAGGTTCAATAATGGGTAATCCTTTGAGTCCTATACTAGCAGAAATATTTCTAGATAATATTGAACAATTAATGTAAAATCACCCGTTAAGAAACAAGTTCATTTATTGGTATAGATATGTAGTCGACATACTAGCGTGTTTCACGGGCACAGAGAGACAACTAAGGTTATTTTTACTATTTATTAATAATTTACATAAAAATATTAAATTTATGTTAGAAATGGAACAAAATAAGACAATAAATTTTGAACAATAATAATAAACACTATTTTTAAATTTATCATAAACCATATTACACAGATATAACAATACATAAAACATCAAATCATCCTTTTGCACATAAAATGGTAGCTTTCAACAGCTTTCTACATCGTTTAATTAGTATACCTATGTCGTCAGATAACTATAATAAAGAATTGAATATTATAAAGCAGGTTTCCATTAACAATGGCTATAGTCCTAATATAGTGGACAAAATAGTAAATAAAAAACAATATAAAAAAGCAATCAATTTAATCTATCCAAATAATAATTTAAAACATATAGCTAAATTTAATACAATAAGATATACAGGCAAAATTAGCTCTAAAATCAGTAAACATCTCATGAGAGCAGATTATAAAGTTGCCTTCTGTGCAAATAATACATTAGGGAAATATATTAAAAATAATAAATCCAAGTCTGATAAAAAGCAGTGGTATACGAATTAAAATGTGGTTCCTGTGATAAAGTTTACATTGGCCAAACGGGTAGATCTTTCAATAAACGTATAAAAGAACACAAATCCTCATATAATAAAGAAAAAACAGACTCCAATTACGCTAAACATTTGATAGAAGCAAATCATACATTTAAAAACGAATATAAAATTTTGCATACGGCTAATAAAAGCTACAAATTGAACCATTTGGAAAGTTTAGAAATTAACAACAGGAAAACCCGAAATATTTTATTGAATGACCAGTTGGACTTAAATAGTTCCCCTCTGTTAAATCTGTATACCTAAAGAATAGACGAGGTGGGTAAACACCGATATTGTTTTATTGATACCATTAAGATTTTTATATATATATTTTTTTTTTATTTGGTACAGATTTTAGTGTTAGTTTTAAGTTAGCTTTTTTACCAATACCTTCAACCACCCTGATAAAAAATTCTTTATTTTATAATTCAAAAATAATATTTAATCATTTGCCATTGAACATCAGAAGAACAAACAATTACACGAAACAAGTTAAGCACCTTCTTTTGGATAAGGCCTATTATATTTTGATGGACTACTTTTTTGACGGCTTTTGATATACTACTGGTCTTGGGTATTATTTCTTTTGTATGTATAAATATATATATATATATATATATATATATATATATTAATTTATTTTTTTTTACTTTTTGACTAATTGTGTGTAAGAAAATTGTGTCTTTGGTTCTATAATGATATTATCTTTATTTTATGCTTAGGTTCATGTATGAGCCTTTCTTGTTTGTGAACATGTTTTATTTTACTTTTTTTTGTTTGTAAGTTTTAAATATTAATTACTATTTGTGTTACCATGTTAGTGTTTTTTTTTCTTTCTCTTATTTCTAAGTTCTGTTATGTGTATTAGATTCTGTTATGTATTTTAAATCTTTATTTTGGACGCATGTTACATTATATCTCCTTTTTGAAATAATTTAATTATAATTAATTGTATTATTCTTTACAGCTTTGTCAATAAGAAGAGTTTCTTTTGATAATAAAGACACGGTGTGTCGAAACAACTGGCAAGCAGAAATAAATAAGTGGAAATTAATAAACTAAACGTGTTTATTTTGTATACTAGTGTAATTTTCGTGCTTGTAGCCTTGTAAGCCTCTTTAAGAAGTTCGCATACGAGGTAATTTGAAAGAGGGTGCCCTGGGTTATTGCGAAGCCATGTTTCTACTTCTTGTTCATAATAAGTTTTCAGTGGACTCATAAATCCTACGTCCATCGGCTGCAATTTATGTGTCGAGTGTGGCGATTTTATGTATCGAGTGTGGCGATTGCTTCATTATGACTTCTAGCCAGATCGATGACGACAATATTACGTGTGTGCGTGTAGCGGCCATCAAGCGCCAATAACATTGGATTATCCTTTGACGGTTTTGTAAATTCTATGAAATGCTTAAGCCATTTTGTGAATAAGTTGGATTGTATCAATCCGGATGTATGGCATGCTCTTATTGAACCAGGTGGAGCGCCTTCCAAAATATTCTTAGCGATAATTTTTTTTTGAAAAAACAATTATCGGCGGCACATGTTTTCCAGTTGCATTCGTACATGGTACCACCATCATAAGTTTTCCCCTTTCTAAAGATGTTAAAGCGTAGACTTGTTTTTTGCCTTTGACCTTCACTATCTTTAAATGCTTATGTGCTGTACAACCGTAATTTTATCTACTTGCACAACCGGTGCAGGTGTGGAGAAATTTTTTTTTCCTTTCAGCCTCTAATAGATCGAAAAAAGCATTACCGTTTTGCGCGAATCATTTTACTCTTGCAGCAGACAGAGCTTGTGGTGATCTCACTGAAATACGTGGGTGACTTTTTAAGAAAGAATTTAGCCATTTTGGTCCAGCTGTTTTTATTCGCATTAAATGGATGTTTGAGATTATTTTTTATTCCCAACTGAACATCCAAATGCTTAATGTCACGAAGTCGTAAGCCGTAAAATCTGTTTTAATTTCACACAACATTTTTGTAACTGCAACTCAAGTAACTCTGTAAAAATCAGAGAGGGTGATTTTTTTTCACATTTAGAGTACTTGCCTTTTACGAGGGAACTTAAAATGAATGTTTGCATTTTTTTTAACTTGAAGAGGGTCTAGCTATGTTAAGTTCGGCTAGTTTAAAAGAGTTCTCAAAAAGCTGCTCCCTAATTTTCCTGCCTTAAAAATGAAATTTTAAATTGTAGTTGTATTTTAATATTTAAATCGTTCACACTATGTTATTGAAAATTTATTTCTTTACAATTACAGTCAGTGCAGTCAAAACTAATACGAAAAATGAGACGAAATTAATTCGAGGCAGGTAAATCTGTACGAATGTTGGCAATAAGGACATAAAACCCAGAGGTTTGTGAGTCTAAACATCGCAGAGAAGAGGTAATTTTAATAATGAATATCCATTAGCGAACATTAAGCAGAATCCTTTGAGACCTTTCCCCTGAAAGCAGGGGATATTAAAATATTCTTGTTTATTTGTTAATGAAAGCACAGAAGGGTCGATATACATCTAAGGAAGTTTACAGAACGGGAACGGATAACAATAATGTAAGCACACGTATTCAGCAACATCTAAGCTAAGGTATAAGCAAAAATAAGTGAAAATACTGAAAACTAAGTTTGACCAAGTACTGGCCGAGTATTAAGATATTTTTGGGTAATACGGCTCAGGTGAAAATATGGCCTATCTTATGTTTCAGATATATAAATTACCATTAAATAAATCTGAAAATCGAATAAGAAGTGGAGGACATTATTCTTGATTAAATGAAAACAACTACCATCAAAACTATAATATTTGAGATTTGAAATAAGTAAACTTTGATTAATGTTGTCTAATGCTTTCCACAAATCAAGAATTGCATGGGTTATATAATCAGTCAATAACTTTCTTTCCAAAAACAACTAGGTGTCTTGATTTGGAAAATCAAAATAGCCATTTATTATATTTCTTCCTTGGGAACATGAAAATGATGAGTGAAAAACTCTCAAGGTATATATTTTACTTCAATACAGTCAAGTTTCCGCAATTCTAAATTGGGGGGCTGTTCTGTCTACCGTGATAATATTACCCATTATTACCTAAATTTGCCACTAGTATTGATACTGCTAAATGTTCAATCTTTGACTGTACTTAAATGTCATTATGACGAAAAAATACTTTAAAATTGTGAAAAACTTTTTTATTTTCGACGAATTAATAACATTAAATTAACTTTACAAAATAAAATGAAAGGGTATTTTTTTGAATAATTGCTAAATTGAATATTACAAATAAAGTCACTCAAGTAGAAAATTCGACGCATATAAATCAGAAACATAAGAAAAACCTGAATAATATAATTGAAGAGTGTAATCACTAAGTATGCTAAGTGCCAAAAATTTTGTTTTGAGTTATTAATAAAAAACTTTTTATATTATTCATTATGCATGCTGCATATTTTTTAATCTTTTCTTTCTATTCTTTGGTACACTTAAGATGTGCTGACAAGAATATAGAGACCAGTAATAATAAAATAAGTGAGTCAAACCTAGAAAAGGCTAAATGCCATAAGGGTAATATATAAAAGAATGCTATTTACCATAAAGCCTAAACGAAAAAATGGGATCTGAAATAAAGAGAACAGACTGAGGTTTTTAAATATTTATTTTGTTTTGCAAACAATTTATTTTGTTTTGCAAGTAAATTTTTATTGGTACAAATTTATGTAAGTCTTTATACTTTTCGTCTAAGAAGGGCAGCATAGAAAGTAAGTTTTGTTTCTGGTCATTTTTTTATGTTTGGTGGACCATTTCTTAAAACTCTTACTATCTGTCAGTTTTCCACATCGCTAAACGTTTTCTTTACATGTACATTATCATTTGCGCTGTATTTCATCGCACAAACTTTAGACACATTTATGTCTTTTGTCTTTATCGAGCTATCGGCAACTGTTTGCAATTGAAAAAATTTGTTTTGAGACATTTCAAGCACCTCAAATTTCCTATTGTGAGTTGAAGATAACAACACATCCTTTAGTTCACTCGGTACAAATCGCATGGTAAGAAGCTGTGGCCCGACCGCGACGAAAGGAATCCGATCAAAAACCAATAGCTACCAAATACATAAGGAAAAAAAATCATTTTCCGATTTTTATTTTGACCGGAGGAGTTGTCGCTCCAAATAACGAAGTTGCGTTTGAATTGATAAGAGTTAAAAACTTCAAGTATACATGAAATTATTTGATTACTTCCTCTTTGGGCGATATCTTGGTGCCACATACACATGATCGGTTTGCTTGTCTCACATATGTGAGCACAAAAGTTGTAGCATGATAGCTGTCTCTTATAAAACATGTCTGAAATGAACTAATGTGGGCACAAACACTACCTGCTGCAAATCGATACATATTACACTATGATTGCTGCCAGGTATTTGCGAATTGACTGCGTCTTGTTTTAATAGTTCCATGGCTTTTTTTGCCTGTCTGTGATGGAGCTTTAAGGCATTTCTATTGGTGCTCAGTTCAGGATTTTTCTTAGATGCCTTACTTTTACACTGCAACGCATCACAAATACGACAAGTGCCTGAACGTAGAGTTCTAAAAGATAGTTTCGAGAATTCTTTTTTTAATACCTCTGCATAGAACCTGTACGTTATTAAAGTATTAGCATTCTGGAGCTAAAAACTCTTGAAAAGCCGTTGCACATTAAAATCTGGACTAAGGTATTCCCGACTTGCTTTTGCATGAGCATAATGGTATACGATTAATATGTTGTACTATTTATCTACGGTGCTCTTCGGTAAATTTCTTTGCCTTTGGAAACTTTCCTCTTTTTTTCCGAATACACTGTTTTTCCTATTTTTTTAGTTTGATTAAATGTCTGCCTACAAACCTGCACATTCTCTCTTTTTCCATTGGGCACATAATAAAATGCAGTAGCTCGTCCTTCCTCTCTTTTGGTTTTTTAAATGACCCGTGCCTGCTACGCTGGACCCCACCTACTTCCACTAGTCCCATAAGACACGTTTTTTGTGTCGCTTCATCGCATGAATAAAACTTTGTGAAAAGATTTAACTTGTGTGCCTCAGATAATTGTTTACATTCATATCTACATTTGTAAACTGCCTACAAACAGAAAGAAACTTTCAATAGAAAAAAAAATACATAAAATGAAATTCTAAACTTACTGCTGCTTCAGGAGATCTTCTTTCCTGTGACAATGACACATACACTGAATGACCCACGTGACTCGGTTAAAAAAGGGTTTGGCACATAACCCATTTTAGACAGCATCCGCATTGGAACTTAGACCATGTTTTTGAAAAAAAAACAAAAAATCAAATAATGGCACTTAGCTGACTTATGGGTTACACTCTTCAATTATGAAGAGCAAATATTTTAATAATAGTTATATAAGTTTAATATGTCCTGCATTGTTTTCAAAATGGGGCTGATGTCCCTTTTCAATCTTTCCAGAGAGTCGCTTATAATTTTTTGATCCTGGCTAAATCGATTTATCCTATCCTATAGGATATTGAACGAGGAAGATATGATATGTTTCAATCCAAAATGTTTCAGGGTTCTCCAAACTGTTCTATAACTGACTCTTCAATGCTTTGGACAATACTTTACTTCTCGTACCGCCTGCGGAATGAGACTCGTCAGATTTATCATAAAATGTTACATTTATTACATCTTTACTATTGTTTCTATAACGTTTTAATCCTGATATTTTTTGTATCCGCTGAAATACGGTTCTTAAAACTCTTAAAAATCTTCTTTGTACTTTTCAATCGTTTTCTCCGCTTTTGTAAAATTATTTGCTAAGCTCAAAGTTGTAATTATTATTCATTAATGTACAAAGCAAAAAAAGCATCGTACATATAAGTACGTGGTCAACAAACTAGGTTCTTAGCTAATTTGTTTGGAAAGTTGGCGTAAGGAAAAACAAGAATAAAAAAAATGAGTATTGTTCACATCGGATATATGGGGAGCAGCCTCTCCTTCAATCCTTAACATCATTGCTGTCCAAAAAAGAGTTGTTGTTGATGTTCCAAAGAACACAGGGAAGCTTGCATTTTACAGATGCTACCAGGGAATTTGTTCTGATGAATTATCCTCCATTATGCCTTTCTTAGTTATTGATGCCAGGGAGATACCAATTGCGTCCCACACGCATCTCTTCATCGTCCAACAGCACAGACCAAGGAATGTTTTATTTGCTCATTTATTCTCGGAGAGTCCTGATTATGAAATATGTCACAAGTAAAGGCCTTTTTCTCTAATCTTCAGGTCTTTAAGTGCCGCATCAACAAAATTTCCCTCTCTTCACTTAAAGCAATCATGGTACGTACTACCAGTTTATGACTTTCGGAACTGGAAGGCCCCTAGACTATATAGGCACTGACTTGTCCTCGGTACTTCCAATTAGCTGGAGCAAATAGTTAAAAAAGGAAAGCTGTGAGCTAAGTAAAACGAGAATTGAAAACAAAACAAAGATCTATTGACTAAGGTTAGTTTAAGTTAGCCAAATGTTTTTTAATGTCCATAAAATAACAATAAAAAAAGTGTTACCATTTGTTGGTCTCGTTATACATATTTTCTTTCTTTACGCGACATCTGCGTCTGACATTCTCAAAAGATGACAACTTCAGTAAAGTTAGTCGACAGTTGGTGCCGAGTTTCGTGACCGCCTAAGTTTTGTTTGATAGGGGTTGGGATTTAGAGTGGCCAGTTGTGTTAGGACTAAAACCGCTCTTTTATTTAACTTCAGTCCTTATCGTAACTTTCTGTGGTTGTTGTTGAAATCGGGTACAGTATAGTTGACACAATAAAACATATGATCTACACTACTTTCTTTTATATAACAATTTAACAAATAAACAAATTAAAAAATAAACAACTGGAAGCACTTTCATTTTTCTATATAGTCTGGAAACTATATACTTTAAGTAGGATTTTGCTATATCCGTCGCTGTTAAAATATCGTGTTCTAAAAGTTTACTTTTTGGTATTTAAAAAGCTTACTTTTGATATATTGCATTTTGAAAAGAAGACCATAAGACGTAACAAGAAAAAAATAGTGCTAAATAAATAATTAAAAAATAACCCTTAATTTCATAATAATGGTCATAAACTATGTTGAACAGACACTGTGTTTCAGTTACTTCTATTCTACCCTCCATCAAGATATACATATTGATCCGAACTATAAATAACTATTATTTTTCTAAAAAACTTTTAGCTACGAAGAGGAGAATCACCCATCCAAAAAATAAATCCGATTTTAGAACAGATGCTTCCCAAATATAAAGTAAGTTTAATTTTCCGGGATATTGTCTCAAGAAAAATCTATTTCAACTTTTATTTATTTACCCGGATTTCGAGAAAATAATGAAATTGCTTCTACATCTACGGGCCACTCTCAATAGTTTTGTGACTTGTTAAGGCGTGCAAGATTAATTTTATAGATCTCGATTACAAATTGCAAACTATTTTTATTTTACAGGAGAACAAAAACCTTAATATTTTCCAGAGAACATGTTTTATGCAGTTTTTTTTTGCTCAATATGTATGAAGGTTTGATATAAATTTAAAATTTGGATTGATTTTTATTTACACAGTTATTTATGAGTAGAAATATTTTATCAGTTTGTATTTAAACTGTGAAATAGTTTTTAGAAATAGTTAATCAACAGCAAAAGTTATGGTACGAGCGGGGATCGAACCTACTAATAAGCAATTCGTTAGAACTTGTAGATATTCAAACCCACCAGTATCATAACCATTGTTCATCCTTTAAAATATTCTAACCTTATGACGCGGCTTATCAGTGGTACGATAGCTCCATTGGTTAAAGCAATGGGCTAGAGGTCTAGAGGTATGGGTTCGATCCCCGCTAGTTCCATAACTTTTGCTGTTGGTTAACTATTTCTAAAAACAGTTATTTATGTTGGATACGAAGTACTGCATTGTTCAAAGTGATCACTTACGACGAAATGCACTGAGAATTAAAACATTCATTTAAACACACTATATTGCTACAAAGTAGACTATAGGATAAAGAACAAAAAATAACAATTTGGATACAAAATAAATCAACTTTTTGGAACGTATTAAAAATTACAAAAAATGACCACTTAACTCTTAAAGTAGCCACTTCTTGATTGCTTAAAAATAGTAATAGGGGCAAGTGGGGTAAGTGTAGACACAATGTGTACCCTTACTCCATGTTTTTAGTAATACCTCAATTCCTTAACACGTAAGAATGTGCGATTTTGCAGTCCATATACTTAGCCTGTCAGGCCCTCATGTCCATAAAGATATCAAACCTAGCTCTACTTAAATTACATAATACATATTTTTTTTAAATCTTCAATTTGTCTACGCTTACCCCATACCTGGGGTGAACCAGAACGTGAAAATAAACTTTATTTAACAGAATTAAAACTACCTACACAAAAACACTCTAAAAGTAGAGAAAAAAGGGATTAAATTCTAATAATTAATCAGTATCTTGAAAAAGTAATGTTTAATACTAAAACTAAAGAACAAAACTGCAATTTGTAAACAGAACAATATTTCTTAGTACAAAATAAACGAAATATAAAAACTAAATAAAATCTTAACATGGTTACAAAGAGTAAAAATTTATTTTTGATTACGGTTTAACTTAGCCGATTTTTTCTGAATTTCTATTGGGCTAGGTGATACCGAAAACAAATATTTACTTAAAAAATCGTTTTCACTCAAACTTTCATCAGAACTAGGATCTTCTGTATAACTATTATCATCACTAGATGGGAGAATATCTACTTCCATCTGAATCGGATCATCCTCGGATTCTGAAGACGATGCTTCAGTAAGTTGCTTTTTTTTTATTTCTTGATACTGTTTTTTTATTTGATTTGGCTTTAGTATCCGATTTGATAGGTATACTTTTAGGGGATTTTTTCATGGTTCGCCTCTCCTCTTGTGTTTGTAAACGTTTAAGAACTTCTTTACTCGTCAGTACTTCCCCATAAGTTTCTTTTTTTATTCTTATTTACTTTTCTGACTGAATAATTAATTACTAAAGTCCGGCTTGTACTTAATAACACCTTGAAAATACTCTAAGGCTCGGATTTCAGTAACAACTGATGTTTTAGATGGTCTTATTGACCTGTACTTCATCAAATCTTTTTGACTGAAATCTCTGAAAAAAATCCAAATCTTTCGTGTTTGCTATATATGGTGACGACTGTCCGCTTTCGCTAGATATACTTAAATAGTCGCTGGGAGGACATATCCTTATTTTTCAGTCACCTCTCTATTATACTATGTACTGAGTCACACATGCGTGTGACTCTTCTCAAGGAATTTTTGATTTTAACATCATGTTTTTCAGATAAATACAATAGAGCATTAGATAAAATGGCATTCCTAGTTTGTGCTATACTCCCATATGAATAAATTATAAAAGGTTTTATTCACCCCTATTAAGAAATTGGTTTTCAAGAAGATTAACCAAAAATGAAGCGTAAGTTGAGGCCTGCCCAACTGCCTGGGTCTCATTATGTAGGTAGCACAATACTTCTTTAATGACATAAAGTGTGAAATTCCGACAGCACAATTTTATAATAAAGTGTACTTGCCGGAATCTGCGGTGACAGTTAAACAGCTTGTACATCCATTCTAATAAGATGGCATCTTTTCTCTAGAGCGTCTTCTTTGTCTCTGTTTTGAGCTGTAATTTTTGCCTCTGTGTGCTTCTTGTAGGTACATTTCCATTTCAAACATAAAACAAACAATAATATCCAAGCTTTTTCGAGAGTAAGGCATGATCAAAGATATTAAAGGCCTTCGAAAAATCTAAAAGAATCAAAATAGTAGCTTTGTTGTTATCTGATGATCTGTAACTATCATCAGTAACATTAAGCAGTATAGTAGTCGTACTGTGGCCCCTACAAAATCTCGGTTGACATTAATTTAATATTTTATTAATCGAACAATATTCGTATAATTGATTAAATACAACATATCTCAACTACTTTAGAGATGGCCGGAGGAATACTTATGGGTTTTAAATCCGTGTAAAAGGCAGAGTATTTTATTTTAGGCAATAAGATCTGAACCCTGGGCGTTACTTTTTTAGAGCATTGACAATCTCTACAACACCATTAATTTCCACTAATTTAAAATCAAACACAAATGTGTCATTAAATTTATAATTCTTAAAAAAAGCAGTGTTTTCAACACAACTATTTTGTTGAAATATTGATTAATTTTATCAGGATCTCTTAAATTATCTGGAATACTATCTCTAATCATCAAGGAATTTATCTCAACAATTTAAATGGCCTTCCATCAATAGACGTTTATCAACGTTTCCTCGACAATGAAATCTTTGACATCCTATTATTATTAGAGACGAAATGCAAGTCATGATTTGCGCTAGAAAAGAAACATATCTGGTTCAGCTATAATTAATCGGTGGTTTCCTAGGAATAAAGAGGAAATAAAAAAGTTTTTTGGTTTTGTATTGTATATAGATCTAGAAAAGTACCCCAAAATTTCCGCCTATTGGAGAAAACCTCAACTTTACAATAACAATTTTGTGCCGTCGGTTATGAGCAGGAATCGATTTCAATTATTACCAAAGCTTATATACTTCGCAGATAATGAGTCTGCAGATACCAATATAGAGAAGTTTTAAGTAAAATATTCCAACGAAGCTCTCCCCTGTGAAATCTTAGCTGTGGACGAAACCATGTTGTTGGATGTTGTACGTCTATACAGGACAGAATTTCCAAAATACCAACAGTGGAATGGGTTAACACAGAAAGTAGATTTAGATCTGACTCGAGATTTTTTGAATGAGGGCAGAACCATAATTACAGATAATTTTTATGCAAAAAATCTATTAGATTCTCAAACTGGCCTGTTAGGAACAGTTAGGCATGGCTAAAGATATTATGACAGGTAATTTGAAAAGGAATGCGATAATAGGGAGAGAGAGTTCTATAGGTATTGTAGTAGGAAAGTGGAAGCAAAAAAGAGATGATTTTTTTCTTAATACAAAACATGTTTTGGAAGTAAATTCGACTGGAAAACGTTATAAGAAAGGAAAATATGTAAAAAAATCATTTGCTCTGATTGACTACAATGCCGGTAAAGACGGAATAGCTGATTCCGATCACATGGCAAGCTATTTTTTACCACTCCGTAAAAAGGTGATACCACAAAATACTTTTTGAAATTCTTCTAATCAAACCTGTCGTCAATTCACTAATTATATACAAGTAGTTCAAAGATATAAATATACAAAACGGGGACAGTCAAAATCTACTAGTTTCGTAATTACACTTTTTGAACTTCAAAAACTAAAGGCCGAAAAACATGTCAAAATATAAAAAATAATCTGTGTAAAGCTAAATGCTAGCCAGTTAGTTTTAGTTTTATTGTTTTGATTTTTTTTTATTTTTGGGCTTCTTATTAATTACAGAATGTCCACTTATTTTCATTTTTAAATATTATTTAACATACATTACGATACATACACCCTACCTACCTAGGTAGGGTGTACCGTAGCATATATAGATATTAGCTTTCCGCACAATATACATTATTTTAGTCAAAGTTTGGGTTAGGTTTAGTTAGGTTCTTCTCTACAATATCAATGAAAAAACTCATAGTTATTCAAAATTGCGAGTTTATTGGTTGTTACAAAACAAAAGAGTTACATATGGTGTTAAACTTAACTAAGGAGTGACTTTGGATGTTGGAGCCTGGCATGTCCTCAGCATACTTTTCATAAGATGGTACGTAACCACTGAGTGCTAATCGCAAGCATGATGACATATGATCGTCAATTAGTCGATTGCGATATTTTGACTTAATTATCTTCATTTCAGAAAATGCAGACTCGCACAAATAAGTTGACCCAAACATTGCTGTCAGTTGAAGGGCGATTTGCCTTAGATTCGGATATTTATCTTCAGATATAAAACACCAGAAATTTGTATCAGATGCTGTAGCTTTGAGATGTATATCTGATATAATCTGCACCAACTCATTTTCAACAGAACATGAGATCATATTAAACTGACTTGCTATTTCAGTAGCTAATTCCTCAATGTTTTTACATGAAAAAGGATAACTCATAAATGATGCTACATTTGCCAATTTACTACAATCATAAAAACGCATTTCGAATTGTCAAAAAATATTTGATAATTCAGCCTCATACGTATCATAAATCAACTGAGGAATCCTTGCTTTCAAAGACGGAAAATGTTTCAGATTCTTTCTTTTCAGTTGATCTATCATAAGTTGCAATTTACTTTTGAATGCGTTTACTGCGGTAATCATCTCAATAACAGTTTTTCCTTTACCTTGAAGCTCCAAGTTAATGGTGTTTAAGTGCATTGTGCAGTCAAAAATGCCAAATCAGTCAGCCATTTTTCGTTTTACAACATCTGAGTGTCACTACCTCTTTCGTCTAGAAAACCTGTTATTTCGGGCAATAATTCTTGAAACCTTTCTAGGAATTTTCCGCGACTCAACCACCTGACGTCCGTGTGAAGAACTAAATCAGTGTGTTCAGCTGACTCTCTATCTTCCAACTGCAACTTAAAGAGCCGCCGTTGCAAGCTACGTGCACGGATGGAATTCACAATTTTTGGTGCAATGCCCATAATTTCCTCCGTGTTTAAAACTTTTGAACACAAAACTTGATGATGTATAATGCAATGGATTGAAAAAAATGAAGGGATATCTTCATTAGCTCGACACAATGCCACAAAACCGTTTTTGTTTCCAGTTATTGCTGGTGCTCCATAGGTTGTAATGCACACTAATTTATATATTGGTAGCTTGTAGTTTTTTACAAAATTGAAGAAAGCGTCATATATATCTTCGCCATGGGTATTCCCCTTCAGAGGAATGATTGTCAAAAATTCTTCCTTAGCCAACATGTCATTGAATACCATCCGAATAAAAATACATAGTTGGGCAGTGTCTGTCATATCGGTGGATTCGTAGAACTGTAAAGAAAAGTATGTACCTTCCGTGATATCATTTTTTAGTTTATCTGCCATGTCCTGACTCATGACTTCAATACGCCTTGTGACAGTCGGACGAGATAACTGAAGTTCTCTAATAGCAGACATAATTTCTGTTTTATTTTTAAAATCTCCAAATAAAGTCTCACCCGCTTCAATAAATGCTTCCTTCACAACCGATCCATCTTCGAATGGTTTCTTGTGTTTCGCCAATATATGAAATATTTTAAATGACGCGGTCGTAGCAGCTTTTGATTGTTTGGCTGGTCTTGTGAACATGGTTTGTTCTTTTTTCAAACAAGATATCAAATCACGTACTTTTCGTTTTCTTAATTCACTCTGTGGCGGAAAATCCTTTTCATAGTTTTTATGAACCGTTTCATGATGCCTCTCTAAGGTACCACGCTTAGGTACTGCAACTGACGCACGACAAATAAGACAAATGCACTTATGCTTCACCATACAAAACAAAAATTCTTCCTCCCAATCGTTATTAAAATGATACGTTTTATATTTCTTGGCTGTACTCATTTTGTACTATTTAATAATAAACTTTATATCGACGTAGTATTGCCTTCAAGTTGCAATTCAGAATGACTCCAATTCGTGCAGGCGCAACATTTATATCGGCGTGAACGAAAGTCTCGAATATTCCCGTCAAACGCGCCGCCCGAAATTTCTAGAAAAGCGGCAAGAATAAAAAACGCGGCTTTTCTATGACAAGTACCGCGCGTTACTTTGATAAAGCCGCCTTTTGCCGCTAGCAGAGTGTTATTTTATTACGTAATAAATTTTTGTAGTTTAGTTAAGTACCTACTTATTAAAAAAATGTTTCTTCTCGAGATCTACTCAAAAAGCACTCGCGATCGACTGTTTGAGCACCCCTGATATACATGGTTCTTGATATTCCGTTTCAATATTTAAAGAGGCTATTCTACATATAGGTATATTAAAAGAAGTTGTTATGAACATGGGTCCGTAAGCGCTTCGTTTTAAGGATACTGGATGTTAAAGAGAGAAGCTGTAATAAGTTTGACCTAAGTTGCAAAAGAACCAACCAGAAAAGACAAACACCTCCTAGTGAATACTGTTTTACCAAGTTTCTGTAATCGCATCTTATATTTTTAGTTATTTTGAACGTTTTGGTTATATGCTAAAAATATTATAGTATATCTAGCGCACTGTTGTGTTTAAGTCAATAATTTCGTCTAAATTTTCTGTTTCTTATGTGTGCTGTGATTTGCACCTCTGAATGTAATATTTTAGGCGTTCTTGGCTCTCATGATAAATGTTGATTTATTAGTAACACATTTTTGAAGTTGCTTTGTTTTTGTTTTTTAATTTCTTATTTATATATTACACGATTGGGCATATTATTTTTACACTTAACAGGTCTTCATATTTGTAATTACTTAATAACTATCGCACGATATTATAGTTCTCATATATAAAATGCATTTCTTAAGTTCATTTATAGTGTTGCTTATACTTATAGTTTCTTTCTTTTTGCTGGGTTCATAGTAATCTAAATAAATTAACATACAAGCAAATTTATACCGGCGAACTTTTTTCATTTTCTCGGTGTTTGAAATTTTGCATAATCGTGTGGAAGTTTAAATTTTCCAAGAAAATATGAAGTTGTGTTTTTAATGAAATCGTGTTGTTCCTTTATTTGTACAGTTTCTACCATTTGTTTCTACTAGAAAATTAATTAGAATTTATCTGAAACTGACAGTACTATTTACATTTTTGTTATAAGTAATTTCTAGAAAATTTGTTGGGTGTTCATTTTTACACAAGGGTCTTATAAAGAACTAGAATCACGGAATTTGATAGTTTTTAACTGACTTGACTTCAAAAGAAAGGGGTTATCAGTTCGATACTATGTATTTTTTTATGTATGTACGTCGATGATTCTGCAATAATTTGACGAATTTGGATGACATTTTCAGGAAGTATAGGGAGCATATTGAAAAAAAAATTAAAAATACGCACAAACCTTAAAGAGGTTTTGAAGAAAAATAAATATCACCAATACAAGTTGTCCATTTTTCAAGGGCGTGTTAAAGGCGATTGTCTAAGGAAACTTGCCTTTTGTAACCGATACATTAACAGATGCCAGGAAAAGGTAAATTTTAGTAGTACTATTATATGGACTGACAAAACATTTTGAGAACTGTGGATTCTTTAATAAACACAATCGTCATTATTGGGCAACAGAAAATCCAACATTGCTGGCACAGCGTAGGTTGCAAACTCGATTTGGCATGAACGTTTGGTGTGTCATTTATGGTAAAATAGTTTTTCATATTAGATAGTTTAACTGCCTTATATATAATCTTGTATTTTCATATAATCGACTTATAGGTCCATTTTTTGATCAGAATACTTTAAATGGTAAATGATATTTAGATATGGTAAAAAACCAAATTCTACCAGCATTAGAGATGTAGCACAACACGAATTTTATAATGTATAATTTCTGCAGGATGGCTGCCTTGTCCACAATTCCAGGGCTATCAAAGATTTATTAAGAAACATTTTTGGTGACAAATGAATTTCCAATGTGGTCTCATATAGTAGCCTGCTAGTTCGCCAGATATTTGGATTTCTTTTTGTGGGGGCACGTTAAAAACGAAGAGAGTTTCCAAGAAGTGTTTGCTAATATTAAAAGAAACACACTTCGGCGAGCGACAAGTATTATTTTAAAAAAATGTCGTATTAGACAAAATGGACAGCATTTTGTTTAATATTCCAAATTTGTCATTTTTGTATGTACACGTGTATGTATACTTCTTGTGAGTACTACATTAAACATTTATTAAATATTAAAAAAAATAATATTGTTACCAGGGCGATCTAAAGCCTACTAGAATAAAATCGACTTTTGCAAAATTTGATTTTTTCTTTAAGAATCATAAACATGTTATACATCAGTGAATATGAGCTTTCATGCCGAGTTTAAAAAAAAACAAAAATCCAATATGACGTCTATAAAAAACATAAAGTTGATGATGGTGAAGAATAACTAAAACGTCGAAATAAAAATCTGATGCAGCAACTGTTTTCTACATAAAAAATGACTGTAAAAAAGTTTTTACAAATTTTGAAAAAAAATACAAGGTTATAGAGCTTTATATAAAATGCCATTTTTCAGCTTTTTAAAATATCTCAAAAACCCAAAAAGGTAAAAGTACGCCGCTGGCGTCTTTAAATTACCAAAAAAAATCTGTAAAACTTTGCCTATTTAATCATTTTTCTATTCTTTATAGTTTCCGAGATCCCAGTACATGTATCACGACAAAGGCCCACACTTTTAGAAAAAAGCAACAGGCAACTCGCATGAACTTTATTATCGTTGCAAGTAATATAATAAGCAACACTGATAAATCAAAATACAAGAGTTCTACCACACTACACCACAACTTGTTATCATCAGCAGATGATATATCATCTGCTGATGATGCTATGATGCTAATGCTGATGATGCTAACTTGGTTAGCGAAACGCGCGTCCAGAACGTAACAAGTTGTGGTGTAGTGTGGTTAGAACTCTTGTATTTTGATCTATCTTCCACCACAGGTTCCAGTGTTAGGACTTAACACTGATAAAAATTAAGGGAGAAATTACAAGAATCAGAAATATCAACTAGTCTAATCATTTACAGAATAAGTAACATTAACCATATAATATGCAGTACTGAGCTACCAGTGGATTAAAATCGCAGGAAAAAAAATACCTACAAAGTGAGCGAATTATTATATAACTAGTTGCAAAATGAGCGTGTTTTTTCCACAAGATGTGCATCATGTGCAAAAAACTAGCCGTTTTGCATCGTGTTTTATGCAAGATTTGTTGCAACCTAGCTGTTACGAAAAAAATAAAATTTGGATTATCTTTTTTTCTTTAGATATCATCAAAGACATTTTTGTTTGTTTCTATAGAGATATGAAAATATCAAGATTTATTTCTTAATTTTCTGTTTAAAAATGAACGAAACCTTCCGACTTTAAAGAAGTTGCCAAAGCTGAACCAATTTAGTTCAGTACATAATCATTTAGTAACACGTATTATACTGTCTTTTCAAACATTTTTATTGGGCGTTATTTTGTTCCATCATATTGGATTTCTACTAGTATTTTACAAGTTTCTATCTATTTGATTTTTAAGCATAATTTTTAAAATTAATTCAATTTTACGTCATTGTCGAATTCATACCAGTTTATCCATAAATCAGATTTAATTTTTCTGCAAAATTTAAAGTGATTTTTTAAAAATTTTATTTGGCCGCCATTTTGTTTCGTCATCTTAAATTCGTACCACAATTTTACCAATTTATCTCTATATCACACTTAATGCTTGCAAGTTTGAAATGACATTTAATAAGTAATTTCTCCAGGCTAATTTTTCAAATTTTTTATTAGGTCATCATTTTGTTTGATTCATATCGAAATGTTAGTTCATTCTTATGTTACACTTGATTTTTGTGCAATATTAGAAGTAAATTGGATAACTAGTTTTTTTTAGTAATAATCTTTTAACGTTTCACTAAGCTGCCATCTTGTTCCGGTATATTGGATGTTTACCATAATATTACCTGGTTATTTCCATATGACCGTTAATTTGTGACTAAAATTTGAAGTAACCTTGTTAAGCAGTTTCTAAGCTATGCGGTGAACTCAGCGGCAAACTTGCAGAAAGATCGCGAGACGGACCCACGGAATTGAAAAAACATATTTTTTTTGGCATCTAGAGGCACTAAAACGTGAAGATACGTAAAACCTGAGAGGCGATTACAAACATTTTATTTGTCGCCATCTTGAATTATCACCACAATTTTACTAGTAGTATTCCTATAAAACAATTAGTTATGGCATACAATTTGAAATCAATCTATTATGTAGTTTTTTCAGACTGAATTTTTAAATATTTTATTAAGCCGCCATTTTTTCCCGTCATCTTGGATTCGTACCAAAATTTTACCAGTTGATTTCAACATAATACTTGATTTTTGTGTAAAATTTGAAATAGACTGGATAAGTAGTTTTTTAATAATAATTTTTTTGAGAATTTACTTGGTTGCCTTTTTGTTTGCCCTAATGAATTTTTACCAAAATGTCACCAGATCATCCTCATACGACTCTTAAGTTTTGACCGAAATTTGAAGACAATTGGGTAAGTAGTTTTTTAGTTATGCCGCGAACAGAAACGTAAAGATCTGAAAAAATCTCGGATGGTGATTTTTTCAAGATTTTACCAGGGAAGTAAAAAATATATCAAAAATTCCCTTGCTACTACTTTTGAGTGAACAAATTAAAAAAATATACACAAAGTCTAGGTCTCAGTCAAAAATAAGTTTATAAATTAAGAATAGATTACATCTTTCGCCCTAACGGGTATTATCAGACCTAAAATGAATATACAATACAACGGAAAATACAACTGAATAATATATAACTTTACCATAAACAAAACACATTTTACAAAGTACATAAAACAAACATAACCAAAAAAAGAAACAACGAAGTACGAAAGAATGTTACGCTTGAGTGACCAATGAGAGACGTCGATGTAAATTTATTTGATGAGAGGCGATAGGTCAAAACGAAAAAAGAAGCGATTGTTCAGGATGAACTTGACTAACTGTCGTCAAGTACATTAATAACAAGTAGAAGAATTAGTGAAAATAACAGAAAAAACTGGAAGGTTAAGCAAAATAAGACTATATAGTTATTCTTTTGAAATATTAACGTTAACATTACCATTAACATCATTAACGCAAGTAAGGATGGGGCTCTTTTTAACTTTTGTTATTTCCATCTTTTCCAAAAGATCCAACTTCTTACCTTTATCGCATTCGAGAATTATATTTAAATTTTCAGATATCGAAAAAAGACGATGTTTTGAGGATAACAAATGATTCGCAAAGGCATATTTTGTATTAGAAATGTCTGTATTTTCACGTTTTGTAACCAAGCTGAGGTGTTTCCTACCTAATTGTCCCACGTAAACAGCAGCACACTCTTCACAATAAAGGGAATAAATTCCAGATTTCTCACGACCATCATTTTTGTCTTTGATTCTAACTATGTGTTGTTTTAAAGTATTGTTTAAATGTAGAGATATTTCTAAAATATGTTAAAACTCTGAATTTGTTTGTATTAATTAGATTATTATGTATTAAGTTATAAGAGATTTCGTATTTGTTCATAAATTTGTAAAAAGGTTTGTTGAATGTTTTCATTAGGAAACCACTGTTTAATGCAATTTCCCTTATTATATCTAATTTTTGAGTAAAAGCAACTTGTGATAGTGGTAAAAGTCTGTACAAAAAGGAATTAAAAGCTGCACATACATAAGAAAATGATGAGTTAGATGTAAACTGAATGATATTATCAGTACAGGGGCGTTTTCTATATGCCTCAAAACTAATTTTGTTATCATTTCTAATTAAAAGAAGGTCTAGAAAACGAAGCTTGCCATCAGTTTTACTCTCCGTAGTGAAGGGTATTTTTTCATGCAAAGAATTGATAAATTCTAAAAATTTTAACAATTCTCGTTCACTACCTTTCCAAGCAATACAAATATCATCCACATACCTTTTATAGCTTACCAGATCTTCTGAAAACGAGCTATATATTATTTTATTTTCTAAGTTGTTCATAAAAACTTCATTCAAGAATGGTGAAAGGCAAAAACTCATTGCCAAGCCCGAATGTTGTCGAAAATATCTAATATTAAATTTAAAAAAGTTCTAGCACAGATTTTAGTTTTTTTTTCGTTTTGACCTATCGCTTCTCAAATAAATTTACATCGACGTTTCTGACTGGTCACTCAAGCGTAGCCTTGTATCGTATTTCATTGTTTCTTTGTTTGGTTATGTTGGTTTTATGTAACTTGTAAAATGTGTTCTGTTTATAGTAAAGTTATATATTATTCAATTGTATTTTCCGTTGTAATGTGTATTGATTTTGGGTCTGATGATGCCCGTTACGGCGAAACATGTAACCTATTCCTAATTTATAAACTTATTTTTGACTGAGACCTAGACTTTATGTATATATTTTAATTTGTTCATTATCAAGTCTCTTTGAGATAATATGGATACTTTTTTTTACTTTTGAGTGATTAAATTTAGAGCTAAAAATATTGTTTCTTTTTTTGCTTATAGTAATTTTGTTTAAAAACATTAATTTCAAAGAATTATTACACTATACATGAAATGTCTTTCTAAAACACTATACCGTGCACGTCATCATAAGCTCTACGCCATCAGAGGTAAGTTTCCCATAATAAAATATAATATTTTATTACTCTTTCGAGTTTTATTATTGTGACCATTTGCATATCGCATAATAAAATATAGAATAAACGGGTAAAAGCAAATTTGGTAAAGACCAAAAAGGTATATTCTGCCGTAGGTTTTAGATATAATATTTTTTCGTAATAAAAGCAGCTTTCGACCGCTTGATGTTCAATTTTATGCTGGCTAATAATAAGCTCTAAAATTTTGTGTGTTAAGTGCATTCTAAATCGCTAAGACGCCTTATAAAAACCTAAAATAGATAGTAATATTCAAGCTAGGTGGAGCCACAAATATGTTGCAGAGAAATTTCGGAAAGCTCAAGTTATATTAACTGGCTTGTGGAGGATAAATACTAGATATATCGTAACAGAATGACCATATTCAAGACATGGAAGAGGTCGCCATGAGACAAAAGTTTTGATGCAACTAAGTAAAAAAACAGTCCACTAGATGTCCCAAAAAACACCTGGTATTGACAAGGGGGTTTATTTGACAATAAAGAACCCAGATGAATCCAGATTTTATATGGAAAATATGGAATAACCCGAGTATAGTATGAAAAAAAGTATGGAAAGTAAGCTTCAATCTGTTGGCGGTTTCACTACTGTTGGGAGGAGAAATATCCTGAAATAATCGCACCCGCCTAGTTATTTTTAGACAGAATTGCCTAGAAATGTTTCTATCCCATCGATCAGGACTACTCGACCAATTTTTTGAAGACGAAAACATTTCAGTAATGGATTGGCCTACTCGTTCTTTATAGAGCGTTTGTGGGGTTGTTTAAGAAGACGTGAGAGAAAGAGGCAGATTGCTCAGTGGCGTAACTACAATTTTTTGGCCCCAACGCAAAATGCATAAGGAGGCCCCCTCTTTCAGCATGGGCGGATCTAGACAACTTTTTTGGGGAGGGTAATGTTGCTAAAAGGCTAGCGCAGCAGGCGAAAAATGTCGGGGTGCTATGCGCAAAATGACATATTTTTATCAGTCTTGGGGGGGGGGGTAATTACCCCTTTTACCCCTCTATAGATCCGCCCTTGCCTTTCAGTTCAGTCATATACAGGGTGAGTCGGGAGGATCGCCCCAAACTCCAGGAGTGTGTTCTATGAAAGATACTGATTTAAAAAAACTCATATGTTCTTATTCGATTCTCATTTGTTTTCAACTTACAGCATAAATTAGAATATAAACAAGATCTAACAAATTAACGTTTCAATCATTAGATTTCATCATATTAAATGTTCAAAAATGCCCCCATTGAGCTCTAAACATTCGGCTTCGTCTACGTAGGGCACCTGTTGCTCTTCTAATTGCCTCATGCCTTTCTTTAATTTCATCTGCAATATTTCTGATACGCTGAATAAGTGCTTCTCAGTGTCCACTCTCACTTTGTACACTTCATTTTTTAACCAGCCCCATAAACAGAAATCGAGTGGAGTGAGGTCAGGAGATCTTGGAGGCCAAATAATAGGACCACCGCGACCAATCCAACGCCTTGGAAACCTCCCGTCTAAGTGTTGCCTGACTTGATGTGCGAAATGTGCTGGAGCTCCATCATGCTGGAAGTACATTTGCCTTCTGATGTTTAGGGGAACATCCTCCAGTAGTCCTTGTAATTCATTTTCGAGAAATTCACAATAGTAGTCCCCTGTGAGGCGATTTTCCAAAATAAAAGGGCCAATGACATAACTATCATACCACACCATACGTTTACCGAGAACCTATGTTGAAAGTTGCTCTCGACTGTTGCATGCGGATTTTCCTCTGACCAGACATGGCAATTGCGACTATTATTAATACCGTCACGAGTAAATGTTGCTTCGTCCGTGAAAAGTATGCGCGATATAAGATGACGATTATTGTCTATCCACCGACAAAACTCCATACGTTTGGCAAAATCTTCTGGCTGTAGGTGTTGGATTTTTTGTAAGTGGTAAGGATACAAACCTTGCTCGTGGAGCGTATTTATCACTCTTTTTTGTGGAATGTCCAACTGAGCAGCCATTCTGCGTGAACTGATGGTTGCATCTTCTTCTACTAGGTCCAGAATATTTTCTACTTCTTCTAAAGTTTGTTGAGTAGCTCTTTCAGAAGTTGTGTTGGCACTGGGAAGTGTTCCGCTTTCGCATAGTTTGTTGAAAACTCTCATAAATACTTTCTTATCAGGATGACGTTGAAATGGGAATCGTTGACGGTATTCTTCAGCAGCAGCTGTAGCATTCCCATTGCAAAAACCATAAACAAATATCATATTCGCATACTCTAAGTGTGAGTAAAAATTCGGCATTTTGGAATATGTTCAACAGCTCGAATTCAAAAATGACACTGACAGGTACGAATTCAAAAATGACACTGACAGGTATAGTACCAGTAAATGGAACATTAACTTATTTTGATTTCTAAGCACCCTATAATTATTATGTTGTATGTATGGAATTATGCTTGAAATCTTATTTTTGTTGTAAGTTGAAAACAAATGAAAATCGAATAAGAACATATGAGTTTTTTTAAATCAGTATCTTTCATAGAACACACTCCTGGAGTTTGGGGCGATCCTCCCGACTCACCCTGTATACTAAAGAAAAATAAAACAACGAGCTTTAATTTTTTTAATTTATTTTACATATAACTTAACAAATTATTTATTTTCATCAAAGAAAAACAAAACTTTAAAATATCAAAATAACTTTAAATTTAAACCAAGTAGGTATTAGTTATTGACGAAGTTGCAAATTGTAATAAAATCTCCCGTGTTTAAAAATAAAACAGAACTTAACTTAAATGTATTAAACCCTAAAATGATTTTTTTCTCGCTTTACACATTGCAAATTCATTAATTAAATCTTTAAGGTCTAATTTATTGGCAACTTCACTTTCGACGGAAATTAAAGATAAATATTTTAATCGATCTTGCCCTATTTGATTCCTTAAATAGTTTTTAATTAGTTTTAACTTACTAAAAGATCTTTCAGCTGACGCAGATGTAATTGGCACGGTAAAAAATAATAATAGGACAATGTAAACTTGTGCAAAGTCGCTTTCCAAATAATTATATTTAGTTAATAATAAATCGGAAAAATTTTTTACAGACATTTCTGGATTTAACTCTGCTTTCAACAATGTAAGCATGTTTATAAATTGTAAAGAGAAATTTGGCGATATGATTTGAGAATATTTTTGTTGAATATAGTCACAGCTCTTAAGGATTTCAGACTCTGTTGAATTTATGAGGTTTTTAGGCTGTAAAAACGAAAAGATATCACTTATTTTATTGAACCCTGTAAATCTAGTTGTTAACTGAGATTGTATAATGTCAATAGTTGATAAAAAAACATTAACTTTAAAAAGCTGTTCCCTGGAGTCAAAATGATGATCTAAAGCTAATTCGTCAAATGCTTTTTTTTAATAGCTTGTCGCTTACTTTTAAAATTAGTTGGAATGTCCCATTTCAGGGCAGTAGTTCGTGCTTCTTTTAGTACCTCATCGTAGCATTGACGGTAGTTTTCCACATTACTTTTTGCCCTAGTAAAACAGAACTAGCTTTGTCTAAAGTAATTGTTTCTTTTTGTAAAGCCTTTGAAGCAAAATTTACTCCTGATAATACATAATGTAACATAATAGATAAGAACACAATCTCAAAATCAAGCATATTTTTCTTTATACGCCCAGCTTCCATTCTTTCATCCGCAATTTTACTTGAAAGCTCAATTTTTGTAAGGGATTTAATAATATCGGTAAATCGAAGCTTAAAAGCAGTGATTGAAATAAGTCTACTAGACCACCTTGTTGGGTTTAATTTTTTTAAAGTAACCTCGGACTCGCCTGTAAAACTTGACAAAAGATCCCACCTTTTAATACTATTGCCGAAAAATGTATAAACGTCCTGTAAAATTGTAAAATAATTACTTACTTCCCTACACGCTTTTACAGCATCGTTGATAATAAGATTTAGGTTGTGGCTAGCACAATGTACAAATTCAGCCTTAGGCTGCAAATCTTTAATTTTTTTTTGTACCCCATTATAAGTGCCACTCATTACATTAGCGCCATCATAACTCTGGCCGTAACATTTTCTTATATCTATGTTATGCTGCTCGAGGAAGCTCAAAACATCTGTCACTAAACCATTGGCTGTTTCATCTTTTACTTGATAAAATCCTAAAAAAGATTCCTTAATATCGATTTTTTGAGCTTCTGACTTATCATTTCTTATAATATATGCATACCTTATAACTATGCTCAATTGGTCACATTTAGAAATATCCTGGGTAGTATCAAGGATTAGTGAGAAAAATGGTGCCGAATTGATTTCAGATATAACGTGGTTTTCAAGTTTTTGTCCTAAACAAAGAATGAGTTTTGTATTTTGGGACTAAGGTATTTTGTAGCACCTAAAATAAAAACTAATAAATAAAGATATTAAAATTCTTAAAAAAAAACAATACCTTTTGGCATATTTATGACTTTCTTCATGACATCATCGTATTTGGCTAAAAGGTGGGCTGTAGATAAAAAGTTTCCGCTGAAAGAGTTATTCTGAATTTCTTCACAGTGTCCTCTAAAAGCAAGTGAACTCTTAGCTAGCATGAGTGTAATATCAAATAAACGTTGCAAAACCATCCGCCAAAAAGAAGCCTGTTCTCTAATCTCGTTTTCATTGGTCTCGTCTGGTCTTGTTTTTCTTCCAGGCATCATAAACGGCACATGCTTGGACGTGGTGTTTTGAACTGCTGTGGACTTTTATTTTGTATGAAATTCCTTTCCAGTCTCGCACACCGGTTCGCCATTGGTTGTTTTGCAACGAAAATAATCAACAAGGTTCACAATAGGCAGCATCTAAAATCATTGAATAATGAAGCCAAAATCGTGGAACTGGACCATATGAAGTTTGGGAATAATACAGGTTTGACGAAAATCTCCTGTACTGCTGCTATGGATCCTTGGGAAAAGGCCCCATAAACTTTATTAAACTTAAAGAGTGTTTTTCTATTATTAGTCTTTTTTGTTCATCTGTTAATAGTTTATTAACAAATTGGCCTAAATCACTTTCGATTATTGTGTCGTTAGTTGATGATATCACGGCGTCTGACGGTATTTTATGTTTTTCCAAGTTTTTATTTTCAGCGTCGACAAAGGTCAGTTCGTCTATGCTGATATCTATGGTTTTAGCCACCTGAAGTTGTGGTATATCTATCAATTCTGTGTGGTCTTCGCCTTGAGAAATAGAATTATTATTGTCTACGCATTTTGACGTAGATGGTTGCAAATTTGGCTCAGACTGCGATTTCGTCAAAAAAAACGTATCTAATTTTCGTAATTTTTCCCGTTTTTCCTCTAATTCTCTTTTTAGTTTTCTTTTAGTTGCGCCGCTTTGATATTTTTTGCGGTCACTCATTTTTAAAATGTAAATGCTGCGGGAAGCGGAAAGTCAAGTCAAAACATTCAAAACAAAAGCCGCCGCTCTCTCCGCTAATCAAATCGGGACTACGTTACTTGCCGCGATGTATATTGCCGCGCGTCGCTGATCGGCATCACTTCGGGCGTTTTCGGGCGAATGACGACTGCTATCGCGACGTTGACGTTGCCAAACTTTTTATTAGGTATTAAATTATGCAGAACATTAGAACATAATAAAAAATAATTTATACTTCACAGTTTCACAGAAAAGTGTCCTTAGGTTTAGTTGAAAATAACCCTACAATATATAAATATATTGTATTGAAATATTTTAATTTTAATATTATTATATTTTGTTTTCTTTTAAGAATGAGTTGACGAGCCGACGAGTGGGCCCCCCAAGCCAGGGGGCCCCAACGCATTGCGCTTACTTGTCTTATGGTAGTTACGCCACTGAGATTGCTTCACCAACGTTTAGAGACTTAAGTCATGTCCCTGTTCGCTGTTCTACTAGATATCATACGGAATCTGGTAGATAGGGAAGACAATATGAGCTAAAGAGAGTCCTACCCAATAGTAGTTTCCTTTTTAATAACGTCCAGTCAAATGTTTTCTCTTCTTTTGTGACAATATATGAATAAAAATGATAAAACAACTATTGATGTATTTTGACGGATTTTCCTGAAATTCTGCTATTTTAACTGGATTGTACAAGGGTTTCCCATATATTTTGACACCGAGATAGAGTTTATTATTCAATATTTAAAAAAACGTTGAATAAAAAGCTATTTGGTTTTACCTGATAAGATAATATTTATAAAATTAATAATGAAGATAAAAATACCTCAAGTTACTTACAATTTTATCTGAATATGTAAAAAAATAAAACCCCATTATTTATCCATGTATCGTAGGTCGTTCTAATCCGGTATAAATTCGGTAAACGGGATTAAAAGCTGGATTACAGGGCTTTTATTTAAGATACGGATCTAGAAAATCTATTCAGAAATAGATTATTTCTTGAATTTGGGCCAAAATAATCACCATCCATTTCAAAGTTGGAAAAGTGTATAATAAATAACGGCCCCAATTGACTGTCCTGCGTGGGGTGCTCCACATGTGTAGATAAAAACATCCGACAAGAAACCTGCTGCTAGGAGAAATTGTTTCCTATTAAATAAATGTGGTTAAATCTAAGTCTTGAATGGCCATAGTTGAGACGTGAAGCTATATAAGGGAAAAATGGCAAGTAATCCGATTTTCAAAAGAACCACCCTAAATACAGGTCATTTTTACAAAACTGTAACTTGAATTTTGGATCGATCTCTTGTAACTTAAAAAATAAATTAGGAAATATCTTTCATAAAACCTTAATTGGGGAAACATTTTGAACACAGAAAATTAAAATTCGGTAAAATTGTGGTTATAGAAAAACCAAAATCTTGTATCATGTTGTTTTTCCACGCGTCCCTATCACTATTTAAAATATTAGATAAAATCATATTTATTATATATTATTGCGAGCATTAGTGCGAACTGAAAACTCTTCTTTGCATAGCTTCCCAAATATTTTCATTGGGATTAAGGTCAGGCGGCACTATGTGATCTGATCTGTCATTGTCATCCACGTCAATGAAACCTGAGCCCTGTACCCTTACATATGACAGAATTACTGGTTTCAATATTCAACCTAAATACTTTCGAGCATTTCCTGTAAAACAATCAAATGTAACTGGGTCTGCTTTTCGGTTTTCTAACGGTCTAGTTTGTCTTCTGGTATCAGTTTTTCTAACACATACAATTGCTGTTTTGTTTTGTCTTATCAATTTCTCCAGCATCCTTGTTTAAAGAAATTTTAGAACATTTTACGTTTTCCATGTAAAGTGGAACAAGACCACAAGCTTTAAACCCATTTTGCACAGTTTCTTTGAACACAAATGACAAAGCAGTTTCAAATAATTTAGGAAGGTGTTCTTTTCTCAATTTTGTTCTATCGTCATCAGTATGAAATTGGCTTACTAATTTTTTGCAGTACCCTTTTAAAGGTTTAAACAGTGTAATACCCATGGGTTGAATAAGAGGCGTCGAATTAGAATACAAGGCTATTATCTCTATCTGATTTTGTTTAAAATACTGGGATAAACTATAGGTTAAATGGGATACATGTCTATCAATAAAGAGTATTATATATTGTTCTTATCTAACCAGGGATGAAAGATGTTAAAGGCCGTTTTACATGCTGCAATTCTTCTTTGCAATATGCAATAGTCTTGAACAAAGGCATGCCCAGTTTGACAAAAGATAAAATTTTCTTGCCACTGCGCATGCTTTTTTTCAACGACTATTGTAACTTCCAACAAAGAATTGCAGAATGTAAAACGGCCTTTAGTTATATATTCGTAGAATGTAGCACCACACATCCATCCTGTGTCAGACCGGCCAATGCCCAATTGAAATAGATATAAAACTAGGAATACTCTCATATTTGAAGATGATTATAGGTGGTGGGAAGTCTCCTTGTTCATTAGCGGTAAGAAAGACTATAATATTTCTTTGTTTCTTCCAACTGTGTAAGCAGAATTTTCTTGCAAGAACTTTGTCACCTTTCAACTTTCAGAACGCAAATATTCACGAATCTCGTTAAATCATCATCTTATCTGCTCTTCTATTATGCTCTCTCTTGCCGACGTTAAGTTTTGTGCTATTCGAGTTGTTATTTGTGGATTCCTTTTAAGGAAAAAGGCAAACCATTTTTTACCTGGTTCTGATTTTCTCTTAGTTAATTTGATAACCATTTGGACAATGTCAAGAACTTTCTCCTTTATTACGGGTCGGTGTTGTTGGGATAAGAGAAGGTTACCAATATTTCTTTCTCAATACTACTCATTATTTCCGTGCGAAATTGCCTCAAGGGCAGATTCTATTTGTTCTTTGGTATAACTGAATTTAGGAGGCATGATCCTGTAAAGTAAAAAAATACATATAAATAAGTCAACTGCAAAAACAAAGCATTAATGTCCAACACTGTAAACCCATAATACCCCAGTAATAGACACACCTAAAATTTAGTTTAAAATCAAATCAAGCATTAAATTTTAACAAAAACATAAAGAAAACAGCAAAACAAACACTGGAGCCCCATAACACCTCAGTAATCGACGAAAAGTGTCGAATACTGGAGAATATTATGCATATGCATACCCAGTAATCGACACGCCTATAATTTAGGTTAGAATTAGTATTTTTCAAAAAGCTAAAATAATAATGGTAGACATCAGGATGTTTCTTTCCAGTTTTTAAGTTGGCAGTATAATAATTTTTGTTTAAATACAAATTTCGATTTTTTATATATTTTTTTAACCTTTTTAAACCAACTTAAATAATAATTTAATACACCTTATCTAAGGTGTATACTTTTTGTTCTATATAACCATGACAGTATGGCCGCAAAACCAATGGAAATAATTTAAGTTACTAAAGATGTCCACATGGTTTTGTAGAACCTTTTCTTAATTTTACTTAATAATACAAGCATGTTTTGAACAAATAATTGAAATAAAAATAATAGGCAGCAATTCTCAAAACAATATCTATATCACTAGGTAAAAAGATGTCTTGTCCATTATGGCATAACCTAGTCCTCTTTCACCGGAAATGACCGGAACTAATTTTTTTGCGATTGGATTAAAAATAATCTCAAAAATTAAATATTACTAAGATACTCGATAATCAATTATTTACTTTTATCAAGTGTGCCATTGATATCCATGCTGGATATTGAGTAGAATTTTTAAGTCCGACAGTTGGTTGATCAAGATTACTTATGTTGGATCTATCTATGCGTCATGTCACGTAAAGTCTGCCCAGCCTATCTCTGTTGATCAAAAGAATCCACGCCTATGCTCCCAAGGCACGGAACAGCATTTTTTATACAGTTTTCTGCTGCCCCTCTTCAGATATCGTCAAGAAATTTAGCCGTGCAAATCTGTATCTTTGGCTAACAAATAGTTCAGAGTATTAAACAAAAATATAACTTCAATAACGCTGCAAAATGTAAAAGCACAATTATCGAGTTCACTGTGGTTGTTCAAAGTGCATTCCTCCTTGTTCCCGACACATTTCCGCTTTTTCAATTGGTTCACTCAACACGTTGTGCAGCATTTGAGGCGCAATACTTCTAAATACACGTACAATCCTTTCTTCTAAGATTTTCGTAGGGGCTGGGGCTGCTACATAGACTCTTTCTTTAACATATCCCGAAATAAAGAAATCGAGAATAGTGAGATCCGGTGAACGGGCGGGCCACCGTATTGGACCATTGGTTGCAATAACTTTATTATTAAAATATTCAATTAAATAATTAAGAACTTCTCTGGTATTGTGAGTGTTTTGCTTGTTAAACATACAATTATTAGTAAATCTGGATTCGTCAGAAAATAAGATAACCATATCAAGGCCGTTAATCTCCATTTCTTTATTTATAAATAAATCTGCCTTCCGCCACTTGATTTCTTTCTTGATGCCTAAAACGATTCTCGGAATATGGAAATACTGATGAACTGGATGTTGCCGGTCGGGGTATCTCTGAGCACACAACTCCTTAAATTTTTATGACATTCTCCAAATATTATTAACATATAGACTTTTTCACTTTGAGAATACATTATTTTAACTTTTGAAAACAAAAATAATACCGAAAATCAAGAAAAATAATGAAATCTTATGTCTTCTCAGAAAAAGTAGGTAAGTGTCACTGTGATACAAACAATCCTACTTAATATCCAGCTAAGCAAATAATTGATTATCGAGTATTTTTCTTAGTAATATTTAATTTTTGAGCTTATTTTTAATCCAATCGCATAAAAGTTAGTACCGTTAGATTCGCAACAAATTAGTTAGACACAAAAATTTGGTTTTATCAACTTTTCTTGTTCCTAGCTATCAGACTAATCACTAAAACTTAGCGATTGTATTATTCTGTCATGATTTCAGATCCTTAGATTAACTTGCTTCCGGTCATGGCCACCTAGATGCAATTTTAAAAATAGCTATAAAAAATCAGGTAGGCCTAAAAAGTTTTTAAAATGTCATTCTAATTCAGGATTGTCTCAGGAATCCCAAAATGTAAAAAGATACAGAGTGTTCCATTTAAAAAATCGAAACTGGAATCATTTCCGGTGAAACCGGAAAGTGAAGATATGCGAAAACTCTGCTCTTTATGTACCGTTTACCTATACCAAATTTCGTTTTGATACATCAAATACTTTAAAAGTTATGGCCAGTCTAATAGATTCGTTGACATCCGGTATAGTCCTGTACCTGATTTTTCAGGAATTCCAAATATCTTTCTCCGTTCATAAAAACTATCGGTCCTACAAATTTTGCCCCCACCACACTAAGTCACACATTAACGCCAAACATTTCTTAGAATCCCGATTCCCTTATTAAATAGAGGTTTTCCGTAGTCCGGTATCCGAAATTGTCCTATTGCACATACCAGATTTCGTAATTAAACTATTTAAATTTATATTTCTTTAGTATTTTTCTGATACTTTCACGCTCTAATCCACATCAATTTGCTATTTGGAGAACTGATGTTGTTGCCTTTTTTCTAATTATATGTGTCTTCCCAATATCTTGCCTTCATTTTAAGATCTAACGAAATAATTTACCGGACACTCGAAAGGAATACGAGAAATTTGTGACTAAATTTCTGACGGTATATATTATACAAATAAATACAGTAAAGCCATTTTAGTTTTAAAACGTCTTTTAAATGCACCCTCGCAAATTTCGAAAATGGTATGAATCCATTACAGAGCAGGAGGTAATTAATTTAATGTACCCAATTCAGTAACGCACTGCGGAACTTGTTTATGTGCAGAGTCGAGCGGGGTAAAATATGGAGATGAATATTGGGGAATTGCGAAATATGAAACAGGTGTGTTGAAATAAATGTGTCGGTTTTAAACTAAACTTTTGTGATTAATCTGTTGTTCGAAAATTCCGGTGTAATCGAACCGAATAAATTAACTCTGAAAACCATTTATTTCGTATAATTGTTCAACTTTATTCTTTTAGGATTTGCTAAAGTCCTTTTTTTGTACACATTTCTGAAATAATATAACTTTTATCAATTCAGAATTAATCATGACAAGAACAATACTGAGGCGCTAGAGCAGTTTCGCGAAAATCTGGTGCGATAGCGGTAGAAAGGGTTAGCTTACATTCCAATTCAAATTTTATTCAGCTACAGTAATCATTAAAAGTCGAAATAATCCAAATTCATTGAAAAAATAAATATTTTTTTTGACACAGGCACAGAAACATGGGCAAAATCCTGATCAGTAATGTAACAATGTTATAAACGGGGTATACAAATAGGGAAGCCATTTAAAAGTGACCAGAATATGGTGGGGTGTACTTCTTTTAAATTTTAACTATATATAGATAAGATGGCTAGTTCACTAAAGAAGAGTGTCTACGTTAGACTTAGTATTTTTGAAAGAACACCACTGCGAACGGCAGTTGTTCATCGGAGAGCATTTGGTGGTGAGTTAGGCTGTACTTACCATTTCAGAATTTGGGACGATACTTTATTTATTTTTATTATATGTTATACATATCTATGTCATTAAAAACCAAGAAAATTGTTAATATATTAATATATAGGTTAGGGAAATCAGTCAAGTAAAAAACATACGGACAGTAAAATAAGTATTTTATTTTAAAAATGTTTGGCAACTTTATATAAATACCACAATTTTACCTACCTGTAACAACAGTTTAATGACCTTGTTTATTTTAGCCTTCTCATTTAGTGTCAGTTTTTATTACATTTTAGATTTTACAAAAATAAATTCTTCAGTTTAAACCCTCTGAGATCTCAGTTTAATACTGAGAAGTATATATATCTATATTAATGCAGTCGTACATTAATTAAACTGTATTTAAAACAAAATTATGTACTTAATAGAACCATACAATTTATACAGGCCTTAGCTTTGAACATCCCAGGTGTTCGAATCAACCAACATTGGGTGAAGACGTGCCAGGTCTGATGAATTCCATTCAGCGAACAATATAGTTGGCCCCTCTTTTGGGTGATCGGGTGCATCTTGTTAGTTACACTTGAATTGCGTCACACAGGAATAGGTCTTCTACAACCTCAACATGTGGTCATGTGTTTCTCTATGACTCAACAGGTCATATTTACAAAATTGAGTTTAAAATACCGAAACTGTTAAAACCCTAAAACAGAAACTAACATCTAGACATTATTTATTTGTCTTTAAAATTGGCTTACCATAAAATGTAGATTTAAGTAGCCCCAATTTCACTAACGGCCATCCGATCTAATCGGCCACAAGAAGGTGAAAGGCTTCTCAAAAAAGATTTGCATGAAAAAACTGGGCTAATATTGAACTAGATGACAATTCTGTTAGATCTTTTCAGCATGCATAATTTAAAAATTTTATCCTGAGCCACCTAGTGTAGTCAGATGCAATAAGGTTGGCTGACTAAGAGAATGAGGAGAAACACATTTATTGATTTAAAAAACCTGGTTTCACATAAATAAAAACAAAAATAGTAGCATACAATTTAAGGCAAATTTTAAATATGCTTCAACGGCACAGCGCAGACGCAAGAACAGAAATGACATTTACATACTTAATAAATTATTTTGCAGTTGACATTGATCAAATAAATTTAAACAAAACACTATTTCATATTATTTTACAGAGGACCCCGTTTTTTCTGTGGTTTTGGTACTAAATTTCTTTAGAAGTGTTTAGTGAATCTGTTTGATGCATGAACTTGTGCTATCAAGAGAATATGGGCTCAACGTTGCGCAGAAGTCCCGGAAGCGAAAGCTCGAATTAGAAAATGAGAAATATTTATAAAACATCCATTTCAGTTTTTTTAGTGTATCATGTACCGTAAAACGGGGTGACTTTGATCAATTTAAAACTTCTTTGTTATTTTTTCGTAAGTTGCTTGCTATTTCTTGATTTTTCTTTAAGCACACTTACTATAATTAGACCAAAGAAATACAATTTTTTCACAAGAAATGTCACATAATCGATATTTACGTTAAAAAAAGTAAAAAAAAATTAGTGATAAAAGTTACCCAGTCGAACGGGGTGTCTTTGATCATACAGAATTTATACCATTAACGAGTAGTAGGTACACCTATAAGTGATCAAATTCGCCCCGGTTGAAATTGTTGAAGTAGATTTTTTTATGGATTGTTTTATGTTCTGGGGTGACACTGATAATGGTAAAAGATTTTATACTTTATTTTTAATTTATTGTTTATTACAAAACTAATTTAAGTTTAACTTATTTTTAGTGATTAAATGATAAAATTGAATGAAAACAAACATAACGAAAGCTAAAAAATAATGTGTAACATGCACTAATACTGTTTTATATCTACCACAGGTATACTTAGGTATGTTTTCCATGCTTTACTTCTTATGTTCAGGAAGAAGGCATAGAATGTCTTCCTTTTTCACAACTGACGTGTCTTTTTCTATAAACCGGAACATTTAGGTCTCCATCTTAAGGTTTGATTTAATTCCATTTACACCTATTTCATTCGGCTAAGAAATAACCTCTTCAAAGCGACAAACATATCTATCGCATGTTGACATTCATTCTCTTTCCTGCACCTTCAAATTTCATCAGTGCATATTAACTTGGCTTAAGAGCTTCATCAGTTACACATACATACCGGCAACTCTGATTGTAACTTCGGGTCTGACTTAGTTTCTTTCTTTTTTTATTTCCTTTCCATGTCAGTCGACTCTCTCTTTGTTTCTTAAAGAAATAAGTCAAGGTTTCTGCGACCATTTCATGAACATCAATATCTTGATCTGGAATTCTTTTCAGGACTGTTGGGGTCTAGCGGAAATATGCCAGTTTCCGCAAAACCCGCGATGAGTTCCTTCTTAACAGCAGAAGAAACACCTGAACGTTATTTAGGACGTCATCCATATTTTCCAAAGTCTGTTTTAAGAACTTTGGGAAAAATCTCCTTTGGCACAACGCCGACTTTTGGATTTTCTACTTTCCACTTAAGAAGCACTTTCCGCTATGCCATCTTCAGCGGCCTAAAAAAAGCGACGTCGAGAGGTTGTAATAGGGGTGTACTATGAGGGGGCAAACAAACAAATGAAACATCCTTTTTCTCACTCTTCTGTATAACATCGGCCCTCAAATGAACAGAGCGTGTCACCAATCAACACTTTTCTTCTTTCAAGACGTCTAGCATGAGGTAGCAATCTACCCATGCTGTGTTCTCTAGTACCGAGTGCCACCACTGCAGAAAGGCCCAGAACAGCAAGGTATCTCTTTGGGTCCCGCTTCAGCCTACGTATTCCACAAATGTTCACCTTTGTAAATTACAAATGGTGGCATCGGACAGGTTGTTCTCATCATAATTGAAATTATGGGTTGAAGGAACTCCACGAAGCACATCCCCTAAGTTTCTAAAATAATTTTCTATGACATCTCTTGTCAGTGCGGCTCTAGCTCTTTTTATGTTGGCTACCCAGCGCTGAGATAAAACATTTTTGTGTCGTTTGAGAAATTAATCAACACAATCGTGGTTAGTTATTTCTTTCTTGTCCAGATAGCTTTTAACAAATATTTGAAGGTCTTTTCTATTTAAAGGAAAGCCCCAATCGGAACTTTTCTCGATCGCATTAACAAATGCATTTTCTTCGGCTCTTGAAAACACGGTCTGACTACCATGCTTCGTTCCATATTTGCCATGATACTTGTTGTTAAGCGTACCGTATGAAATTTTGAACTCTTTTGATGCCTGTCTTATGCTCATTCTACTCCCTCAGTAAAGTTCTTATACTGGCGTAAGATGAGCTTACGTTTATGGACACGTGGCATTAATTGTAAAAAAAACACTTTCAAAACATTATTTTAAAACCTATCCCACTATAAACTCGTCCGCCAAACCCGTAGCCATACTCTTAATCACTATGATCAAAGTGACCCGGTCGAATAAAATCTTAACCTCAAACTTTCTTCAGTATTTTTGATAAGATTATTTAACGCAATATAGTCGCTATATATGTACCTTTTAACCACACTACAGAACATTAAATATAAAATAAACATAGAAGCTATGTTTAATTTTCTTTGACTTCACTAAATACCAGTATTCCCACCACTTAAATTAGGATAATTAATTACTCTTAAGATAGGCAATTCTCTTAATAAGGCCAATATTATCGCATATCTACTTGTGCAGCCTTCTATGAACAGCTAGAAAATAATTAACCAGAAATTTAAAATTTCGCAACATTTGTAAAGGAACGTAGTTGATCAAAGTCACCCCGTGAAGCCAAAGTCGCCTTGTTTTACCGTACACATACACCATACAGGATCTGAAATATATACAAATATTTAAAGAAATACATACATTCTAAAGATGTCTGTGAGAAAAAAGGAGGAAAGTGAGTTTTTCATGCATTAATATATTTGTTAGTTAGATTTTTTACAGTTTTAGGTTTATTAGAACCCAGGCCGATTTGAAAGGACTCGTTAAGCCATATTTGTAACAATATTTTATATAAAATTTCTACTTATATATCAATAAAGCTGTATATTTGTAAAACAATTTTTGATATAGATGGTGGCTAAGAAAAGGTATCAACCGAGCATGTATTTTTAAATAAGAAGGCTTATATAATAGATTTTTAAGTTCTATGAAAAAAGATATATACAACAAAAGGATCTGACTTATAGCAAAGCACTTTTGATCGAAGTAAGTTAAAGAAAAACTACTTTGTTCAATTCCCTGTTTATATGAGACTGAATAACTTTTTAACAAAAACTCCAAAAGGCAGAAAACCGCTTTTTCCTAGTTTATTTCAGCTAAAACAATATTAATTAACATACTATTTTAAAATTGCACTTGAATGGTTGTTTATAAATATTGCATAGGCAGTAACTGTAAAAATAATGAATATTTTCTTCCTAAAAAAATCTGTTTACTCTATTACCTACTAAACTATTTGAAATTAACTATTTTATTTTATATCACAGAGTTTCACTTCAGCTAATTTTCTCCAGGTCTATCCACACGTCTCCCTTCGTCCTTAAAATCAATCCAGTCTTGTCGAAGCTAAAAGGCAACTTCATTTTCTTGCTCAAAGTAATTTTGTAGTTGCTCACGATGGAAACTATGCCAATTTTCGTTTGCCATATCCCAAACCGTTTACCTAGAATATTATTTAGATTTAAAATTGATAGGTGAAGATAACCTATACGTTTATAAGTGGCTACAAAACAGAATTATTAATATGAAATTTATTATTGTAAAGTAATATTTATAAAATCCAAAGACAAAGTATCCGTCTCTTAAGATTTTTTATAACTTTAATGTTATTCTCCCATGCATTTATTTCCAAGATGCTATGTATAAAATGAACTTAAATTAAAGAAAACATCATATATTTCATTGTTTTATAATATTTTTTTACATATCACCATTTCTAACTTAATTTGTATCACACTATTTATTGATAAATATTACAAAGCCTCGGACAAATAAAAAATTCTGCTCATAAAAAAATTAACTAAATAGGTTGCCTGATAAATGAATTACAAATGCATTAGATTAGTAACTAATTAATTTAATTAGACGTCTTAATTGTTATTAGATACTGGCAATCGTATCATTTAAGTTGATAAACTTTGCGACCTTATGTTGAATACATTATGCGATTATTTCTACCTAATTATAACACATTATTTACAAATATTATTATGTTGACATATATTTACATACGACATAAATAGAATTAGTTGAGGCAAATGAAAATGTTTATGCTGTTCAGTTAAAAGCATAGAGGAGAGTCTGCTTTTTTACTTGGGAAAGGTGATATTAAAAAAAAGGTTATTTTTTTTTCAAAATGTCCTAAATATGGGAATGTGTTAAAAAATGCGTCTCCTCCAATTAGGGAACCATGGAAACCTAATTTGGGGAGGTAGTATATTTACGATTAAAAAATTTTTGCTACCTGTAATAGATTTTATTCAGAAAAATCCAAAAGTATATCGCTTTAGTATATTAACATTTTAATTTGTTGCAGTACTTGTGGCATTTAAAAATTTCCTTTGCTTTAGGGCCAAGATCTACACACAGAGTGTGTGCCCAGTTGTAACACACAGTGCATCGAATCCAGTCTTCACCATCATGGTTATTCGAAAATAATTCAGCACAGCAACTGAACTCTGCGTTTTGATCCTCGGATAATTCATCTGCGAAGTCTACAGTCTTCACCCTTTTTTTCGACTTATTTGCTTTTACAGAGACGGCTTTTGTTCAGGCATTTTCCTTTTTCGCAAAAGCCGATTTTGGAGTTGGGTTCTTTTTTGTAACTCTTCCAACTGCTGTTTGTAAGGTGAGCCTGTAATAAGCTCTGCCGAACGAGAGCAGGCACCCTTTTTGGCAGAATTCAACCTCGGAACGGGGCTAATGTCAGACGGAGTCACATATCAGTTGCTGTTGTCTTGTTTTTTGGTTCTTTCACCTTAATTTTTTGTCATATGAGGCAATTCCATACCTTTTTAATACGCAGTCGGGATTTCAAAACTCTTTAAAAATATATACGAATATTGAATATGCAAATATGTTACTTATTTATGGAGAGCGTAGACAGAATACTCATTTGGCGTCCCAACCATACCTGGAAAGATATCCTAACAGGAGGTGTCCTAATGACAGAACGTTTGTGGCGGTTTTACAAAGAGTTCGCGATAAGGGAAGTGTAAACGTACGTCAAATTAATCGGGGGCCTGAAAGGCAAATAACATCTGAAAACGAGAAACATATTTTAGCCCTAGTGGAGGCAAACTCTGGTTTGAGCATTCAGGAAATCTCGCGACAAGTTGGATTTTCTAATTGGACCATTCGTGAAAACTTTCTGCACCCTTATCATGTGCAGCGAGTACAGACTTTGACTTTAGAGGACATACTCCGAAGAAGAGAATTTTGCCGATGGTTTCTCCGAAAAAAAAAAACCACAAAAAAACACGAAAATTTTACTTTAAACATACCGACAACCGATGTATGTTGTTTTGCGAGAAATGTAATTTTAAATTATCAAATCACTCATACCTTGGCTCAAGAAAATCCACACACCATTTGACATGGCCGATTTCAGTACCGGTTTCCAATATATATTAGGCTGCAATAATTTATAATCGGTTAATCGGACCTTTTGAGCTACCAAGGCGTTTTATAGGAGAAGCATACCTCCAATTTTTAACTAATGACTTGCTCGCTCTTTTAGAACTTATTTCTTTAGCTCAGCGAGCCAGTGCCTGGTTTTTTCATGATGGAGCTCATACCCACATTCATAGCAATATGTTACACCATCTGGACAATACGTTTGATAATAGGTGGATAAGTCGAAATGCTCCAGAACCTAGAAAATGGCATCCGTGGTCACCAGACCTAAACCCCCTTGATTTTTATTTTTGGGGCCAGATGAAAATATAAGTGTATAATATGGTTGAAATTGAAAATGATGATGACCTTTGAAACCGTATTTTTGCTGCAGCGGAACAAATTAGGCAAAGACTTAACGTTCTTGAATCTGTTCAAGAAAATTGGCTTCGCCGTATCCGTGCGTGTTTAAATCGTGGCGATAGTAATTTTTAGCATTTACTTAAAGTTTTAAAATACTTTTTTTTTGTGTGAATTACCTATCTAGTGCTATAAATTAATATTCTTGGTAAGTTCAAGAGACTGACCCAAACCAGATTTTTAGCCGAAACAGAAACCGAAACGGAATTTCGGCTTCTATGTTAGTTTCGGCCGAAACAGAAACCGAAACCGAAACTTATTTTAAAAAAACTGTTTTTAATTAAAATTGATAAAGAAAACGCAATAATCAGAATTTTTTTATATATTTTACTTTTGTTTAGCAAGCTCAGTAAAATAAGTGTCAAAATAAAATTTACACCCTAAATTTAATTTGAAAAATCAAAATATTCCAATAATTTTTAATCGTTACACTACATAATACAAATACAAAATACAAACATCAAATTAAAAACAAAACCAGTATGATACACATAGAAAAACTGTTAGCCTACGTTTTCCAAGCTAACCTTACCTAACTCTAACCTATCTTATCTATTATCTAGTAATTACTAATTATTAATTAGTAATCATAATTGAAAAGTCTTATAGTATAAGCTAAGAACAGTAACATTTCAACATTTTCACCAAGTAAGTTGCTTCGGCGATCTGCATAAATTTGTCCCACAGCACTAAACATCTGCTCACTGGAAACGCTACTAGGTGGTGCCGAGAGGTACTTCAGCACTGCGCTCCTTAGGACAGGATATGGACTAGAGTTCCAATAAGCGTAAATATCGGCGTTTCTTTGTAATAGGGGTTCTGAGGGATTGTTTGTTTAAGTACTAATGCTTGTGCTTGGTTTTCATGTTTCGTCGGATCTGTTCCTGTGGGAAATGTTGGAACCTGATCAGTGACAGGGACGTTGTCGTGGGAATCCTATAGACTCTCTTTTTCCTGCCTATTATTAGTTGCGGAGAGGGACGCTGTTGAAGAGAAAGTCGCAACTTCTATGTTTACTAATTCATTCGTATTATACACCAGTAAAAACTGCAATATTTCGTTCAGTGCAATATCCACTTCGTCGATAATAAGATATTTAGATTTAAATCTCAGATCGAGAATTGTTGAGGCCATGAGTGCAGGATGACCTTTAATATAAGAAAATCTTTTGTTTAAAGACTCATGTAGAGAATTTTTCATATGTATTAAAATATTATCTTCGTTTTCACATCGAGTTTGCAGTTTGCGATTCAATAGCGATATCAGTGGTATTACTATAGACAAGCATGCGTCATCCTGGGTGGCTTCATAAAAAAAAGTTAAAACATCTGTAAGGTGTTTAATTTTTTTCCAATCAGAAGACGAAAGCGTGTCTATTCCACCATACTCCACGATGTATAAGTTTACTGCTCTTTTTTGTGTTAAAAGCCGTTCGGTATGTGCTATTCCATCTCACTTGTATATCTTGCACTAAAGAGTGTACTGGAAGCCCACATTGATTTTGACAATTAGTAAGTTTTCTACTAGCTGGCTCACTCCGGTGAAAATAACCTACTATTTTTCTACACTTTTTTATTATTTCTTAGGTTTCTTCATCCTTAAAAACTCCATCTTTTATAACTAACTGCAGTGTGTGTGACACACAACCTATCGATTCATAGCGGCCACGCGTGGCACAGATCATATTTGCCGCGTTATCGCGTAATATTAAAAAAAATTTCTATTCAAGTTCTAATTGTGAACCATCTCAGTAAGCTTTTTTTCGATGTATTCGCTTGTATGATCTTGTTCAAGCACAGCTGCACCCAAAATGACTTCTAATCGTTGATGTCAAAATGACCTGTGAAGCTAAGAAGTGAACAAGATTTGCTTGCATTTGTCCAAACATCGGTAGTAGCACTCAACCATTCGCACTTTTTCAGTAAAACCATTACCTTAGCTTTGACTTTTTTATAAGTGCGAGGCATCAATGAAGTTCGAAAAAACTTTTCGGATTTAAGTCGATATTTGGAAAAAGTTAGCGGATCGGTAAAATTCAGGCGTTTAAAAGCTTCACTCCCCACTAGCGAATATGGCAGCATATCAACAATTATTAAATCCATAATTGCTTTGTCTATCCTTTGTGAAATTTCATGATCATCTGGCCATTGCACACATTTTGGTGTACTAACCAAACTCGAAATGGTTGGCTGAATCAGATTTCGATTATTAATATTTGTTACTTCAGTTTCAGTTACCTTTGAATCTTTTCGCTTTAGTTTAGCTTCCGTTTTCAATGATATTTGGATAACTGCTGTTTTATTCCATGTACCATTTGCTTTTTGGGTTCATGGCTACCCAATGAAAGAGATTTATTGCAGATCCTGCACAAAGCCTTGGATTTATCAGTTGTACTTTTCTCAAGGTACTGCCAATTTGGATTTCTTAAAATGAAATAAAAAAAAACGAATGAAAATGGTAGGCATTGTCATTTTTACAGTAATAACATTAAACTGAAAATCTTTTATTTTATTAAGTTGTAATGCTTCGTTACACACAAAGCAAATAATGTAAACAACATTTAAATTTGAAAGATTTTAAAACATATTGCTTCAACACAAAATATATAAACAATAGCCTAGTGCTCTTGTAATCTGTCATCAACTGGTTAATATCCAAATTTAGAAATCACTATTCACTTACCTTTCACACAATGTTTTATTTTGTCTACGACACGCGTAACGTAAACAAACGTAATTCCAGAACAGAAACTCTTACTCTTCGACAGGAACAAACGACAACTAAACATAAAAAACAAATAGCCGATAGTCTAGGGTATCGTCTTATGGCGCCTGCCTCCCTTCTCCCTTCCTTAGCACACGGGCAAAGCGAGATCAGATAAATCAAACGCAAGTTTCGCCTTGGCCGAAACCGAAGCTCTCACCGAAACTTGGTTTTTCGGCCGAAAATAGCCGAAACCGAAGTTTCGGTCGGTCTCTAGACTAAGTTCACATTCTTTATTAATTTTTGGAAACTAGTAAACTTAATTAGGGTTGCGCAGTTTAAAACTATATAAATAAATATTCTAAAAAAAGTTCTAATAACATGTTTTTAGTATTACTATGTGTTTTACTATTTTCTACAACATTGCCATGTTGTCTTGAAAACCTTCTCCAAAATTAAACATTTTAAAATTAAATATCTCAAAAACCTTTTCGAATTTACCGATAGTTTATAAGAATATTTTGTTTAAAATCGTTCATACTATGCTATGTTAAAATGTTTGTAGTCAAACCCCTATAACCAATATTGGGCAATCATATTATTGCGTATAAAGAAATCAAACACAAATTTAAAATAGGCATTTTCGTCTTTCAAAGGACGTAGCTTTCAAACACTTTAAATTGCCTGGAACCGTTTACACTTTTTGTCTTTCTTTTCGTTTCTATTGTTATCGTTTCATATCAACTTCCGGTTTGAACAGAAGAGTTTAATAATTGGAAACTAATGTCAAATGATACGATTATGAAAAGTTAAACCATACAAGAAAGTGAAAACGGTTAACTCTTAAGTTTAACCACACTAAACTATAACATTTCAAAAATAAAAAATGCCGATCTGCTGTTTATTTTTGGAAGTCGCTCAAAATAAGTCATTCACATGTACCTACATAAGAGAATAAAAATCTAAAAAGATAATAACTCATAGGGTTTCACATTCAAAATAAACAAGCGGTATAACCGGAATTTCCAGATTTCCCTTTTTTTTCTGATTGGCCGCGTTGACATAAATTGCAAATAAAATGAAAATTAGATTTTTTGAGAAAAATTAGTTTTCAAAATTCAACAAATAGAAAATATTTTTCGAGGCCGAGACCGAGAGTCTCGTTACATTGGTCTGGGTCTTGGTCTCAGTATCGATAGGGTAGTCTCGGCTCTAACTGGCAGGTCTCGGTCCCGGTTTCGGCTTAGATGCCGAGACGATACCGAGGCCATAGTCTCGCGATCCCCTTTTTAACCAAATAGTGATTTTTAGTTGAACTTACCTACACAAATCCTTGGCCCTTCACCAAAAGGCATGTATGAGCAGAAAGGTCGTTTGGCTTTATTTTCAGGCAGAAATCTATCTGGATCAAATTTCATTGGATCTGGGTAAATATTCGGGATCGTACTGAATTCCCAGGTTTGTAACCATTACAAAACTGTTTGCTTCAATTTTAATGCCAGTATCTGGATCTTGAAAATCCTTAATACATACTCTGGGGAGAATAGGAAAGACTGGATATTTTCTGAGCGTTTCTAGAACATCAAAAATAATAATTCTTTAGCCAATTTGGTGTGAATCGAACATTGAATCGTTAAAAATATTCGTACTTTTTTTTGTGATATTGAAATGGATATTATTATTTGTCAGTCTTTACACATTGTTGAGTTTTAAAAAAAAGTAAGTAGGGGAACGTGAATTAGCTATGCAGTTAGTCTGTAGAGTGATATCTATCCGGAAATGCTATCTTTACAAGGTTTTTTTAGGAGTTAAAATAAAAAAGTTTAATTAACACGTGATATAAAGCATCATCCAATAATAGCCTATTTTTACAGGTCAAAATATAGATTTCATATTGATCACGTGTTTTAGTTAATCTTGGCTAATCATCATGCAAAAATACACGATTTCACAACGCACAGAAATTTGGTAAAGTTTATCAGCAATATGGATGTTCCTCGAGTTTGTGCCAAGTAAGTCCAAACAGTAAACGACCTAAAAACAACATCAGACATAAGTAGTTGGTAAAATTCGGCCAGCTTTATGCGAGACTGTGATCGAAAGTTGGACATGGCGAATGTACGCCACCAGACGAAACTGCAGCGGCCACAGGCTTGTCAGATTTTCAGAAACGAGTATAGAGTCAATTTTTATATTTAATATCGCCAAAATCGCCAAATGTACCAACTTTTTCTTAAAGGCATTTTTAACGCAAAGAAATACTGTAAGAAAAACTATATTTGCAATAAACCTTAATATGCTGTTTCATTATAATTAAAATAATCAAATACCTTCTTATTTTGTGCCCCAATGCTTTTTTACACTTAATGCAATGAAAGAAACCTAGGCGGTAATTTCAAATTTGAAATTTAGTTTTAATTACGCATTTTATCACATTACATCAATTCCCCGTAATGATAAATAAATGCAGATATAGTTCTTTTCCTAACAAATGCGCAAAGTGTTACTTTTCCGCACGCAAAATCAGTGAGCTTCAAGTGCGGAAAAGATACTTTGCGCAAGTGTTAGGAACAATATTTTTTCTACTAGTGTTACATATTTACAAACTTTTTACCTATTTATATAGGTAGGTTCTAAGGGCGGGTAAAACAATATTTCTTATACGTCATAAAATTGTAAAAAACCTTAAATAAAAACTTTTTATTTTAACTAAAAGAGAAATAATATTACTTATTATTATTAACAATATTAATATTGAAAGTACAGTTTGTAGCATGCTGTAAATTTAAAGCTGAGTACAACTGGTTTCTTGGGAAAGCTGATGAAGCTGGTTCGTTATCCGGCGTTAATGAATGAAATGGAACTTCAATAGTTTTCTCGCAAATTGACAAACTTGGTATTTCAACTGGATGATTTGTTGCATTGCCACTTAAAATATTGTTGCATAACTCTCTTTTGTATGTAGTTGATTCGTTAATATATCTCTCCTATACTGAAAATGACTCCTAAACGCTCTACATCGGTAAGTCCTTTTCCGGAATCGACCAGCAAAGTTGCAGAGGACCGACGAAAACTATGCCCCGTGTAGAGTTAAGTTTTGGGCAATTTTAGAAATGCTGTAATTTCTGAGGGCATCTTCCCGAAACTGTTAATCCGAACGCACTGTGTTAAATCCTAAATTTTGACTACAATTAAATTTCGCTTGTCTTCAATGTCAACTGTTGCTAGTTTTGCTAATTCCTCTCTTCTGCAGGCGCCTGCAAGCTCAAAAATAGTCGCAACTTTCAACAAAAGATATATATCATCTGGCGCCTTATTCATGAAATCCGATATGTTTTCTTTTGTAAAAATATTGGCTTTCTTTGGTTTGAAGCCAACATTTTGTTTTTTGATAAAAGCAGTTAATTTGTAGAATTTGCTTGTATCTATATTTTCTTTAACTTTTAAAACCTTCTTAATCATTGAGCATTTAGCCCACAAAGTATTTGGTCTAAATTCTTTGCTTAATTCAAGAAAATAAGCCAATAGTAACTCTTCTTTAACCGTTTTTACACATTTTCATTTGGACTATTTCTCCAGAAAGTCGTACTGCTTTTGATACTTCCGTTTTGGCAGTAGCTGTCAGTTTGCTGATTCCGCGGCTTTTAGTACCAGAGTATTTCTTCATATGAACTATCCATTTTAAGCGGAATTACTATTTTTGAAGCTTTTTTCAAATTATTGAATGTTTCTATTTTGGTTGACATAGCAAAAAGACTAAAATTGTCAGAATTGCAAGGTGGCAAAGAGTGTTGTCTTATTTGACACTGACAAGTTATTATACAGGTCGTTTAATTAGTTATCAAATTATGGTAATCTAATATGGTGTAAATTTGGCTAAATTCTCTACAAGCGTAACAAAAAACACGATAAATCTATATTTTTTGAATATTATTTAATGCTAAAAACATTAAGATATGTAAAAGCCTTGTTTAAAGGCGATAATTCTGCGAGTAAAAAAGTGTGCGCAAAGAGTTTCTGTTTGAGTGCGCAAAGGACACACTTCGCGCACGCTCGTAAAAAAATAACTATTTTGGAGCATATTACTGAAAAATAATAAATAAATAACTAAAATAGAAAAAAAAGTTTATATTTTCGGTAGGTACATTATTACATCAGTTCCGGAATATGAATATTAATTCCAAATACTTCTTGAGCAGTCTCAAAAATATCTAAAAGTGAGAATTTTTAGATTCATTTTTGGGTAAACTATATCAGACCTGAATTTTTGAAACATTTCTTTGGATGTTATGTTGGCTCAAAATTCTTAAATTTCTTAAAATGGTCCAAACTTGTTGGTAGACTTTTGATAATTTCAGATAGCAATGATATCATAAATTTATATGCTCTCTGGGAGACATTACTTATAATTTCTTCACATTATTTCGACTCATACGACAAGTTCTTAATAGAACTGTACCCCAAAGTCACATTTTTTAAGTGGTAAAATAGTCATTATTTACTGAATTTATAATTTCATTTATTCCATTTTGGACAAACAATAATTTGGATGCAAAAGAAGAATAAAATTTTCTAGATCTTCGTGGTTTACTTTGTTAACTTCCAAAAGCTTGGGTTTTAATATCACAAAACATAAATATAAATTTAATTCATTCCAATGCTCCAATAAAATCTTCAACCATCGTGTTTGGGATAACTGAACGAAGTGATGAAATTTTTTCGTGGAATTGTCATGGTATTTATCAAATTAAAATTTTTTTTATAATTAGTTTTTTTTTCGCGCTCCTGCTAATCATGTTGTAGACTTCTAAACATAAAACAATCTATATTAACAGGCAAATCTTGGACTGCCTTTTTTGATGCGTTATCGAAAGAATGGCAGATACACCTAATTAATTGAATATTAGCATTATCTTATTTTAATAAGGTAAAAAGGGAATGATTAGCTCCACATAAATTGTTAGCACCATTAGTCCCTATGGCAATTACATTTTTTGTTTGAAGGCTTACTTTTTCCAAAATTAATTTTAAATATGAACATAAATTATCAAATGGTCACTAACGTATCTAATACATATGCACTTATACTTATTGGTTGACAGGTCTGTCGATTCATCAATAATTAGACAATATCTTGAATTTTATACACAGCAGCAATTAGTTCTGTAAGAAATGCTTGTGATATTATGTTTTTTATAATACCTGAGCACTTTGTACGATGAAACTTCAAATCAGAATGCTTAAAGTATTGTACTCAGAGAGATGATCGATGTTTGGAATAGCAATATGGCAAGCAGTGCACGTGGCCATTTTTAAGTCTTTTTCCTTATCTTCAATTTTTATTTGAATAATATGGGATTCCAGGACCTGTTGTTTATTTTCACGTGGATTTATATATATATATATATATATATATATATATATATATATATATATATTAATCCGCAGGTGCAAAACGGCCTACAAGAAGAATTGCTTTCGATTATGTCACAGGGTACCCTCCTGCGATCATGATTTCTGGGCCTCTACCCTCATCAGGCAGGCTTGTACTTTTTTAAATTACCTATGGGTTTGCAGCCGGAAGTCACCGGAGTCCCAATAGGTGGTGCTAAATGTTACATTTAACTTGTAGTACTGTTTCAGTATGATAGACGTTTCGTTTTCGATTTCGTCATATCGAGCAATCTGTTATTTCAGATTTCCTGGGTAGAAGCCTGCTGATGAGGGTAGAGGCCTAGAAATCATGAATCCAGGAATGGTACAATACGTAATCTAGTCAAAGGCT
>JAUTXW010004038.1:0-67586 GCA_030620095.1 Kuschelorhynchus macadamiae | reverse complement strand
CAACTCTCGGAGCACTGCCTTAAGAATACTTATTTCTCATTCAACGGGCAAATGTATGAACTAATAGATGGTGCTCGAATAAGGTCCTCGCTATCACCAGTAGTCGCGAATCTATTTATGATATGCTTGGAGAAAGAATCTCTTGAGAAAGCAAGTTTGAAGCCCAAATTATGATTTCGTTATGTAGATAACATATTTATTATATGGCAACATGGCCATACAGAGCTCGAAAAATTTCAGACTCACGTAAATGCAATGCATCCCAGAATACAATTTACTCTAGATTCTGTTTTCATTCCGGGTGTATGTTCATTACTGTCGTTCTGAAAAGAGCAGTTTTGCTGACGTTTCCAAAATCACATTTGGCGTTTTCGAAGTTTTCGGAGTAGTCTCTAAGTAAAGGTTAAATAGAAGAATTGCATTACGCAAAAGTATATAGTTATAGTTATAGTTAGAACTGCGCAGTTTATTTTCATCGAATTCTGTAACCCATAAATTTCTTATGAAAATTAATGATTTTGTACCACGTCTACAGAATGGCCAAAAAAAATCCCATTTTACAATTTGAAAAATCTCATATATTTTAAAGGGGACACCCTGTATATCTTAACGTCAAGGAAATGGTTTATGCTTAGGATGTTTAAAAATTACTAAGAATCATTCCGAATGGTCAACGTCAACAAATAAAAAATTAATAATTGGACCAATGATATTCTCACAAATGAAGTAAAGTAGAAAATTATCATGTTTTTATTAATCAACATAATTATGGAAGTAAATTTTGTTCAGAACGTTTATGAATCCGTACTAATAGATGGTAACGAATCCTGTAACATCTCCTGGGGAATCCCTTCAATGACATTTTGGATATTTCTTTTAAAATCCTGGATATTTCTGGCGCGGGATTAAAACACTTGTCCTTGACTTATTCATACAGGAAAAAATCCGGAACTGTTAAACCTGGAGAATCAGGTGCCAACTTAATGGGACTAGCTCTTCCTATCCACCTTGCTCCAAATGCTACATCTAGTGATTCTTTTGCTATAAGAGAATAATAGGATGGGGCGCTATCTTGTTGGAAATATGTTTCATTTAAATAGCCGTCTTGATGGAGTTGTGGAAAAAAAATCTCCAACATATCCATGTAGTTTGATGCCGCCACTGATAGCTCTTTGAAAAAAAAATGGTCCATACATTTTTTATTTTTTTTTAGAGAACACCATACGGTAACTTTTGGTGAGTCCTGTTGGTACTCGTCCTACTCCCTTGTATTTTCGGTGGGCCAAATCTTGCAGTTGTGCTTATTACAGCGACCGTTTATGTGGAGTGTAGCCTCATCAGACAAATCAAATTGATATTTGGGTGAGTTCTAAATAAATCTAATAGAATTTCGCAGGTGACGTCTTTTCTCGTAGTCCTCTTCATGCAGCTTTTGAAACGTTTGAATTTTATGAGGAAAGAGATCTAAATTATTATTTCATGGACAGGTAAAAGTCTATTCAAGAAATTTTCATCATACAAATTTCTTTTTGGTCTTTTTACCTCTAAAGGTCCCTCGTTAGAAAGCTTTTGGTACCGTTTCTTGATAATGCTTGATGATGGCGGATTCTTCTGAAATCTTGTTCTAAATCTTCTTCTGATAGATACAATCGATTTGGTTTCGGTGTAAAATAAAATCGCCTAAGCTCATTTTTTAATGCGTTTAACTTAACTGACGCTATTTTGATCGTGACTCTGCAATTTATGCTCAAAACTGATTCTCACAAATATTTCTTATTGAGATTCTAATAACGTGCATGGATATTTTTGGAAAATCACGATTTAATGATAAAACTATAGGGATATTTCATTAAAAAAAACAACTCGGGTTTATATTGTTTTTTTCAAAAAAAGAAATATATACTCAACCCTGGAATATATATGAAAAAATCTATAAATCAGCTTTCATCTTTTTTATGATTATCGGGATAACAGAGACAAAATATGAACCTAAAATCAAACTTTTGGAGAAAATACAAAAATCATTATTTGCTAAATTCTATCTAATTTATCGAGTTAGCCGTTACTTGATGGAAATTCATTATCACTAGTTTAATAAATATACAAACTATATTTGTTTGGTAATTTTCACTAATTTATTTCCGTTTGACAACTGTTTCGACACACTGTGTCTTTTTCAAAAACCAACTTAAGACTGATACTAAAACAAGATTTTTTAACAGTAATAAAAGAGTCTACCTATCTAACCCTAGCAGATTTTAGCTATAAAGATTTAACAGTGGGGAACCGTTTAGGTCCATTTGATCGTTCAATAAAACATTATAGTTTTTCCTCTTATTAATTTCTAGACTTTCCAAGTAATTTAACCTGTAATTTTTATTGGCTGAGTGCAACGTTTTAAATTCATTATTAAAATTATGATTTGTTTCTAATAAATATTTTGCATAATTAGATACAATTTTTGTTTAATATATGATGTTTTGTGTTTATAAAAAGATCTACCCGTTTGACCAATATATTAAGTTCCTTGTTAAAATTTTCTGTTGACAGCATACACTAATTAAACTATGTATAAAACTATGAATATAGTCGAATACGGTCTTATCGTGCGGGTCCAAAGGTCACCAACATTATGAATCAAATCAGAAAACACAGTGAATACCAAAATGTTGTATGATTCTTTTATCGAGCTATTAAATCTCGATGGGCTATTTACAAATATACAGGGAGAAAGAAAATATTTTTTTTATTATATTATGAAATATTATTAAGATAGCCACTTAATATTATTTTATATATTAAATGCCGAGGGACTAAATAAGAAAATTCGCTAAATATGTATTTGGTTAAAAATTTTTGGTTGGCCAAAAACAAAAATACACAGAATGGCAAGCGCCTTAATAAAGTCGGAAAGCGGTTCGAATCAGTGGAAGAATCAGGACATGTTCTGTTTATACAGCCACTTAATGAAAGTGAGATTTTTTTATCACCAAAAATTATGAGCCCCGCTTGACCTAAAAATCTAACCACTTATACAGTGCCATTTATTTAAATACCCTGTGCAAAGAAAACTTGTTTTTTTTTGTACTGTGATAACAAAAAAATTTTACTTTGCAAAAATATTATACATTTTTGTTAAAAACACAAGATAATTAGTTAACTTCCTTCGTGAGATTGTCGGAAAACACGTTTTCTCAATTCCGTCTGTCTATAGGTATGTTTGTCCGTCTGTCTGTTCCCGGCATGGCTAAAAAACTACTCATCCGATTTCTTCAAATTTCAGTCTAAAATTAAGGGCCATGCATGCGAAAAATGCAGGCTATATATATACAGGGTGATTCATGAGGAAATGTCAATACTTCAGGTACATATTCAGGACGAGATACAGGGTGTTAAAGTTTTTATTTAATTTTCCTATTTTTTAAATAAAATCTATGATAATGTAAATAATGGAGTGAAAATTGATATACGGGGGTTCTTTGATATGACAAATTCGAATCTAATATTAGTATTGCTCTTACTTGTAGGGGGCGCCACCTACATGTCTTTCTACTCCTTCGAACAATCATAACTTTTTGGTACAGTCTTGTATTACATTTTTGAGTAAAGTAGCTCGAGTTGCTCTGTGGATACGTTCGGGCGCATTTCTTAGTGTTTGTGCTGCGTTTGTTATCCGATCCAATAATGCTTCTCTTGTATTTACTTTAGTGGAATATACCAGTGATTTGAACCATCCCCAAAGACAATAATTCAAAGGATTAAGGTCTGGCGATCTAGGTGGCCAATTAAACGGACCTCCACGACCAATCTATCGGTTTGGAAAGTTTTGGTTTAAACAATCTCTTACAAGTAAATTGTAGTGTGCAGGGGCTCCATCATACTGCAAATACATGTTTTGTCTTACATTAAGGGGAATATCTTCTAATAGATTTCGCTAGTGATTTTCAAGAAAGTTTAAATATTTTTCTCCTGTAAGACTACCGTTGATTATAAATGGACCAATTAAATGACCATTTAATATTCCACACCACACATTAATGCTAAATTTATGTTGGAAATTATGTTCTACTGTAGCGTGAGGATTTTCATAGGACCACCGGTGTTCATTTTGAAGATTATTTATACCATCACGCGTGAATTGTGCTTCATCAGTGAACAAAACATACCTATACAACCCTCGATCTTCATTAATCCAGTTACAGAATTGCATTCTCAAATCAAAATCACCCTCCTGCAAATATTGAACCCGTTGTAAATGAAATGGGTATAAACAATTAATGTGAAGATTTCTCCAAGTAGACGATTGTGTAATTTGATAAGTATCTGCAATCCGCCTAGTGCTTATGCTTGGATCATTTTTGACGGCATTGACTATAGTCTCTTCTACTTCAACGTTGGGTCCCGATTCCCTTTCAGATAGAATTTTCGCACTTGGAAACATCCCAGATTCTCCAGCAGTAGTGAAAACTTGTTGAAAAACTCTTCTATCTGGAACCCTTCTATGTGGAAAACGAAGCTGGTACTCCGCAACTGCTTGAATTGCTGCCCCATTGCAGAAGCCATAGACGAATATCATATCTGCATATTCACGATGCGAGAATATCACAGGCATAATGACGTATTTAGATCTAAAGTTTTTTAAATGATTATTGTCAGATAATAAAAGCTATGAACAGAAATTGACAGTGACAAAATTTGATCTTATTATTAACTGACATTACTATTGCTAAGTAACAGGAAAAACGATGAGAACACCAACCAGCAGTTGTTCTGTCAGGCAAGGCACACTTCTATTTTTTTACAATACATACATACTTTATGTGAATTTGATAAAAAAAATCACATGCGCCGAAACTGTTTTAAATCTAAATATCTCGAAAACGGTTGCTCGTATCCACTTTTAACAGGTATACTTTTTTGACGTAGAAATGGCAAGGGAATCATTTGTTTTGCTCAAAAATGTAATACAAGACTGTATCAAAAAGTCGTGATTGTTCGAAGAAGTAGAAAGACATGTAGGTGGCGCTCCCTACAAGTAAGAGCAATACTAATATTTGATTCGAATTTGTCGTACCAAAAAACCCCCGTATTTCAATTTTCACTCCATTATTTACATTATCATAAATTTTATTTAAAAAATAGGAAAATTAAATAAAAACTTTAATACCCTGTATCTCGAGAACTAAGGCTTTGCAGACACTTATTTATATAGACTTTTATATTTATTTTTTGGTCCTGAATATGTACCTGAAGTATTGACATTTCCTCATGAATCTCCTGTTCGTTAGACCCGATTTTCTGGTAAAGCGATTTTACCGATTTTTATATATAAAATTTTGTCTTATAATTATTAAAAAAATTTACTTATTTTAAACACTCTTTCAAATTGGAACAAGTATTCTATAATTATTTATTTATTGCCTACAAAATAACAAATGCACTAAAAAAGTAAGCAAAAAAATGGTGTCAAATCTAATAAAAAAAATTTAAATTAAAATTCACTGGCTAATATCCAGGAGCCAGTGGCAAAAGCTCTGAGAATCGGTATAAGGAATGTACAGAAACTTGTGCATAAAAAAAAACATAATTTACTTCCGAAGAAGATTAAGAAATGTACACGAAAAAATCCAAAGGTAAAAGACTTGCAATGCAATTTATGATTTATGCACGTCAAAGACTAATATAATCCTTCAGAAACTTTTTAATATTATAGACTAAAAAATATCATTATCATTTAAAAAGTCCTCATCTTCTGAGTCGTCCTCAAATGGCGCAATGATCATTGGTCCTATTTCGACATTTAGAACTCGTTCTCGATTCCACCAATCTCATATTAATTTCTCCGTATGTCCCACAGATTTCTTCCAGTACTCCGGCGTAATATAATTTGCACTTCATCTGATGTAAGACCATCGTTCACGTGTTTTTTGTAATATAATTTTGCCCCAGCCCATATTAATTCTATTACGTTAAACTGGTAATGGTATGGCGGCAGTCGTAAAACCTCGTGTCCATTTTCCCGTAATATTTCATCTACAGCATATATTGTTGGTTTTTTAATAGATTTTGCTATTAAAAGTTCTAGTTTCAGCATATTGGGTAAAGGATTTTGTTTTTGTTTTATTAGCCAGTCATAAATATCACTTTTCTTCTAGGATGAAGTAGGTTATTTATTTAAGATTCTTGAATGATAAGATGCATTGTCCAGAGTGATTAAAGATGGAGCATCTAAATTTGGAATCAGCTGTTCTTTTAACCACTTTTCAAACAGTTCATATTATCATGGTAGTCCATACTTTTGGATGTTAAGGAAAACAGTAAAGTTGCACGTGGGAGAAATCCTGTTGAAGAACCTGCATGCAAAATGAAACAAGCCAAAATATCGTCAACGTATCTGTACCAATAAATAAACTTGTCTCGTACAGGGTGATTATCTATTATTTGTTCTAAGTTATCAAGAAATATTTCAGCTAAAATAAGACTTAACGGGTTACTCATTATTAAACCTTCTTTGCTTAAATAGATCCATTATCCATTTTATTAAAGTTCTCAGGATTTAGAAAATCTATAGTTTTTTTAATGTAGTCTTCATTTTTCAGCGCAATAACCGTTTTTCCTTTATCCGACCTAGTCAATATAATATTATTTTAATGAATAGTGAATTAGTGAATACAATATATATTATACTAGTGAAATTCTATCTATGTTGTTATATCTAACGAAACTATGCGGCGAAGATTACACAAATCCTATTTACTCAAGTTGTCACGGAAGAATGGCAATTAATTCCTCGAAACTATATAAACAATTTAGTATCCAGCACAACACTGAATATTATTGTTTTATTTGTCCATGCCTTTTGGAAAAACATATGTGCCTTATACACCTCTACTGGGTTCTATATAAAAACCCTATAAAAACTTTCAATTTTGACGTAAGGAAATCAAGATACATGGAGAGCTTAAAAGTACAATTGTTCAATGTCACGTTACAAAATATAGCAGTATTGTGTACACCCCAAGATGCTATTTTTACAAAATTGAGAAACTCGGAACACAAACACTCTCACTTCTTTAAGAGTTTGAAATACCATGTAAACACAATGTAAAGTTCGTGACTCTTTTTGAAAATAAGTTATAATTTCAGCATTTGCTAACATAAAAATTCGAAATTCTTTTTAGAGAAGCGCCCTAAAATAAAATTTGCGATTTTGCTTTAATTCTATTGAGTTTGAGTATGCTTAAGTTGTAACCTTATATATGGTAAACGCAAAACATATGTCAAACCGTATACAAACTTTAAAAACTAGATATTATTTTCTATCCGGGAAAACAAAGTTTTTTGAAAATCGGATTAAAATTAACAAACCAGTTAAATTTTCATAAAATCTAGTATGGAGTGGTTTATTTAGGATTTCAGTGCAACATGCATAGTTTGAGAAAAGTTTTTCTTCCATTAATCTCATTTAATCTATTAGCGTTAAACGGAGTATGTTTGCAACATTTGTAAAACAGAAAAAAGAAAATCTATATGAACAATGAGCAAAAATATTATATTGGGTTTTATAATCCCAAAATCTGTGATCTCAAACTACTTTTTTTTAATAAAAACGTGGATATATGTGTCACTTGATTCGGGCATCGTCAGATCTGCAAAATAAATATTATAAGTACGTGCTCAACATGTAACAATATTTTAATATACAAAAAATATGATAACTTATATTTTGAGGTCATGAAATCGCTCATAAATTGATGAAATAGTATCTTTTATCTAAGATCGTGAGATAAGAAGCCATTACCGCACTAGTACGGTAATGATATCTACTAATATTAAAATTAAAGCAGAATTAAACAAAATTAGTTTGTTTTTTACAGGGGCGTGCGGTGAAGTTTTAAGAAAGGGAAGCAATTTTTAGAAACTTACCTATTTGTATTGTAATTCGAATCTTCGATCTTTTTTTGCAAATTCGTCAATGACGTCATCATAAAAACGTCGATGCTCCGACATATTTTGGAGAAGTTTCTTTTCAATGGACAACAGCGATTTATGCAAAAGTCTCTCCTGCCCCATTGAATTTCTCACGAAATTTTTTATACGTTTAAATATTGAAAAATTGCGTTCTACTGATGAACTTGTGGCAGGTATTGTCAATACTAATTCACACAATTTCGACACTTCGGTGTAGGCATCTTCCAGCTTCTTGTCTTTTAAAAATTGCATTAGTTCCTTAGCGTTATTTTTTGCGCTAATGTCATCAGTTTCGTAAATCACTTTTAGTTCAGATCACAGTAACACTCGGTCGAAGAACTGGCCATAATCAATAAGAAGAGATTTAAACGCGTCTTTTGGAAAAGTTTTTCGTTTAAATGCATCAAAATTGCAGAGTTCGAGGAATTTAAAATCATTTAAACCGTTAAATCTATAGTTTATTTGTTGCTGAATTTGATCGATTATTTCATAAAAGAGGCGTCTGTATAATGTTTAAACATCTCCCAACTTGTCTGTTCGAAGACGCTTGGCTTGTGGCTCTACATTTAACGTCATCGTTTTCTCCCAAAATAGGTCAAAGTCATCGCTTTTTTGGTTTAACATGGACTTAAAATCATCCACTTTTTTTAGGCAAAAAGCAATATCATTTGTTTTAGTTTGTAATATATTAAAAACATTGTCCGAGAATGGAAATATTTCTGAAAATATGTTCAACAAATAAATAAAATTAAAATCTCGTTTCAAACAGTCCAAAAACCCCCTCGAACTATTTGTTGCTTCTGAGTTTCACGTTTCATTATTTTCTATTATATTCTCAAATAGTTCAATCAGTGATTCACGATTTTCAGTTACTGTTAACACAAGTCTTCCATTATAGTTCCACCTAGTAGGAGCTACTTTGGGCAATCGTTTGTGGACAATGGGGTCCAAAGCTTGTGTACGTTTTATTGACTTGGAAAAAAAGTAGCCATGCCTTTCCTGTTGGTAGACGGAATGAGACTCGTTGTTATTAACAATAATTCTATTAAGAACACTGATATGAATAATGTACAGTCCAAGGGCTGGACCGACAAGGTCCACCCTTGCCCTTACTACCACTTTGGTTAAAAGCTAGCGTATATCTCCATATGGGTGAATGCGTGATGTAGGACACCGTTACCAAGAGCGCGATGCAGCGTCAGCGTGCTCATTCTGCTTTTATTATGAATATGAAGTAACTTTAATGCCAACAACTAATACAGGGTGTCACTACACTACACCTTCCCCCTTTTGAAAGAATGATTATACTTGTTGAATCATTCTTACAACAACCTAACACAAAAGTAACCAAAAAAAAAATCGTTATAACTAATCAGCTTTTGACAAAACTTATACATTTAACATACTATTTAAAATGTGACAGGTAATGGCTTTCACTATGCGCACTTGTGAAGGACACTACTGTGTAATGAGTTAATTGATGCTTCAATGAATGGTTTGTTTTTTTTTTATTGTTAATATTATATGAGTGTTTCTTGTATAGTTTTGTCAACCAATAAAATATAATAAAATAAATATAAATAAGCAATATAATAATATATAATATAATAATCTATGAATAATAAAATAAAACCAATACGCAATATAGTATATAATAAAATTCCAAGTTAAGTATAGTCAATAATTATACCCAAACACCTACAATAAGCCAAACAATAATTACAAAGTTTATATATATGCATATAGTCGGGTGTGCGCAAAAAGGTAATATAAAATGTAAGTTTTATTATTCAAAATTCATTATGTACCTATTATAAGTTACACATTAAGTGATTAAATTCGACAATTCGAATATTATTGTATTATTGACAAGGAATACAGTGTATATAATTTTTAAAGTCATATCCGAATAGATGCAGTTATTATGTATATTTTGTTCAGGCTCAAATTATTATGTAATATTAGCTTGTAATTACAAAAACAAATTATTACTAGATTGAGATCATTAGATGCTCATTTTTATTGTGTCGTAGGTAGCTTAATCAAAAAAACAAATATTGTCGTTACTTTTACTGATTATAACTAACTTTTTTTTTTTTTTTTTTATTTTATTTTTATTATTATTATTAATATTATTATTATTATTATTATTATTATTATTATTATTATTATTATTATTATTATTATTATTATTAGCGCATTTGTAATTCCTTTCTTTAAAGATTTTAAAATCTCTACTACTTATCTTATACTTTACTTACTTTGTCCGTTATTCACTTTATATATTATATTTTCGTATTTTTGCATGCATTTCATTAATATATTTACATTATAGTTTTTTCCAGTTCCCTCGGTGACGTACCTAAGTCAGACGCTGATCGGGATTTCTGGCTTACTATATATATATATATATATTTTTTTTTTTTTTTTTTTTTTTTTTACAGTCCACTTTAACAGTATCTATTAATACTTTTGACGTCTTGAATTCAATGCTTCGTACGATTTAAAACTAGATTTTTGATATGTATATAAGAAAACCGTTATTAGACTGCGGGTACCCTATTGTGCAATAAGCACTACTTTCATCATTTCTCGTATTATTTTTAGGCACATGCACTCCCTTTCATCAGCCTACATACCTAGCTTAGGTAATGGCGCTAACGCCCAGCTTACCATTAATGAGTGGGAAAGTGCTCCTATTTCTTTTCTTTTTACTTTCTATGCAGACCAGCTAATATCTATACGCGTTTAGAAATTTTATACATTTTCGGGTGATCAGACCAATCCTGTATAATTTCTAACAATTTAAGTATGATATTAACTGTTGCACATTCCATTTTATATACTCATACATTCTTTAACCATTCTCATCTATTTTGCCATTCCTAACAACAAACTTTTGCTCATCAGCCATTCATTAAGGCCAAGCAATATTTCCTCGAAAAAAAATCTAACAATAATGATCAAGTTTTGTTTTATCAGCGCTAATTTTTTTTTTGTTAATATTTAGGTAAATACGGCTTAATTTCACAACTTTCTTAAGTAGAAGTAACTTTACACATATACGCTGAGCTACTGTCTAAGTTCTTAGAATTTTAATAAAATAAGCTTTTCGTTGCGTAAGCGTTAATAATTTTCCCTTTTGGTTTATTAATGAATTTACTTATTTATGTCACAGAATTATGGTAAAATTCGACTTCAAATTTTTAATGCTCTAATAATTATTGAATGTATTAGAAATATAATTGAATATGTTTTGTATCTGAATTTTGTGCTAGCCACCTAACGTTTAGCCAGCATAAGCTGCATAATCTGCTCTTATTTATTTTTGTAACCCTATTTAGTTATCTCGGGGTTGTCAAGTATTTTTTTTTTTTTTTGATGGTCATTTTAACATTGTATTTTGTATTTTAAAGTAAACATTAAACATTTATCAAACTACTGCAGAATATAGTTTAGCCTTAGATATGTTTTTGAATGCTAATGAATAACCAAATTATGTGTTTTGTTTTCAGGTTTTTTAATTTATTATTATTATTTGATAAACAGTATTTTCAGCGCCCAAGTTTTATGGCTGGGTTAGCTTCTTTTATTGACTTTTCAGAGAAAATTTAAACAGATATACAAAGGAAAAACCATTTTTTTTTTCTAACTAGGTATAATATATGTTCAGATTTCTTTTTAACATTTTTTGTTTTTTTTTTTTTTTATCAAAAACGCTAATTTTTTTTTTTTTTTTTTTTGGGGTTTCTAAAAATTTTCTTTAAAAAATATTTCAATTTAATACGAAAATATCGTTTAGAAAAAATCCACTTGAAATTAAAAGAAAGAAAATCTGGGGGATTTTTTTTTTCATAAATATGGCGAATTTGTGGAATTATTCAGCTGTGCCTGGGGATATTCAGCGAGGCAACATGGCAACGTTGAGACATCTAAATACTTTGGTAGACGTTGCTCGATTTTGATTAAATAACACATACAATGACGTAACCAAGGGGGCTTTTCTTTGACGATGTGTATGTAATTAATTACTATATTTATAATACCTATTTATTATTAATATACTTATTATTTATTAATATTAAATTATTTATTAACATTATTATTTATTATTATTATTTTATATACTTCAAAATCAGGATAGCAGATACGCCAAGGGGTTTACTAGCATACGGTCAGATTAGCAAGTTCTCTAGTATGGATATGTTGCCGAAGGAGCAACTGAATGATGTGTGAATTATATTGCTTGCAGCTCAATAATCATGAATTTCATAAATATGACCCAATGCATATGCTGCATATTATTTAATGTATCTTCTGATATTAATTACCAATAATTTCAGATATATAAAAGTAAATCTTATTTATTCTGTACATTTTACCAGAACATTTACGTCATGTTAAGCGTTAGTGTACTTTTATAATCAATAATTATTATAAATTATATTTATTTAACATCCAATATAAGAATAGATTAACACATTAAATAACCTTGTTTAATTGCTGGAATGCAATTAGTTGACAAAATCCACCATCAAAATCACCATATCAGCAGAAAATCTAGGACTGTGTTTGTTGCAACAAGTGTATTTGTAGGCTATGAACCTAATGAGCTCAAGTTTTAATACATAATGAAAAATTTATAAAATTATTAAACTTTCTTGGAAGTTCAAGCATCTAATTTAGCTTTTATTACTATGCAATATTAGTCTTAAAACATTTTATATTTTAACAGTTATAAATTAGTAAAAATAATCAACTCGCTAGTCTTTATTTAGCACAATTTCTTCCTTAAAATATATAGAGAACGAAAAATCAACCAAGAATTAGTTATTAAGCTGACGAAATTACAAAAATAAGACGGGGTCGTCGATATTTGATTTATGAAGTGAAAAGGCTTATTTTACCAATGACGTTTTGAATTAAATTTCAATTATCGTAGTTACAAACAAGTGTAATACATATTTAACCTATGAAAACTGACCATTCTTAGTTTGGGTTAGTTATGAATTAAAAGCCCATTTGTCAGTCTATGTGACAACCAAAAATATTTCGTTTTAGTAAGTCATGGTTAAGTAATCGTATCGAAAGTTTAAGCGAGACTCCTGTTCAATCAACCATTTATTATACATTAAACCATGTATTTTTAGTCATTCTTAGATTTCATATTTATATTGATTTTGAACCAATATAAGTCTAAATCAAAATGAAGCAATAATATGACAACTGCAAAAGCTAAAGAAAATTTTAGGTAGTTACTTATTTAGAAATTTACTTATTTTGAAGTGGCCAAAAACTTATTTTTCATTTACATTGAGCAATAAATTAAATAATAACTACTTAGTTTAGTAAGACGTGACAACGCATTGTTTTGGAATGCAATAATTGTTTTAGTAGGTAACAAAAACAAAATAAGTAGGTTAGCCTGACTTTGCTTAGTTATTCACATTTTAAATATTACTTTGTTTGCTTATTATTCGCAATTCATCTGATTGATATGTAAAATATCATTTTCTTAGACAAAAGATGTTTAATAAAATAGCGTAATCAATGATAATTACACCAGCGTTATCCATCTACAGCACTAGCCGTTTTCGCATAACTCTACGAACTTTAAAAAATCATATAGGATAATCAGCATCTAATGTCCAATATGTCTGTTTTATTTATTTATTTATATAAAATATTTTAATATTATTACTTGTCAGATAGCAAGATTAAGATAAACATTATAATTATTAATTAGCACTTGCTTCTAGTTCGTGAATTAAACTTCTTAGGTTTGGTAATACTCATTATTTTTAAAATAAAATATACCTCCTATTAAATATATATACGTTAATATTCGTATTTTTATGCAATATTACACCCTAATCTAAAATTTAACACTACTTAATAAAAAGATTTAAACACGCCCTTATGTTCCAGATGACCATTGAGAATTAATTATTAATTATTCTAGTACCTTATGCCCACACTCGATTTTGCGACTTTTAGTTCCTTATCATATATTTACATACTTTAAAACTCTACAAATTCCAGTAACTTCTACATTTCCATTTCCATATTATATAATTTCTTTTTTGTATCTTGCACCTAAAAAAAGCTAAAAAATAAAAACTCGTTCTGGTCCATATTATGGTGGTCTTCATCATTCAGTTCTTAATTTATCAAATTTGGCCTTGTTATCTAGTGAAGTGCTCTTTGGCCTTCTTTCGCCCATATATACAGTAATATTTCAGCAGGCTGGATCTTTTAAGGCACTTACGGCAGGTTGTCCTTACGGATCGTTTAAGGCAGGGTCGCCATGTAACGTTTCCTGTTGGTAGACGGAATGAGACTCGTTGTTATTAACAATAATTCTATTAAGAACACTGATATGAATAATGTACAGTCCAAGGGCTGGACCGACAAGGTCCACCCTTGCCCTTACTACCACTTTGGTTAAAAGCTAGCGTATATCTCCATATGGGTGAATGCGTGATGTAGGACACCGTTACCAAGAGCGCGATGCAGCGTCAGCGTGCTCATTCTGCTTTTATTATGAATATGAAGTAACTTTAATGCCAACAACTAATACAGGGTGTCACTACACTACACCTATTTTTATCGACTAGTTCATTGTGTTAGCGGTGACTAATTTCCAACTGTCGTGTTCAATTCTGGAGTTGCCGAACACTTTTTCTTTCTTTTATGACGGCCTGTAAATGCGCTTTGGACATAATGTGTCTTTATGGAAATTGTTTAAATCGAAAAAACCAGTTTTATTAGAGACATTTTTCATTTTCAAAAAGTAAACATGACCAACAAAATAACTTACTTATATTTCCACACCCTGTTAGCCATTTAAGTTGTTCGTATTGTTTTTCCGGATAAAAATGTCTAATACAGTTTTTCATTTTTGTGGTTAAATTTTTCATAGGCGGTTTTGCCCTTTTTTTGGAAATTATTTGAAGCTTATCAGCGAAGTTTAATGTTGAAAATCTTTTTATTATTAAGACACACACCACGCATTCACACACACTCTTCTTACTAAATTCTCCAACAATTTCAACATTATTACCGACAGCCGAAGTTGACAGTATTTGCATATCCACGTCCGTATTATTGTCTTACATATCGCACCACGTACGTATCACACAATACAAGGATAGCCGTTCAAACAAAGAACCTACTCCAATGATAGCTTCCGCCAACACTTAAAGCACGCGACTGAAATGCAAAAATTGTAAACTGCCGGTGGAAAGTTCAATAACAATACAATACAGTACTTGGCTGCAGAGAAGCTAGCGGTTCGCATAGGTTCTATTCGATATTCTATTGTGACTGGGTCGGAGTCAAGGCCGCGTTTATTATGGGCTTGATAATTAGGATAATATTTTAGCATTTTTAATATAAACTAAATAAATGGTTTCCTATCTCAAAAATTACATTTTAGAAGATGTTTTGTAATTTTTTTTGGGGAAGCACTGCTTCCCTTTCTTCAATGGACTGCACGCCCCTGTTTTTTTATATCCACTCCGGTGTTGGCTAATAGTGATGTAAAAGACCTTCTAAAACAGTGGCTGGTATATTGTTCTAGGATAATTTTAAAAACAAAGCAATAGTCTTAGGCATACCTTCAAAAGTGTTTATTCCTACTTGCTGTTTTGACCATTTACCGTTCTTATAGAACACGAAGAAACGACCATGATCAACGTATTTGGGGCGTAACTTGATGTAATTTCGGACAATTTTCACCATATCTAAACCTTCATTGTCTCCTGATGTTACAAAAAACTCTCGAGCTATTTTTGTCTTCGTGAATGGTATTACATATCGAAAACATGCACTTCATCTTTCTTATTTTCCAAGAGTAAATTTGTCAGCTCTTCTCTTCTACATGCTCCTGCTAGTCCAACAATAAGTGCTACTTTCGTCATAAAAAACTTGTCATCATCAGTTTCCTGTAGAAAAACACCAATATCGTATTTCGTTAATATCTTCGATTTTGTAGGTCTATATCCTTCCGACTTTCATTTTAAAAACGCAATTAAATTAGAGTATTTATTAATATCCACATTTTTTCTAAAAGACATCAGACTCCGCAACATTGAATAGTTGCTCAAAGAGGGGATGGTTTTTGAATTTTGTATAGATCATTAAAATGCCTTCTTCTGGAGATAGTTTTTATGTTCTTTTCTTCATACCATTTCTGATACCGGGAATCGCTCATGTTGAAGATGTATGAAACTCGTTCCGAACTTTATGACAAATTACAAATCGTTTGACAGCATTATTTTCTAATGTTTTCTAACAAAAACTTAGTTACTTGGTTGCTATGGAATGGTAAGACAGGTAACAGAGGTAATTTGTTTTTAAATATTTGATAGGTAATCTTCTCACGAAAATGTAAATTATATTATAACTCGGATAAGATTTTAAACGATCGTAGATAAAATTTTGTACGATACACGTGTGATACATCGTTACTAACATACTTGTGTGGTTACACACACGCGTGTGTTAATAATGCTTTTATCCCACTTGTATTGTAAATGTCTATTATACAATTGGTGTTAAACATGCTGAAACTGATGGGTGTTTTCCAGAAATAATTTCAAATATGTAAAATTGAGTTTTAGTTGGGCGACTCATTTAAAAAACAATGCTAAACGTAAACTTAATAAAAGAGATTGGGTTAGAGAGAAACCCGAAAATAGAAATAGTTAAGATTATAAAGATTTTTCCCCAAAACTGAATAAATAATTTTAAATAATCAAACATTTTTATCTTTTTTAAATCCTGTATATATATTAAAAGTGATTTTTATTTAATATTTTTTTACTTTGAAACTAATTTCTTTGAAAGCTGTAGCTCGTGTCGAAAATCCCATTAAACGTTCCGCATCGTGGTAGTTTTTGTTACTTACTAAATAAGAAAAGGCACATTGAGCAGTTAAAACTAAATAGAATTTTTTTTTCGGTTCAGCTTAACCGGAATCAAACTATTTTTGTTTATTTTTATAAAATTTAAGACAAAACTACGTTACTACAAATTAATGTAGCTACCCTAAAATTTTGTATATTTTTTAAGCATTTAAAAAATTAACTTAAATTAAAATATTATTCACATATTGATAGATAATCTTGGCGTCAATGAAACTATTTACAGTTTTAAAGACATATTCGAGTGTTCAATATACGAAAAAAGAGCAAGATTATCTCGGATCTTTTTTGAAATGTTCAATCTACCGAGTTTCATTAAAAAGTTATTCAGAACATAACAAAACATCAGTAACTTTCCCTTACCCGAAACTTCACTCGTTGTGAATATTTCCTTTTATTAGGAATAGTATATCCCAATTTAGTTCAGTACATAGTCATTTAGTAACATATATAGGTATACTAAATTTTCAAACATTTTTAATTGTTCCATCATATTGGATTCTTACGATTATTCTACCAGTTTTTACCTATGCTACACTTGATTTTTGCCATTTTTTACGTCATGTCCAGTTCGTACCCATTTATCCCTATATCACATTTAATTTTTTTGCAAAATGTAAAGTCAGTTGAATAATACATTTTGATTTTTGAAAAAAATATCTGGCGGCCATTTTGTTCCGCCTGAATTGAAATCATACCACAATTTCAATCACATCTCCATATCACACTTAATACTCGCACAAAATTTGAAATAATACTAATAAGTTCTTTTTTAAATATTTTATTTTTAAATATTCTTGTGCAAAATTTGAGGAAATTGGAAAATAAGTTTTTAGTATAATTTTTTTTAATGTTTCACTAGGGCTCCATCTTGTTCGGGCATAATGGATTTTTATCAAAATATTTACTAATCTCTCTTGTTCTCCCCCATATGATCTGAAAATTTTTGAAAAAAATTGTGTGTGTAGAATAGCAGAAATTTATAATTTCTGCAGGTGCAAAACGGCCTACAAGAAGAATCGCTTTCGTACTACATGCTATAAGTATAACACTTGATAAAGGTGTGTGAAAGCGCATTTTTATTGATTTTAGTATCTATATATTGGAACTAATTTATTTGAAAGCTGTACCTCATGTCGAAAATTCCATTAAACTTTCCGCATTCGTGGCAGTTCTTGTTACTTACTATACTTAACTTATGTTTGGATTTATTTATCGGGTCAGCTACAGAAAACCGTTTTATGTTCCCTTATCTAAAATTTAAGACAAAACTACATTCACTGCTATAGATGGCTATATTTGAGATGTCCAAAGATATTTTCTTAAAATTCATAAAAATCTGTTTTGGCAACTAAATTAAAAATTCAAACAATAATTTATCGATTTAGATATTACTTGATAGAAATTCGTTATCACTAGTATAACAAATAAACAAACTATTTTTGTTTAGTCATTTTTACTAATTTATTTCAGTTTGACGGCTGTTTGGATACCTTATATCTTTTTCAAAAGCCAACTCAAAACTGGTACTAAAACTGCATTTTTTTAACAATAATAAAATAGTAAAGTGTCCTACTTAATCTACGCAGACATTAGGTGTAAATGTTTAGAGGTGGGGAGCAGTTTAGGTCAGTTTAAGCCCATTTAATTTGATTGTTTAATAAAATATTACGGTTTTCTCTCTTATTAATTTCTAAACTTTCCAAGTAAATTAACTTGTAATGTTTATTGGTTAGGTGCAACACTTTAAATTCATTGTTAAAATTGTGATATGCTTCTAGTATGTGTTTTCCATAATTAGAATCTGTTTTTTGTTTAATATGTGATGTTTTGTATTCTTTTATACGTTTCTAAAAAGATCTACCCGTTTGACCAATATATCCTGTTTTCACAAGAACCAAATTTTAATTCATATGCCCCAAATCCTTGGTCTTTATTTGTATTACATTTGTTATTCTTAATATACCCATTGTTAGTACAAAAAGCCACTTTATGATATTTTAGTACTAATTTTTCCAGTATATATTAATGTATTAAACTAAAATATTGCCTATTGTATTAAAATTAGGATAAACTAAATTGAATATTTTTATATTATTTTTAATTTATAATTTTGTCTGTTATGGTTACGTCATAACCAATATTAATTTTTCTATTACATTAATTAAGCGATGTACAATACTATGAAAGTACTATTTACGTTTCATCTTCAAATTTTCCTCTTGTACAGATTGACCCCTACCATCCAGCAATTGGAATGAAGTATAAAATTAAATACGTTTCACCAATAAAAAATCAAAATTAAGTAAGTTTTTACCAGTTTCATAAAGCAAATTTCGCCAATCTAAATATTTTTTATAAGCTGGTCTTTCTTATTATCTGAACCTGATATTAACAGAATGGTTGAACGATTTGATGGGGTTTTATTTCAGGGCATCAATAGTTGTGTCCTCAAGAAGATCGTAGTTGACTGTAAATATCATAAATGGTTTCGGCAAAAGAATTGCCTATACAAAAAATATAAAAGGACCGATAAACTTGACTATTTGGCCTATTCTGACATAAGACGTAAGGTTAAACTTCGAATTGATATGTGTTATCTTACATATGCCACACATACTGAAGTACTTATCCCGCAAAACATTATATACTTTTGGTCATTTGTACGAAACTTAAGAAGGGACTCCAATCTGCCCAGTGTTATAAATTACGATGAGCAAGAAATCACTGGTTCAAATATTATCCCAAACGCTTTTGCTACTCACTTTCAGTCTTGCTGTACTTACCACCACAATTTAGACTCTAGTAAAATTGGTCCAATAAGTTATCCAAGAAAATTACTATCAACATATGGTTGTACAGAGGCAGATATCTTTACTAAAATAAAGGACCCTGATCCTTCCAAGAAGACTGGCCCTGATGGAATTCCTACTATTCTATTGCAACGATGCCGTTAGTCATTACATCATCAGCCTCTATATATAATTTTTCAAAGATCAATTAATCTAGATTCCTTTCCTTTTGGAAGTTTTCTACTCTTTTGCCCATTTTAAAATTTGGTGATAAAAGTGATGTGAAGAACTACAGAGGTATTTCTTTACTTTCACATCTACCAAAGCTCTTTGAGGCAGTTATCACCGATCATATATTTGAGCCTTTAAAACACTACATTACGACTATGCAACATGGTTTTTATCGTGGTCGTTCAACAACTACCAATCTTAAAATATTTCAAAACTACTTAGTGACATCGGTTGAGGCTGGCAAACAGATGTTATTTACACTGACATATCTAAGGCTTTTGACAGTATTTGCCATCAGCTTCTATTATGGCAATTGCAGCAAATTCGTTTTTGTGAAAAATATCTAGAATGGATCAAATCGTATTTATTTAATCATCGCCAGCGAGTCAACATATGTGGTTCAGTTTCCAGGGTTCCTTGTTGGTCCAGTTCTCTTTCTGCTCTTTATAAATGACATAGAATATTGTTTCGAATTTTCTGTATGTCTTTTATATACAGACGATTTAAAATTCTTTTCACCAGTTTTCTCAGGCTCCAATCCTCTGCAGTCTGACATTGAAAGGCTCGTCATATGTTGCAGCACTAATTATATCTCTCTTAACATCTTGAAAAGTAAAGTGCTCCATTTTCACAAACATATTAATCACATACCCTCCACCTAGTTCATAGATAACGCGAGTTTTGAAGTTGTTAGTTCTTTCACGGACCTAGAGGTTATTTTTTATGAAAATCTAACTTTTAATCTACATATTGATAACATTGTACTTAATGGTTTTAGACTACTGGGTTTTATAAAGCAACATACAAAACACGTAACTGATACCAAAACAATTGGGTGTCTCTACAACTCATTGGTTCGTAGTGTTCTAGAATATCGTTGTACAATATGGAGTTCATCATACCAGTGTCAAATCGACAGAATTGAAAGGGTGCAAAAGAGGTTTTTAAAATACCTCTTACCTAAATTTCATTTCCCATATCAAGGTATATCATCTAATTCTAGAGCTCTTTTTTGCGGCATTCAAACCCTTTGAATTTAGAAGAAAGAAGGCACTTCTAGTATTTTGCACAATTTGGTCAATGGAGGGATTGACTGTGAAGTGCTGCTGGGATCAGTCCCGTTTTTAGTTCCTATTAGGAGAACAATACAATCACAGCTGTTATGGATTTAGTGCATTTGTTGACCGACTAGTTTACAATAACAATCGTCACTTCTCAGAATATGACATTTTCAGACTAAGCACTTTGCAGCTAAAAAGACAGTTAACCGGATTGGTTTTATGATATTTCTAGCCCGTATTGATGCTCGTTTTTGTTTATATAGTTGTGTAGTTTTATTATTATTCATGTATTATTTTACTTCAGAAATTGAAAATCTTCCTCCTTCTTGTTAATTTTTGTTTGGTGACCTGACATATTTTTCTTAGAGTTATTGACTTCATTATTTATTAATTTGACGTCCTTACATTAAAAACAACTGCCATCTTATGTGTGGATGGGTGGTTTGATGTATCATGTGTTTTTATATGTGTATACGATGGTTTGTGATAAATTTCTAAATAGTGTTTATCATTATTGTTCCCGATTATTAATTCTAAAAAGTACCTCTTTCAAAAGAAAATTATAACAAAGAACTTAATATTCTAGAAGGAATCTCAGTTAATAATGGTTATGACGTAACCATAATAAACAAAATTTGAAATATAAAACACTATAAAAAAGCATTCAATTTATCCTAGTTTTAATATAAAAGACAATATTAAGTTTAACACAACGGAAAAAATAGCACTAAAATAGAAAAATATCTTAAAAAAACAAATCATAAAGTAGCTTTTTGTACAAATAGTACTTTAGGTAGATATATTAAAAATCACAAGTCCAAACAAATAAGAATAAAAAATCTGGGGTATATGAATTAAAATGTAGTTCTTGTGAAAAAGTATATATAGGTCAAACGAGTATAAAAAAACATAAAACATTAAATATTAAACAAAACCATATTCTAATTATGCAAAACACTTACTAGAAACAAACCACAATTTTAACAACAAATTTAAAATGTTGTATTCGGCCAATAAAACTTACAAAATTAAATTACTTGGAGAGTCTAGAAATTAATAAGATAAAAAACCGTAATATTTTACTGAACGATCAAATAAACTTTTTCCTATTGTTGAACCTTTATACCTGATGTCAGCGTATGTTAAGAAGCTAGAGACTTTACTATTCTACAATTGTTGAAAATTCCAGTTTTAGTATCAGTCTTGAGTTGGTTTTGAAGTTGAATTTGAAAAAAACACAAGGTATCGAAACAGCTGTCAAACTAAAATAAGTTAGTGGCAGTTGGTTTATTTATTATACTATTCAAACAATAGTTTTAACATATCTTAAACAATACAACGATCTCCTTGAATATAAACTGAATAAACAGACGAATGTAGCTACCCTAAAATTTTGTATATGTTTAAAAGATCATAACTCTTTAAAAAATTAACCGAAATCAAAATATTATTCACAAATTAATAGATAATTTTATGATCAATGAAAGAGCTATTTACAATTTAAAAGACAAATTCAAGTGTTGAGTGTACAGGGTATTAAAGAAATACCTTATAAACTCAAGATCTCGGAGAACAAAACAGGATTATCTCAGAACGTTTTTGAAATTTTGAATCTACCGGGTTTCACTAATAAGTTATTCAGAACATAACAAAAAAGAGTATTTTATAGTAATTTTGCATGAAAAAAAAAAAGTTTTTAAGTAAACCTTAAATCAGATATACAGGGAGTTGTTGTGTGGCAAGAAAAGGATTCGATGACAAATTATCGAAAAAAAAAACTAAAAGTTCTTAGAATTTAATTTAAAAACCACTTGCAAAATCTGAAACTAAAATTCCAACAAAGAGGAAATACCACTTTTCCATCATAGGGCACCTATGATGTAATGTATTGCAGGTTTTGCTATTAAAATAGTTCTAATAAGCACATACATTTAAAAAATTCTTCACAAAAATATTAAAGCAAACTAATTTTTATTAGAATGCAATTATTAAAAACCTCTCAACTCAAGGCTTTAAGATACAGGGTATTCAATAGTAGTGTTTGATGAGCAAACCGATAATCGTTGTTTAATCCCCTAGAAAATATTGTAATAAAACAATATTTTACTGCTAAACGATAAATATTTGCTTATTAGAACTATTTTAATAGACAAACTCCATTTTTTACATGTACACGACGTGTGTCTTTTTGAATGCATTGTATATCAGACTTAGGGTTTTCCAAAATTTTATTTTTTCTTCATGCATCAGCTTCTAAGAATCTGTCAAGAATTAAGTTTCTAAGAAATCAATAATAAGGAAGTTTCTTAAATGTTGCAAATATTATGACCTAGACTGTATATCACTACATTTTGATCTAATTTTAATTTTTTTATATACCAACCTAAGATTCCCCTCCCTTTATACTTTAATCTATCAGAAAATGTTGCCTTGCTTTATTATTTATGTTCTAACCCAAAAACTCAATATGGCCCATATATCGACGAGGAACACTCCACCCACTTACTATAAAATGCTCATTTCTGTATAAACTTTTAACAAAATCCGGTAGAATGAAATTTTCAAAAAACTTCTAATATAATTATCTACGAATAGGTTGGTTTAATTAAATATCAACGTATACAAAATTGGAGTACTGTAAATTTTGTTAATTTTATAAGGTACATCTTTAACACCTTGTATATTAAACACTTAAAATTGGTTTTAAAATTTTAAATGGTTGTTCTATTGACGAAAAAATCTATCGATGTATGTATAATATTTTGATTTCGATTAATTTTTTAAACACACATGTTTTAAAAATAGTCAAAATTTTAATGTGGTCTTTTGGGCAGTTTATTTTCATAATACTCAATGAATATTATAAATAAATAAATAAATAAATAAATAAATATGGCTTTATTGTAATTTTAAGAAAATTTAAATTACAATTGGCGGAGTTGAGGCCAAGTTTCCTATCTCAACCAGCAGATACATGTATTCATGACTTATTATACAAGATATTGTTTTATCTAAGTGACTAAAACGTAAAACATATAAAAAATACAGGCCATCAATAGGGTTTTCTAATTGAATATAATTAGCTCACAACCTGCAAAACAACCCCTTTAAGAGGGCAGAGAAAGAGAAACAAAAGCAAAAATTATAATAAGAAATTCAAAAATAAGTTTAACAGAAATTATGAATTATTGTTCTAACTGCTTTTTTAAACCTGTAACCTGAGGCATCTTTTAAATAAGCAGGTACTTTATTGTACATCTTTGATATTTGGTAAGAAAAGGACCGCTCATACATCGAAGTACGATGTATAGGTGCAGTCAAGGTGTTTTTATGCCTCAGGTCTAAGTTATGTGCGTCATACTTGAATTTTACTTTGCTATATAAATAACAGGGACATTTATTACAAATTATCTTATTATATAAAACTAGACTATGTACCACTCGTCTTTCATTCATTCTCAACCAGTGGATTTCCCGCAATTTTGCACTAACACCCCTTTCACGACCCCGAATACCACAAATCAGACGTACACACGAATTCTGCATAAGCTGGATTCTTTTGACATCACAGTCCAAAAGGCACGGTCCATACAGCACATCGCAGTAGTTAAAGTGCGATACGTCGATGGAATCACAAAGTAACTTTTTAGCACTATCAGTAAGGAGGTTTAAGATTAGCAAATGCCCTCTTAACACACATACTTATATGCGCCGAGAACCTAAGATGGCTTTATTGTAATTTGTGTTTTCATTAGGAAACCTAAATTTTTAGCAGTATTACAAGTATTCAAGATCTTACCATTTAAGCTAATTTCAAGAAGATTCTGGTTTTGATCTCGTGACTGTGTCCGACCAAACAACAAAATTTGTGATTTTGCTGGATTTATTTCCAAGCAATGCGTCCTTGACGCTCTCATAGGAACATTTAGATCATGCGTCAATTTATCATTAGCCTCCAAGATCCCACTAGGTTTAAAACAAAAATACAATTGAGTGTCATCTGCATAGAAATGCGCAGAACAATACCGTAAATACGTTATAAGTTGTGATGTGTAAAGAGTGAAAAGCAATGGACCCAGTATCGAGCCTTGGAGCACACCACAGAAAACCTCCAAAGATCCAGAACGCTTACCATTGGATTGAACCATCTGGCTTCTACCATGAAGATATGCTTTAATAAGAAGCTGAGCGCTGTCAGTGAAACCAATATAATTAAGAATGCCTAGAAGATGGGTATGGTTTAGACGGTCAAAAGCTTTTAAGTAGTACAAAAGGACCAACGCTGTTAGCTCATCACGTTCTGCTGCCTCCAAGATATCGTCTGTCATCTTAAGTACAGCAGTAGTACAACTGTAGTCTTTACGGAATCCCGACTGGACTGTGGGCAATATGTTAAATTGGGCGACATATTCTCTTATTTGGATATCCATCACTCTCTCGATTACTTTCGAAAGAGTGGTCAGAATACTTATCGGTCTTAAGTCCTTAAGCTCACTTGGGGAATTGGCCTTGGGATATGGCAGAATATGTGATATTTTCCAAGTTTTAGAAAATGTGTTATTTTCAATGCAAAAATTAATTAAATGAACAATTACTGGAACGATGTGAGGGCCAAAATGAATCAATATTGCTAACCCAATACCATCACAACCAACAGCCTCCGTCTTAATTGAGAATAAAGCATTTTTTACCTCCTCGACGGTTGCTAATTTAAACTGAAATTCATCAACATTGGCCTCTTTATGGCTACCATAGAAATTCAAAACATCAGGATCAAGTTCGCCGGACTGTGCTGCACCTGCAAAAAATATTTATGTCATCCGCGCTGCCTAGGTGGTTACAAATTATATTCTTATTTCTTGAGTAAATATCCATTTTCTTCATAAGTTTCCAAATATCTTTTGGGCCATCTCTACGGATCCTGCTCTCAAGGTACGCTTTCTTTTCCCTAGCCACCGATGCGCTAACAAAATTGCTAAGCTGCCTATAAGATGCCCAGTTTTCCAGAGTTTTTCTTTTTTTGTATTTCGACAAAGTTTTATTTCGTAGAGACATGCAAAATTTGGTGTTTGGAGTTAACCACGGTGCCCTATTTTTGTTATTCTTGAAGTTCTCATTGGCGCGTGAACATTGAATAGTTCCGTCAAAAAGAAATTAAATGTATCAATTTTAAGATCAATGTTAGGTAAGTAATAGATATCATTAAAAGGCATATTCTGAAGATCTCGACAAAAAGCCACATGATCAAAATTTTTATAATCTCGATATGTTGCAAATAATGGTTTAAGTTTAAAAATTTCAAGTTTTAACTGACATTTAATTAGAAAGTGATCAGACGCATCGAATGTGACATCAACCCCAGAATTCAAAACTAAATCTTTATTTGAACGCAATATAATATCAATAAGCGTTGCACTATTATTTTCCTACCTAGTAGGTTCATCAATGAGCTGGGACAAATTGTATGCAGACAAAAGCATTAAAAAACGCTGTGTATAGGTACAGCTTAGGTTCAAAATATTTATGTTAAAGTCGCCTGCGCATACGAAGTTGTTACACTCAAGCAATCGCCCACAAACATTTTCCTCAAACTCGCTGAAAAAATCGCACATATTATCAAACCCAGGACTCCTGAATAATACACCAAATACAGTTTTTACTTTATTAATCTTAAACTCTACCCAGATTTGTTCAGCATGATTAGCATTGACGTTAGCTATTTCGAGAAAACTAATAGAGTTCCTAATGAATAAAAGTACACCACCACCACGGCCATTAGCTCAATCTTTTCTCACGAGTTTGAAACCCTGAATACTTATTACGTCATCAGAAATTAAGTACGGGAGCCAGGATTCAGAAACTGCCAAAATATCTATATTATGCTTTATAATATAATCCCTAAGTTTAGTCATCTATGAAATTATGGATCTAATATTTATATGAGCTATATTAATATTATTAATATTAAAAAGTGTATTTCAGTACGAAATTAGAGCAAGCTGTTATGCAGTTATAATAAGTGCACACAATCAATTCCTTCAGACAGAAGAAAATTTATATGATGTAATATCCCTTCAGAAAATTTCAAAGATGTAATGTTAAAATGTAACGTGTTGTATAAAAATCTAGTTTGTAATCAGCAGGAACGTCTAAAGTCTGATTGCCTTTTTATCTATGGAAATTTCGCAATTTTTCTTTCGAAGTACCCTGAAATAAGAGCTAGAAATCGAACCCTTATGTATGTTCATGTATTTTTCATTTTCATTCATTAGCGTCAGAAATCTAGGAGTATGTAGATATCAGATTCTAATCTAAAATATATTTTTATTCTTAAAATTATTAATTGTCTTAACAGCAAATGTTAGTGGAACTTAAATGTGAAGATCTTTGTTTTAACCTGAGATTCAGGGACATCTCACATAACTTATACACTAATATAGAAAATGGCCTGAAAAAGCTTGACTGAACAATCCAAGTGGATTATTGTAATTCTGTTTTTATTGCGGATACAAATCTGATAACTACTTTCTTTTCGAAGCATGAAATGAAATAAAACGAAAAGAATTATATAAATACGCCATTATTCACACAAAACAAACAATAAGACGTTAAAAATAATTAATCTCAATAAAAATTAAAATGAACTGACTTTGATTTTCTACCATGGTTCTTACTTCTTTTGCATTCTTTCGACATCTAAAAATGGACAAGGCTTTCGAGTAAATGTATGTTTATAGTCTTTTGAAGGTAAAATCGACATTAACTTACATTTAAAATATTCAGTTAAGTCCTTGGCCATTCTAAAAAGATATCCAGCTTTTCGTATACCGGTTCATGTTCTGATGTTGTTAGGCCATGACATCTGTTTTCGGTCGATACCACGCTTTCCCTCAATTTCGCCCTTCATAATTTACTGAAGTAGGCGGTACTTGTCAGCACAGAAGTGATCGAGATAAATTATCTTGCGGCATTTTATTGTTGTAAATAGCCCTCTTCCTGTTCTTGCACGTCTAAGAACGTCTTCATTTCTAACCTGTTTATAGAGTTTACTTTGATGATCCAGCTTTCTGCATCGTACAAAACTACCGACCAACTGTAACATTTCACAACGTTCGTTGACGTAGCTTGAAATTTATGTTGTCATTACAAAATAGTGTCCTCATATTTAAAAAGTATTTTCCGCCCATCTCGATGCGGCATTTGATTTCTATGTTGAGGTTTAATTTCTCAGTTAGAATGCTACGCAAATACTTGAATTGCTAAACTCGTTTAATTTGAGAACCATTCAGGGTGAGTTTCTCTGTGTGGATCGTGGCTGAATATCGCGTTGCGTCTTACTGATATTAATGTTAAGACGCAGATCTGTTCCAACTATGCTGGTTTTATTTAACAGTTCTTGGATACTCTATATTATCACATATAATAACAGTATCGTCTGCATACTTAACTATATCAAGTAGTACGCCGTTTCTCCATGATCTACATCTTCAAGGGTCTCCTTGAAAATTCGACTCGAGTAGAGGTTAAAAGAAAATGGCGAGAGGATACAGCCTTGGTCGACTCCACACTATATTTGGATGTTAGATGTTGTTGTCTTCCGTTCTATACGTACTTTAGCTATTTGTCCCTAGTATAGATTCTTAATTAGACGTATATTCCGTGTTAAAAATTGACAGCAAGAAAATAATCCGAAAAAACAAATCTGGTAAAAAACACCAACTTGTGTGTTTTTAATTTTTAAAATTTGTTAAAATCTTCCGATTTTAACAAAATGTACATAATACATATTTTACTCTAACCTTTCCACATTAAAACAAATAGTGTTACCTTCCAAACTACTGTGACCTGCAGGAAATGATAAATGATTAGCTAAACATTATTACTTTTTTTGCATTAGTACGCTAAACCTATTGATTTAGTTTTTATGGACATTTTTTGCATTTTATTATATCTATATCAAAATCTATAGACATTTTTAAAAATTAAAAGCTAAAAACTTGCTAGAATATCAAATTAAAAAATCATTATTCATGAGAACTATGGTTTAAAAGTCCAGCATTGAAAATATTAGATATGTTGTCAGTCGCTAGTTGGCGCTTTTTTATGCCAATTCTTAGCATTTCACTTTACTTTCTAAAGGGAGCTATTTTGTGATCAGAACTAAACTTTTATTTAAATTTCTTTATATTATGGGATAATCAACTCAAAAAAAACTTAACATAGTTTTATTTTGCAAATATTGCCAAAATTCATCGGGAATATCACATGATATACCAAAAGGTTAGAGGAAATATAGAACTAGAAATAATGAAAAACGGTATAAATTTCGAAATCAATTATTTCGAAAAATGATTTAAAAAAAAATCATTTCGATTGGTAAAAAGTTTAAATTATGTATAATTCGAATAACAAAAATTTCGAAAACGAAAAGTTCGAATGCTAATAATTTCGAATCATATACTCTCCGAAACCAAAAATTTCAAAAACAATTAATTTGAAAAAATACCGTTTGAATAGCTATAAGTTTCGCTTTCATGATATCTTACCGATAACCATCTGGAGCTTTTGGTAAGTTATGGTTGCTTTGTGTTAATTTCAATTCTTCACTGCCTTTCACTTATTTGTAGGAAAAACTGGCTTTTTATCCTTTATTTTTTATAATGTTTTTTGGGTGCATACTCGGATCTATGATTATACATTTTATCATTTTTAGGTCTTGTTCATTGTCAAAGTTAATACCTGTTTATTTTCTCGAGTCTTTTTTATAGACGAAAATCAAGATAACTGTCCTACTATTCATTTTATGACAAAAATGCCTTTTACTATTTAATATGGAAATTGAAAAATTATTCCACCAAGGACACTTTTACATAACAGAAAAGTCAAATATATCAACTATTTAATGTCAATTAAACTATTTGTTTTTTGAATATTCATACGATTTATCAACGACAAACTTTTTAAGTTTCTTTTTCTTTTATTACGTGTAATCATATCCTCCGCATAAAATCCGGAAGATGAATTAGATAAACCTATATAAATACCAGCAGTTGCAAAAATCTTTGAGCGATGTCACTTTAAAATTAGATTGATTAGTCAGTGACAAAATGAGTAATAGAAAACAGGGTTTTTTTGCATCCACAAGCGAAAAAATGGTATTAAATCTAAAAAAATATTACGAAAATGAAAATTCACCGGCCAATATCCAGGAGACATTAGCAAAAGTTCTGGGAATCGGTATAAGGACTGTGCAGAAAATTGTGCATGAAAAAAAGCATAATTTACTACCGAAGAAGATTAAGAAATGTACACGAAAAAAGCCAAAGACAGAAGACTTAAGTGACAATGTACAAATGGATGTTTGTAATGCAATTTACGATTTATACACATCAAAAACTAATATAACCTTTCAAGTTTTAAAAGAAGCTTTAAAAAATCGAGACATATTGGAAATTGGACTAAAATCGTTGTCAAAATTAATAAAAATGTTGGGTTTTCGATATAAAAAGGACTGTAATCGAAGATTTTTATGCGAGTTGCCACATATAGCAAGTCAGCGTATCCAGTTTTCAAAGAAATACACGGAAAATGTTAATTCAAAATTTAGAAAAGTTGTATTTTTAGACGAGACTTGGATATTTTCTAATGGAAGTGGTTCGAAATCTTGGCAGGATGAGTCTGTAAAAAGTGTCAAGAGAAAAAAGGGATGTGAAACGGGAAAACGGTTCATCATTTAGCATGCAGGTTCTTCAACAGGATTTCTCCCAGGTGCAAGTTTACTGTTTTCTTCAACATCCAAAAGTATGGACTACCATGATAATATGAACTGTAAACTGTTTGAAAAGTGGTTAAAAGAACAACTGATTCCAAATTTAGATGCTGCATCTTTAATTATTCTGGACAATGCATCTTATCATTCAAGAATCTTAAATAAACAACCTACTTCATCCTGGAAGAAAAGTGATATTTATGACTGGCTAATAAAACAAAAACAAAATCCTTTATCCAATATACTGAAACTAGAACTTCTTTTAATGGCAAAATCTATTAAAAAACCAACAATATATGCCATAGATGAAATATTACGGGAAAATGGACATGAGGTTTTACGACTGCCGCCATACCATTGCCAGTTTAACGTAATAGAATTAATATGGGCTGGGGAAAATCATATTACGAAAAACACGTGAACGGTGGTCTTACATCAGATGAAATCCAGATTGTTTGGCAAGATTCATTAAATTATATTACGCCAGAGTACTGGAAGAAATCTGTGGAACATACGGAGAAATTAATATGAGATTGGTTAAATCGAGAACGAGTTCTAGATGTCGAAATAACACCAATGATCGTTGCGCCATTTGAGGACAACTCAGAAGATGAGGACTTTTTAAGTGATGATGATATTTTTTTGTCTATGATATTTAAAAGTTTCTGAAGGATTATATTAGTCTTTGACGTGTATAAATCATAAATTGCATTATGAATATCCATTTTTGCATTGTAACTTAAGTCTTTTGCCTTTGGATTTTTTCGTGTACATTTCTTAATCTTCTTCGGAAGTAAATTATTTTTTTTTTTATGCACAAGTTTCTGTACATTCCTTATACCGATTCTCAGTTCTTTTGTCACTGGCTCCTGGATATTAGCTAGTGATTTTTGATTTAAAATTTTTTTTATTAGATTTGACACCATTTTTTTGTTTACTTTTTTAGTACATTTGTAATTCTGTAGGCAATAAATAAATAATTATAGAATACTTGTTCCAATTTTAAAGCATGTTTAAAATAAGTAAATTGTTTTATTAATTATAAGACAGAATTTGATATATAAAAATCGGTAAAATCGCTTTACCAGAAACTCGGGGCTAACGAAATATACGGGCTATATATATATATATATATATATATATATATATATATATATATATATATATATATATATATATATATGTTGCGTTTTCTTAAACCATGTCTATAATTTTTTTGTTAAAAATACTTGGGTACTGGTTTATTTTCTTAAAAGAATTATTTATTTCCTTAACGTTTCGCGCTTCATAGAGAGCTTTTTCAAAAGGATATTATTGGTCTACAATAAATACAAAACTATAAAACATCGATTGACACACTAAAAACTATTATAATAAAATGTTAAAATAGGAAATTAGTATACGCACCTTGGAAATAAAAACAACTCACTGCATTATAGTAGCAATGATGTTTCAGTTGTGACTTGTGGAAACTAAATAAATACTACCGATGGGTTTTATTTTTTTTTGTTTTTGGCTGAAAGCGATTATTTAGATTTACAATATATAATGCAGTGAGTTGTTTTTATTTCCAAGGTGCGTATACTAATTTCCTATTTTAACATTTTATTATAATAGTTTTTAGTGTGTCAATCGATGTTTTATAGTTTTGTATTTATTGTAGGCCAATAATATCCTTTTGAAAAAGCTGTCTATGAAGCGCGAAACGTTAAGGAAATAAATAATTCTTTTAAGAAAATAAACCAGTACCCAAGAATTTTTAACAAAAAAAAAGAGTATATATATATATATATATATATATATATATATATATATATGCATCTTTCTATCCAAGTCAGGCCAATTGATAAACTATACTATCCTGGGCCTTTGATTTCTAGTACCGGTTAATTAAATTTTATTTGTCTCATTTTAAAAGATGCTAAAGACAGCTTCTAAATAAACGAAATAATATTTGGAAATTAATGGTTGTTCTTATACAATAATAGACAAATTATGTATTTAGTTATAATAGCATAAACATAGCATTTATCCACTAATAAACTAAAACTAAATTATTTTTTACAAATCAACTTTTAATTTTCCTCTAAACAACCGCCTTAATACTTGTCCATTTTCTGTTTCCAAATTCTCTTGAATGTAATTTTTTCAAAATTAAAATTCAATTTATATTACCTATTATTTTTAGAAACAAGCTGCTATATTTAAAACTTTTAATTTTTTTATTTAAAGAACATTATTCTAAAGTCCATTCAAATAGGCTAATAAAAAAGTTGTATATTGATAACCAGGTACATTGAAATGTTTTCCGGACATGTCCTGAAATGCCTCAATATATTTGCATTTTCAGTCAATGATATTGGTAACATTGTTCTTGACATAATGCACCAGCACTTAGTTCGATCTCAGAAATAAGAAACAATATTTTATTACAGTAAAAATTAAATCTTTACCAACACCACACAGATACACAAAATACCGCAAAATTTAATGCTTAACTGGTTTACACTGTTGCTAAGTTTACTGGCTTAGGTTTGCTCATACATAAATGTATACAAACATATAAAAATTATCACGATCAGCGACCTCAAACGACTATACATGAAACTAAAAAAAGACTATTCATACAAAACAGAGCCATTTGAATAATCGAAATTATTTATTACAGAAAAGTTTTTGAGTAAACCGAATAATTTAAACTTGTATCGAGGCCCGGGAAGTTTAAAATGCAATGTAGTTTATTTTGATAAAGCAATTAGAACATTACATTTTAAACAGAAACAGTCCTGAGCCACATATATATATAAGATATATATATATATATATATATATATATATATATATATATATATATATATAGCCTGTAAGTTTCTCATGCATGACCCTTAATTTTAGACAGAAATTTGAACAAATCGCGAACAGACAGACTGACGAACAGACATACCTACAGACAGACAGAACTGAGAAAACATGTTTTCCGACATCTAGGGACCCTTAAACGTAAAGATCTGAAAAAATCTCACGAGGGAAGTAATAACTAATTATCTTGTGTTTTTAACAAGAGTGTATAATATTTTTGCAAAATAAAATGTTTTTGATATCACAATACAAAAAAAAACAAGTTTTCTTTGCACAGGGGTGTCCCGCATTTAAATAAATGACACTGTATAAGTGGTTAGATTTTTAGGTCAAGCGGGGCTCATAACTTTTAGTGATTAATGAAAAAATCTCACTTTCATTGAGTGGCTGTATAAACAGAACATATCCTGATTGTTCCACCGATTCGAACCGCCTTCCGATTTTATTAAGGCGCTTGCCATTTTGTGTATTTTTATTTTTGTCAAAAAAATTTAACCAGATACATATTTAGCGAATTTTCTTATTTAGTCCCTCGGCATTTAATAGGGGAGAAGGGGGCACAGAGGACCCCTGGGGCACAAAGGTCCGCTCGATTTATTCTGTGATACTTGGCGCCATCTTTTAATTGTTGTTAAAAATAGCAAGCTGGCGGTGTATTTCTATATTTCTGACAGTTACAGCAATGTTCGTGCAGTGTGCAGGTCGCAGCAAACAAAACATTGGTTTTTAAGGTAAGCCATGCTAAATTTTATAGTTTTGTCAAGTGTGATTATTGCGTTATTATGCGTGTATTGTTATTTCTTATTATAACCCACTAAAATACAACTTTTTTACTTAAAAACAAGTTGGTTAACTCAGGTGTAAACAAACATTCAGTGGAGTGGCGGGAAATTTAAATTTATTTTCTGCAACTGGGGCACAAAGGACCGCTTATGGTCCTCTGTGCCCCAAAGCAGTATGTTGTGGCTTAAATATGAATTTAAGTGTCTTAGAATTAATTAAATTATGTGATGTGTGTATATTATCATAAAAAATATTGTTTTTAGATGGGTAACTACGTAAAGAAAAAACCCGAGCCTTCGTGGGCAGAAGAAGGCGTGACCAGGGCACTGGAAGTGATCAACCGAAACGAAATTTCATTTCGACAAGCAGCTCAACGTTTTAAGATACCTAAGACCTGTATTTTGCGCCTAAAAAATAATGAAATGATGCCAAAGACACCAAGAAATGATCGTTTTTAACAAGTGTTTACTGACCAACAAGAAACTGAACTAGTGGAGCATATTCTAGACCTAGAAAAGCGATTTTATGGAATAACCCCTCTCGATGCTCGTCGATTTGCATTTGAGCTGGCAGAAAATATGGGCTTGAAACATCCATTTAATAAGAATGCCAAATTAGCCGGTAGTGACTGGTTGGCGGGGTTTCAAAAACGAAATCCTCAACTTTCTATTAGAGCTCCCGAAGCCACAAGCATAGCACGAGCTGCAGGATTTAATAAACCCCAGGTTCAAAAGTTTTTTGATGTTGTACGATCAGTTTTAGAGAAGAGCAATATTTAACCAGGCCAAATATATAATATTGATGAGACTGGGATTAATTCAGTGTCTGTACCCAAAAAAATTCTAGCTAAAAAAGGAAAAAAGCAGGTTGGGCGGATAGTGAGCACTGAACGTGGGTTTAATGTAACTGCAGTTTGTGGGATTTCAGCTGCAGGATCTTACGTCCCTCCGTTTTTTATTTTTCCTCGACAGCGAATGAACCCATTATTTATGAAAGGATGTTCGCCGGGTGCAGATGGCTATACAAATGGTTCTGGATGGATGGATTCCGATCATTTCGTCAGGTATTTAGATCACTTTATTAACCATGTGGAACCCGGTCCCGATAAGAAAATATTATTAATTCTTGACAATCACAATAGTCATAGGACGCTTGCCGCAATAAATAAAGCAAGAGAAAATAATATTTTAATGGTCTCTCTCCCGCCCCACACCAGTCATCGCCTGCAACCCCTTGACTGCACTGTGTTTGGGTCCTTAAAACATCAGTATGCAAAGGAGTGTGACTTATGGCACACTAATAACCCTGGATCTCGTATGTCATTATAAAGGGTTTTCAAACGACAGGAATTTATCCACTCAATAATGAAATATTTCCTGATGAATGTTTTCTGCCCGCTGAAGTTACAGACGTCCCGGTACAGCAAGAAACCGAGAGGCATATCGCTGCCGAAAATGTTTCAGATGAGGATGATCACCAACCTGAACCTCAAAGCTTATTCGAAGAACCACAACCGAGCTGCAGTTACACTTCCTTCAAATATGCTATCCTAAAAATTTCTCCAAGGCCAAAGTCAGATGCCCGTAAAAACAAAACTCAAAACCCACAGAAGGTAAGCAGAGCTCAGCATACTGAAGAATTAACAAGTTCCCTATTTAAGGACCAGCTTATGGCCAAAGAAGTAGAAAAAAAAACAAAATACCAAAAGTGTAAAAAGAAAAATGTAGAAGAAAAGTCCAATATTAAAAAAAAGAAAACCGCGCAAAAAAAAGTGGTGGAAGTTTCAAGTAGCGATAGTGAAGAAAAAGACACTAACACCAACTGCATTTATTGTCCGAGTAGGTATGGCGAATCAAGGGAAGGGGAGGGATGGATTCAATGTCAGAATTGCAAAGGTTGGGCACATGACGCTTGCGCAGGAGTGTCAGAAGACGATGCAGAATTTATTTGTCTGAAATGTTCTTAAATATATTATTAAAAATAATATTTTTTGTTAGCTGTTAAGCTGCTATAAACGATTTTTGCAACCCATCAGTCTTTTTGTAAAAATCCTATTCAGATATTGTTTATTCAATGCATGATCTCAACACCCCGTACTAGGACCTCTGTGCCCCAGCACTAGGCCCTCTGTGCCCCAGCACTAGGCCCTCTGTGCCCCAGCACTAGGCCCTCTGTGCCCCATTGCTAGGGGCACAGAGGACCAGCGCAGGGTATTAAAAAAATAATTGTAACTCATATATCATTTTGTTTAAAATATTTTTTTTGGTCTTAAATGAATAAAGTAACCACTAAACTTGACACAAATAGGTTTACTTATTTTTAATATATTTTTTTAATGGATTTGTACACTAAAAATCCTTAAGCGGTCCTCTGTGCCCCCTCCTCCCCTATATAAAATAATATTAAGTGGCTATCTTAATAATATTGCGTAATATAATAAAAAAACTATTTTCTTTCTCCCTGTATATTTGTAAATAGCCCGTCGAGATTTAATAGCTCGATAAAAGAATCACACAACATTTTGGAATTTACTGTGTTTTCTGATTTGATTCATAATGTTGGTGACCTTTGGACCCGCATGATAAGACCGTATTCGACTATACCACGTAAAAAGGGCAATTGTGAAATATAAATAGCTCTAAAGTATTTAAATAGTATTTGCTTGTGTAACACGTGAATTATTTTCAGGTGGATATTGTCAAACAAACTGAAGAAGGTGATGTCAGCAACTACCAAGCCAACGGCGAGTTCGACTTAGTCAGCTTTTCATCGGTCAAGCACATCGAGTATTATTCCTGTTGTTCGGAACCATATCCTGACATTACCTATATCATCAAAATAAGAAGGCGCCCCCTCTTCTACGTGTTCAATTTGATACTGCCGTGTATACTAATTAATGGAATAGGTGAGTGAGTTTTATTAAAGTAATAGTATTATATGCAGCCGAATTCGAGTGTATGCATGCTATTTAGCAATTAACAAAGTAATACCAGACAAATTTGAAGTAAATTAAATTTGAAGACACCATCTTGCAGAGCAGGATCCAATTATAAGAGCTATTTATTTTAAAATATCTCTTTGAATAAACTCAGGAAATAATAAAATTGATTTTACAAAATTTCGGTAGATTTCTTCAAATTTTTTAGTGGCATTTCGTGAAGCCTCTATTTAACAGATCTCGTATTTAATGCGATTTCTGTGATCCCCTTGCATACACTTTGTAGCAGCCTGATTTGCCTTCGAAAAAAATCCGACGAGGCTGGATTTTTTATAGATACATTTATTTCGTACCCTAAATTTGAACCGTGGGTTTTTGTTTTAGGGAGTGAATGGGGGTGATTCTAGTATTTGGCAGTTATATCAAAAAGTATCACTTTTCAAGAAATGTAGTTATAAGCATAATTATATTCGTTATATGTATGTTGTGAGGCCTGCTAGCTTAGTGATAAGGTGCCAGATTGGCACTGCAAAGTTCCTGTATTTCAAACCCAACGAGCGGAGACCTATTTATCTTTTTTTAACAAAGCCTATAATTTTGTATGTAGGGTTTTGAAAATTGGAATGCTTTTAGGTTGGGGCGATATAAAACGTGTATTTATATTAAAACAAGGAGCCAGAAAAAGAACATCAGCATGAAGGTCTTAACGAAAACGTAGCTTAGTCGAAATTTTGTCGAAGTTTTATCTTTATTTTAACTAATTTTATTGAGTTACGTGTTGGAAAAACCAATATATACATATATATATATATATATATATATATATATATATATATATATATAAATATATATAAAAACACTTAAAATTCTCGGGGCTGTAAAGACTGGCGCCCCATGCTGTTTCTTATATGATATGATTATATATAGAGGGCAATTCAAAAATAAGTTCCAAAATTTAGGTTGTTATTCTTTGACTAATTTTAAGTATAAATGTTACTATAATATTTTGTCCAAAAACTCACATTTTTCAAGATAAGGTTGACAAAATTTAATTTTTTTTTGTATTTTTTTATATATCTTCTAAAGTCAGTTAAAATTGGCATTACCTTTTGCAGAATCTATATAATTTAATATATTTTTTTTTTGAGATCAAGACCCCTTTTAATACCCAAACTTTTTTATGCGATGTCACTGAAATTTCTTGATAGCTTTTGTCCAAAAAGTACAAGAGGCATCTTGTACTTTTTGGACATGCGGAGTTAATTAAAAGTGTTTTTGCATAATATTCTTCGTAACGCGTGAAATTTTAGTACAAAAACCTTTAAATATGAATATTTCCATTCTAACAATTTTGACTAATCACTGAAAAGAATTCTTACGTCATATTTAATTTACAACTGGAAAAATTTCCTAATAAAACGGTTTTTTTGGAAATAAAAATAGAGAAAATATCATCCAAATTTAACTAGGTAAGTTAAAAAGGGGTATTAAGTAATTAAATTATGTTTTTTCCTTGGTTTGTTTTAAATAAAAATATCAATGGATATTTTGCGAAATATCCTCCAAATGCTACCGAATATCGAAAAGGCGCAAGAGACAAGAATTTTTCAAAGTGAAAGTGGAAATTTGACTAGCTAGTAATATGAGTCGTCATCATCACGCAAAATATTCTGTAAATGTCAATAATACTGCTTTCTGATACTACTATAAGTAATATGTAGTCCAATTTGCATTTACTTATCTTTAAAGATGTAAAATTTAAATAAAGGAAACCTAAAAAAAATATTGCCACCCTGTATCTTGAAAAATATGTTTTTTGGGCGGAAGTGTATATACATTTTTACACTAAAATTAGTCAAAGAGCCACTCCTCAATTTTTGGTGTTTATTTCTGAATCACCCTGTATATCTACAGCTGAATTTTATTGTCATAACTTTAATATATTTTTTACCTTTTACTTCACTTTATAAGAGCGTGTATTAATTTTTTAATTTTGACCGATACATAATGTAGGTAGACTTGGATATGATGTGTCATTTGTAAGACTTTAGAAAGGCTTATATGTATAGTGAGGACGAAAAGATTCCAACCAAAATTCATTTAAAAATCAAGTTTTTTTTTCGAGAAAACGCTCCGTCGATTTTTAATTTTAATTGCCGTTTTTTTTTTGTTATAATTTCATGTATACAGGGTGACCCAAAAGCAAGTTATGACAGTTAACTTAATTTTTTAAATATAACGTCCCATTTTTTATTTTATTTTCGGATTCTACGGAAAATTTTGATCATATTTCATGTATCATAATCTACATGTCTAAACTAAGTTGTACAAAAAATTAATTTTATTAAAAAAAGGCTTAACTTTAAATATTAACCCCCGTATGCACTAAAAAGGTTTAAGAGTTAAACCAGATCTAATTGCCATGACAACTGAAACTGTTAGCTCGCCAGTTGTGTTTTACGTACGTCACTGTGGCTTTGAAATGTGACATTTACGAAAAATTATTTGTCTAATTATTGCTTATGTCATTTTGAACCTACAACTGTCATATTAGATGTGGTCTAAATTTAAACCTTTTTAGTGAACACGGGTGTAAATGTCTATTTGACAAAATTATGTAACATTAATTAAAAAGTTGTTGAAATTGATCACCAGCAACATCCTGACAATATCTTAGGCGATCTTCAAATTCTTGCAAAACATTGTGCATTACTTGACCCTCTATCATTCTAATTTTCTGTCATATTCGGTCTTTAAGATCATCAATATTGTTGGGTCTGTTAACATACAGCGTAGGTTTTAGGGGTAACCCCACAAATAATAATCTAACGGGGTCAAATCAGTGGATCTGGCAGGCCATTCTATCGGACCCCGTCTACCAATCTACCTACCAGGGAAAACAATATGTAAATATTTACGAACCGTGTGAGTATAATGGACTGGTGCTCCATCCTGTTGATACCATAAAGTATCGTTGGGAATATCGGGATCTACTTGATTTGGATATAATACAGCAAGCGCAGGTATCAAATCCAATGTTATAAATTCTAAATATCTTTCTCCAGTTAAAGTCTATATATATATATATATATATATATATATATATATATATATATATATATATATATATATATATATATATATATATATATATATATATTATATATATAATAACCTTTGCTAACACAGAATTAGCTAAAAACTGCTTAAGAAATAAACACAAACTTAACGGCTGTAACATAAAGCTAAAGAACGATCTTACTCAACTTCAGCGAGATCAAGTAAAGAATTTATATAAAGAAATGGATAGAAGAAAGGAAAATGGAGAACAGAATCTAGCTGTAAGGTTCAAACGGGGGATTCCGTGCATTGTCACAATAAATAACAACAGTAATGATAGCAATATTTTAGTGGGTGGTGCCATAAACTGACATGCAAGGTACATTCCATTGAATATATACTGTCAAAATGTGGGAGGCATGAAGACTAAATTAAATACTTTTAAAACAGCAGTTCTGAATTCTGGATACGAGATCATAATAATTGTGGAGTCATGGTTGGATGGCGATGTTGGTGATTCGGAGATGCAGATTGACGGATATAATATCTACCGAAGAGACAGATCAGCGGAATCTAGTGAGAAAAAACGTGGTGGTGGTGTCCTAATTGCAGTTCGTGCAAATTTAAATTCGAACTTAATTCATAATGATAACCCCTCAGTTGAGCAAATTTTTGTATTAGTTAAATGTAGGTATAAGGACATCATTATTGGAGGCTTGTATATACCTCCCAGTAGTGATGATGGTAAATACGTAGCACACTGCACAACTGTGGAGTCGTTGCGTCAGGAATATCCAGACACTAAGCTGCTCGTTTTCGGAGATTACAATCTACCAGAAGCCACATGGTATAACGATAACTTAGGGACTCTAGTTAATTGTCCAGTGGGCTCTTCGGCTGTCCACGTAAGTGAATCATTTGGGTTCCTTAATTTATTCAAAAATGTCACCATACCTAACAAACGTAATGTATACCTTGATTTAATTTTTAGCAGTTTTGAATCTTTAGATGTGCGTACATCAGTAGATGCTGTACTCCCAGATAGTCTTCATCATTCTGCCTATGAATTTGTTATAGAAATTGTTCCTTGTAATAATATATTGAAGCAGGATGAAGAGTACTGGGACTTTAGGCAAGCTGATTTTATAGGTTTAAATGGTTTCTTTGCATCGGTGGATTGGGATGGTATGATAAATCACTCTTCTGATGCCAATGCCGCGACAAACACCTTTTACGACATTGTTAATCGGGGGATCCAATTGTTTGTACCGCGCAGACGATTTGTTTCAAGCAATTTTCCAAAGTGGTACTCTACAGAGTTAAAAAAATGCATTGTTGATAAAAAGAGGGTACATAAATTATATAAAGAATCAGGCTTATACCACCATTATTTACACTTCTCCGAGTTAAGAACAACATGTAAAAACCTCACTACTCTATGTTATGCCCAACATCTTGCGAGAGTTGATGCTGACATAAATACCAATCCGCGCAATTTCTGGTCATCTGTAAATCAAAATCGTTCATCATTTAGTTTGCCATCTACAATGTTTTTGGATGATGTGAGGATTTCAGGGGGTGTAGACATAGCTAATGCTTTTGCAGCATATTTCTCAACTGTTTTTGCTAACCAGAACACTCCTGTACCCGATTATATATCAAATCCTCATGTTAACATAAACTATCGATTGTTTTCAGTATCTGAGATTTTTGAGCAGATCAATGGATTGCCTGATAAATTATCTTCGGGAACGGATGGGATTCCGAACTATCTGCTGAAACGTTGCGTCTGCACCTTGTCTCAGGCTCTCACTATGCTTTTTAATGTTTCATTAAAGTTTGGTCAATTCCCGGATACATTTAAAGAGGGTTTTCTGGTCCCAATCCACAAAACCGGTGATAAGGAATCTATTAAGAATTATCGTAGTGTCTGTATCCAATCTAGTATTCCTAAGTTATTTGATACCCTCATGTATGGGCAGGTTTCGTGGTTATGTAGAGAATTAATCTCAAATTACCAACATGGTTTTGTGTTGGGCAGATCTACGGTCACCAATTTGGCTGTCTATCAGTCGCGTCTGCTGAGCGCCTTGGAGAGGAATGTTCAGGTAGATTCTATCTACACGGATTTCTCCAAGGCGTTCGACAGAGTTAATCACAAGCTACTATTGGCTAAGATTTCAGCTTTGGGTTTCGATGAACATCTTGTTCAATGGATCGGGAGTTATTTGCAAGGGCGGACGTACAGGGTCAGAGTTGGTGGCTTCAGGTCTAACCCAATCGCAGCCGTCTCGGGGGTGCCTCAAGGCACACACTGATCTCCCTTATTGTTTAACCTTTTTGTTAATGACGTTTATAATTCTATACTGCTTTCTGATTTTTTGATGTTCGCTGACGATCTTAAAATAATTAAGTTATTGAATCCACTGTCGATTCGGATGCCTTACAGTCGGACCTGGACCGATTTGTGGAGTGGTCGAGAGTAAACGGACTAGCTGTTAACACTGGTAAATGTAGTTACATTAGCTTTTTTAAAGGACAATTAAAATTCAATACATATTATAATATTGCTGGTGCGCCTCTGGATAGAGTTAACACAGTGAAAGACCTTGGAGTGATTTTTGATTATCGTCTCTCATTCAGTGACTATATTAATTCAGTGACTGCTAAATCAAGCAAATTGATAGGTTTTATACAGAGAACCAGCGGAGATTTATCTGTTAATTCATTAAGACTAATTTGTTGTACTCTAATAAGATCTGTACTAGAATATGCCTCTGTGATATGGTCGCCAAATTATGAAGTTTATAAGTATAGTATAGAAAAAGTTCAAAACAGATTTCTCAGGCTATGTGCCTATAAATTAAATATTATCATTGTTGATCATAATTATGAACACATCCGTAGTATCCTTAAGTTAGATAAATTAACCAACAGAAGAACTGTTAACGATGTGAGCCTATTGTTTAACCTCTTAAACGGCCGGGTGAGATGTCCAGCTCTTCTACGGCTGATTAACTTGCATGTACCATATAGATCGCTTAGAAGAACTGAACTTTTTTATATTGAACACCATAATACCAATTTTGGTTTCCATTCACCTATTACAAGGGCAATGAGATTTGCGAATCAGCATCAAGAGCTTGACTTTTTTTCATCTGGCTTGAATTATGTAAAAAGAAAAGCCTTACATATTTTGAGTATGTCACTGTGATGTGATTTGCTCATCGCCACATAATGCGGACTTTCTGTTTAAATAGGTCTCAAATAGTTTCTAAGTAAACATAGATACATAGTACTTTTGTAATAAAATGGGATGCACCCGTAAAATTTGCAAACAAACAAATATTAATAACATTGTTACCTGTTACATATTTTACGTAATTTTGATGTTGATTCCCTGTCAAAAGTAAACATTTGTTCCATTAAAAGTAATTTAATGTAAACTATGAAATGGTACGATTAAGTGAAAGAGAACGCATGGAAATATTAATGATGATTGGCTATGGAGATAGAATGCGTACCCAAAACGAAGTTTGTGAATTGTTTAACAATAAATATCCAAACAGAGCGCCTATATCTTAATCAACTGTTAGTAAAATTTAAAAAAAATATAGGAATTTGGGAAATGTCAGAGATAATTATCAGTTGAAGAGAACAGCCATAAAGCTAGTCACACTCTTGCTACCGAAAACAATATTAGTATAGGATGTGTACTGAAATATAAAAATAAATGACATCCTTATATATTTCAGTAAAAAGAGGACGACCCGGATAGGAGAATGCAATTTCGTGACATAATGATGGAGAGATATGTCAATGACTCTCAATTTTCACGAATAATTTTGTTTTCGGATGAAGCAACGTTTTGCCTAAACGAAAGTGTGAATAGACGAAATGGTCGATATTGGGCTATAGAAAACCCACACTGGATAATGAATTGCCACACAAAATACACCCAAAAAGTAAATGTAGGGGCTGGGATTATTGGAAATAGAATTTTGAGTCCCTTCTTCTTTGACGGGACTTTAACTGGAGAAAGATATTTAGAATTTTTAACATTCGATTTGATACTTGCGTTTGCTGTATTGTATCCAAATCCAGTAGATCACGGTATTCATAACAATATTTTATGGTATCAACAGGATGGAGCACCAGCCCATTATACTCGCCCGGTTCGTGAATATTTAGATAGTGTTTTCCCTGGTAGGTGGATTGGTAGACGGGGTCCAATAGAATGGCCTGCCACGTCCCCTGATTTGACCCCGTTAGATTATTATCTGTGGGGTTACCCCTAAAACCTACGGTGTATGTTAACAGATCCAACAATATTGATGACTTTAAAGACCGAATACGACAGAAAATTAGAATGATAGAAGCTCAAGTAGTGTACAATGTTTTGCAAGAATTTGAAGATCGCCTAGGGTATTGTCAGGATGTTGCTGATGATCAATTTCAGTACCTTTTTAATTAATATTACATAATTTTGTCAAATAAACATTTATACCCGTATTCACTAAAGAGGTTTAAATGTAGACCAGGTCTAATATGACAGTTGTAGGTTTAAAATGACAGCAATAATTAGACAAATAATTTTTCGTAAATGTCACATTTCAAAGCGACAGTGACATACGTAAAATACAACTGGCGAGCTAACAGTTTCAGTTGTCATGGCAATTAGATCTGGTCTAACACTTAAACCTTTTTAGTGAATACGGGGGTTATTATTTAAAGTTAAGCCTTTTTTTTAATAAAATTGATTTTTTATACAACTTAGTTCAGACATATATATATATATATATATATATATATATATATATATATATATATATATATATATATATATATATATATATATATATATATATATATATATATATATATATATATATATATATATATATATATATATATATATATATATATATATATATATAAATATATATATATATATATATATATACATATATATATATATATAATGTGTTTACACTCCGGGTGTATATCCGTTCACTACTGTCGTTCTGAAAAGTACAATTTTGCTGACGTTTCGCCAAAATCACATTTGGCATTTTCGAAGCTTTCTTTCTCGCGTTCGAATCTCTATTCGGACACGAGAAAGAAAGAAGACTTAAGTGACAATGTAAAAATGGATGTTCGTAATGCAATTTACGATTTATACACATCAAAAACTAATATAACCCTTCAAGTTTTAAAAGAAGCTATAAAAAATCGAGGCATATTGGAAATTGGACTAAAATCGTTGTGAAAATGAATAAAAATGTTGGGTTTTTGATATAAAAAGGACTGTAATCGAAGATTTTTATGCGAGTTGCCACATATAGCAAGTCGGCGTACCCAGTTTTTAAAGAAATACACGGAAAATGTTAATTCTAAATTTAGAATAGTGGTATTTTTAGACGAGACTTGGATATTTTCTAATGGAAGCGGTTCGAAATCTTGGCAGGACGAGTCTGTAAGAAATGTCATGAGAAAAAAGAGATGAGGGATGGGAAAACGGTTCATCATTTTGCATGCAGGTTCTTCAACAAGATTTCTTCCAGGTGTAAGTTTACTGTTTTCTTCAACATCCAAAAGTATGGACTACCATGACAATATGAACTGTGAACTGTTTGAAAAGAATAACTGATTCCAAATTTAGATGCTCCATCTTTAATAATTCTGGACAATGCATCTTATCATTCAAGAATCTTAAATAAACAACCTACTTCATCCTGGAAGAAAAGTGGTATTTATAACTGGCTAATAAAACAAAAACGAAAAACACGTGAACGATGGTCTTACATCAGATGAAGCGCAAATTGTTTGGCAAGATTCATTAAATTATATTTCGCCGGAGTACTGGAAGAAATCTGTGGAACATACGGAGAAATTAATATGGGATTGGTGGAATCGAGAATGAGTTCTAGGTGTCGAAATAGCACTAATGATCATTGCGCCATTTGACGACGACTCAGAAGATGAGGACTTTTTAAGTGATGATGATATTTTTTAGTCTATAATATTAACAAGTTTCTGAAGGATTATATTAGTCTTTGACGTGTATAAATCATAAATTGCATTATGAATATTCATTTTTGCATTGTAACTTAAATCTTTTGCCTTTGGATTTTTTCGTGTACATTTCTTAATCTTCTTCGGAAGTAAATTATGTTTTTTTTTCCATGCAGAAGTTTCTGAACATTCCTTATACCGATTCTCAAAGCTTTTGCCACTGACTCCTGGATATTAGCCAGTGAATTTTAATTTACAATTTTTTTATTAGATTTGACACCATTTTTTTGCTTACTTTTTTAGTACATTTGTAATTTCCTAGGTAATAAATAAATAATTATAGAAGACTTGTTCCAATTGTAAAGCGTGTTTAAAATAAGTAAATTTTTTTATTAATTATAAGACAAAATTTGATATATAAAAATCGATAAAATTACCAGAAACTCGGGGCTAACAAAAAATACAAGCTATATATATATATATATATATATATATATATATATATATATATATATATATATATATATATATATATATATATGTATTTTTCGCATGAATGGCCCCTCATTTTAGACTTTGAAGAAATTGGATAAGTTGTTTTTTAGCTATGCCGCGAACAGACAGACTGACAGACAGACATACCTACAGACAGACGGAATTGAGAAAACATGTTTTCCGGCATCTAGAGACCCTTAAACGTAAAGATCTGAAAAAATTTCACCAGGGAATTAATAACTAATTATCTTGTGTTTTTAACAAAAGTGTATCATATTTTTGCAAAATAAAATTTTTTTGTTATCACTATACAAAAAAAACAAGTTTTCTTTGCACAGGGGTGCCACGCATTTAAATAAATGACACTGTATAAGTGGTTAGATTTTTAGGTCAAGCGGGGCTCATAATTTTTGGCGATTGATAAAAAAATCTCACTTTCATTAAGTGGCTGTATAAACAGAACATATCCTGATTGTTCCACTGATTCGAACCGCCTTCCGACTTTATTAAGACGCTTGCCATTTTGTGTATTTTTGTTTTTGCCAACCAACAAATTTTAACCAAATACATATTTAGCGAATTTTCTTATTTAGTTCTTCGGCATTTAATATATAAAATAATATTAAGTGGCTATCTTAATAATATTGCGTAATATAATAAAAAATCTATTTTCTTTCTCCCTGTATATTTGTAAATAGCCCATCTAGATTTAATAGCTCGATAAAAGAATCACACAACATTTTGGTATTCTCTGTGTTTTCTTATTTGATTTATTGACCTTTGGACCCGCACGATAAGACCGCATTCGACTATACCCGTAGAATTATTATAAAGATCCCTTTTTTAATCAATACAGAAACGGTGATCTATTGGAGATGAATTATCAAACCACTCACCTGTCTTTTTTTCAAAACAGTTTTAGATTAGGCACACCAAATCGGTAGCCAAGTCAGAAATAATATCAATAAGAATACTTTTTTGTTCAAGAAAAATATATACGCATCCCAATTCAGAAAGATTTTTAAGGTGTGTTTGTTCGAAGTAGTAATTATTATTTGTTATAATAACGTTATCAAAATATCTATATTTCAAGTACGTAAGCATACTTAAAATATAGATATTAAGGGTTCTAAGTATGCTGAATACTTCGTTTCGACATCGCGTTAAATCCTGTCTCTAAGGCCAGACTAGACTTAACAGAAGAAAACGAAATAAAATTACCTTTTCAATTTAATTAGTTCACAGAATCATTTATCTTTATCAGAAACATAGCGTAATAGATAAAAATAAGCTTCAGACGGTTTTTCTAATAGTTTCGGATAGTCGAAAAAATTAGGTCTACGGGAGAAAATTATTTTGCGGAATTTCTATTGGGATTTCTACGGTATATTGAAATAAAGTTGATTCAAACTTTAAAACAAAGTTTGGTTTTTGATTTCTAGAGTTTCAGAAATAATTAATGAGTCATTTGTCTTAAAAGTTATTATGGCACAGCGTAGGTTGGTTTGAGTAATTCATTATGGAAAATTTACTTGTGTGAACACATTTCGACCAAAAATTAATTAAAGTTTAGGATTGTATAGGTTCAGAAAAAAGACTTGTTACGCGCAAAAACTAATATCTTTAATGGAAGTTGACAAATTTCCTAATTGTTTATAATGCTCATTATAAAAAGTTATTTACTTGCCTACCTTTAACTGCGATTTACTCAAAAAATGTGTCCTTCAAATTTGAGTTAATATGATCCACCGAGTTCTGAACAGAACACCTTCTTCAACTATAATCTTACCTATTAAAAAAATGAAGTAGACATTAGATTAAGGTTTCTCTGCAGAATTGGAAAATGCCAACCAAAAACAATTGATTTGAAAACAAATGACTTGACATACACATAGTATTTTTGAATGAAGATCCTATATGTATTTAATATTCGGAATCCTCCCATTTTTTACGTATATCTTGATAATTTTTTTAAAAATCATATTGAACTCAATTCAATAATTTTGTAATATTAATCTTTATTTTAATATCATTTAATTTACCGCGTAACACGAAGGTCTAATTACCTATGATAATTATTTATTTTAAAGTTAAAAAAAATGGACTTAGGTTTAGTTTGATTGCCAAACATAAATATAACAATGTACGTATTTTGTAACTTGATTTAAATCCTTTGCTATGAAATACTCGCTAGAAGAGAGACACAGAGTTATGTTTGTTGGGTTATTTATGATCATTTCGAGGTTGTTTTTAAATAATAACCCGGTATTATCAAGTAAGTAATATAATCGACAGTTCTAGGAAAACCTGTCTGATGTCTGTCTACATTGGAGATGCTGTTATTCAGGATATGCCTCAAAATATCTTTAAGAAGCGGTTCTTGAATTTCTATCATGGATATTTTAACCTATTGTTTTTTTCGTCATATGTTTCTTATTAGTTTGCGCAATTGTACAGAAACTACTTTACTTCAAGGATCTGGAATGGGCCTCTAAAATGTTCCTACGTTCAGCTCTTGCATTTCTTAATAGTATTCCGAATATCAGCATTACGTCTCTTTAAGGCGCTCCATAAATAAAATATGATGATTTTTCTTAATTTTTTAATTAATTTAAATAAAACTCTAACAAACATTAAGAGAAATTAAAAAGATACAAACCGTTGAAATTATTGAAGATATTTTATTAGGTTCAAAACTTTATTTTAACGCTATTACATTAATATTGTAGTAGGATGCAGTGAGCACCGAAGTTAAATAAGCTTCAGTTTATTTAAAAGAGAATTTCAAGCTGTTTTAGGATTCGAATCGAGTGACACTCCTTTGGTTAGTTTAGGTTGGCGTTGTTTGTAACAATGACAGTTTTTTCCAGTTTTGGTAAAATTTTTAAATAAGAATATTTACCCTAGTTCTAAAAAGTAATAAAAGACCGAAGTATTTTTATTAGTTTTTAAGCAATTGCCAAATAAGTGAATTAATAGGTATTTTTCGGACGAAATGAATAATAACGAGGATATCGGAGTGAAATTAGAATCTTCGGGAGCGTTGATTTTGTGGTTGAGTTGGCAAGTTGGCAATTTACGAGATACAGTTACCAAAAAACAAAACCGGCATCTATTCCGCAATTACTATAATTCAAGAGCATGTTTTTTTTGCTAGTTGTTTTTCTTTGTAGCCTGTCTTCCCTAACAGCAAAGGTTAATTTAATAATTAACAAGTCGACAAAGGAGAAGAAATCAAAAAGAATATTGCTTACCTTGTCATCGAACTGGAGTTTGGAAGTAACTTAACAATCCATTCTTTCACACATCAATATCTGATCTTGATTGCAATTCGATAGAACATCGGTTTTTTATTACTCTTTAGAACTAGCGTAACAAAAGTATAACTTTTTATTTAAAATTTTTAATAAGACTGAAGTTGTTATAAACAGTGGCATTTAACCAATTTATGAACAACTAGTTGTGTCATTCAATCCGAATACTAATTAAGAAGTGATATGACATTAAGTTTAGTACCAAACTGATAGGAAATTCACTCAGCATTCCAATGAATTAATAAAACTTTATCTAGTTCTGAGACTTTTTGTAGAATTTTGAGAATGTATTATTCATCCTAGCAACTGTGCCCCCTTGAAGTCAATTTAGAGACTTAAAGATAATTTTAGTCAATTGCTTTTAGCTAGTTTTGTTATAATATTATTTTAAGACGCTAACAAGAAGGACTTCCGAGATATGGATAGTGTACGCTCTTAAGTAAACAGCCTATATACAGGGTGCAACAAATTCGAGGTATGAGCGCTGGGATCTGGTAAGAGAAACAAGTCGGTTAAATAAGGGCAAAGTTTCACAATTAAAAGCTCATTCATGTACTAGCAGGAGATTTTTATAATTCCGAACACTTCCGATGATATTCCTAAAAAAACATTTTTTTTTCTTGACGGCGTCATTTTTCCTGGCTAAATTTTACATTATCCTTGCAACTTTGGTACTTTGCAAAACTGCAGGCTCAGACTTTTATTTCGACCCTTTATAAGCTGGCGAGGATCATCAGCTCAACTTTTTTAAATACGGGCTTGTATTTTTAATTGCAGTTTTGTAAACTCTGGTGCTAACTGCATCCTATTAGTTTAATAGCGTTAAAACTTTTTGAACCTACTCAAATATCTTTACCATCTTATCTAAATTAATTTAAGAATTAAGAAACCCTAGTAAATCATCGTATTTTATTTATGGAGCCCTTTAAAAGTTGTAATGCTGACATTAAGAAGTATGCAAGAGCTGAACGTAGGAACATTTTAAAGAACCATCTATTGTGCAAACTAATAAGAATATATGGGAAAAAACAATTAGTTAAAATATCATAAAATCATAAAATTCAACAACAGCTTCTTATAGATGTTTTGACGCATATCCTGAATAACAACATACCCAATATAGACCGGCATTAGACAGGTTTTCTTTGAGTTGTCGACTATTTTACTTATTTGGGAATATAGGATAATTATTTAAAAACAACCTCGAGTTGATCATAAATAACCCAACAAACAAAAGTCTGTGTATTTCATAGCAAAATATTTAATATAAATTGCCAAATACGCATATTATGATATTTATTTTTTACAACTAAACTAATCCTGTGTCTATCATTTTTAACTTGGAAATACAAACTGTAAGAAAGCGCCCATATTCTCTAAGAGATCAAGTTTCAAATGACTAAACTAGAAATAAGACACAAAGTCTCGGTCTCAGTCAAAAAGAGTATAATGCGGTTACACGTGTTTCGCCTTTTCAGGCATCATCAGACCTACAATTAATATAACAATCAAAAACTATCACTACAAAAATACAAAATTCAAACAAACCTTCGACATTAACTAAAATCACAAGAACAAATCAAACAACTATAACGTGACATGTTAAAATACACACTGAGATGAGGTTAATTAAAAGATTCATTGAAGAATAAAACAAAATTCCACGACCTGATCGTCACCAAAGCAGATAAAGGCTCTTGTTTGGTGGTTATGAAAAGAGCTGATTACGTGCAGAAGGTTGTAGACTTCTTGGACTCTGGTGAGTTCCAGAGTATCAATAGGGACCCTACAAATTCATTCTTTGTGAAGGTTAAAGGTGTTCTCGATCAAACGTTGGTAACTTTGGAATATTTTAAAACCTCGAAATATAATTTGTATCCTATGAATCCTAGAACGCCTTTGCTCTACGGTTTACCTAAGGTACCCAAGGAGGGAAACCCTATCAGACCCGTGGTGTCTGACTCACCCTGTTACCGTTTGTCTTCGTGGCTAAATAACGTTTTGAGAGAGGTTACGGGTTCTCAGAATACTTACTCCACAAAAAATTCGGTAGATTTGGCGCAGTACCTCAAAAATGTTGACATTCCGCATTATGCAATATTAATTTCCTTAGATGTAAAAAATTTGTTTCCCAGCATACCCCCCAACGAATGCATTAAATTGGTAAAAAGTTTATTAGACAAAACTGCCCTACCAGCACTAGTAAAGGAGAATCTCGTTTCTCTGCTCTCCACCGTACTGAACCAAAATTTTTTCAAATTTAATGGCTTATTTTCTAGACAGTTAACGGGTTTAGCGATGGGTTCCTGCCTTTCCCCTTTTCTTAGTGAGATTTTTATGAGTGATTTGGAGGCAAAGATTATGAAAAGCCGTTTTGCCAACCATGTATTAGCTTACAAGAGGTACGTAGATGATATATGTATCGTGTAGAAAGGAAAGAATCAGAAGTTGACCGATTTTTTAAATTTTGTTAACTCCCTTCATAACAAAATAGATTTTACTCTAGAGATGGAGAATGAGGGTAGATTACCTTTCTTAGATTTAATGTTAATCAGGAACAATACCAAAATAGAATTTGAAATATACAGAAAACAATCGTCTACAGATAACGTTATTCAATTTAGTTTCATTTCTCCTCACTCACACAAGTTTGCAGCCTTCAACTCATTTTTCTATCGGTTGTTCAAAATACCTCTTTCCAGGGAAGCTTTCAATCAGGAATTGCAGATTATAAAACAAATTGCTTTCAACAACGGTTTTCCTATCCACTCCATCAATAGACTTTATTTTAAGTTTTTCAATAAATACAAACTTTCCTTTAATATTATTCACTCTAAACCAACACTTAAAAAATGCTTCAAAGGTTTAACATTTTTTGGTAATATTTCAATGCAGGTGGCGAAGTTTTTCAAACATTTAGATGTCTCAATTGCTTTTAAAACAGTGAACTCACTTAAGAGACATCTAGTAATGACCAAAGATAAGACTGAACATCTCTCAAAATCAGGGGTGTACTCATTAGGCTGTGGAGATTGTTCTGCTGTATATGTCAGACAATCAGGGAGAAGGATTTCCACCAGGGTCCGGGAACATTTTAGCCTTTTCGATAAATATAAAAACACTGATATCACCGAGACAAAGTGGGCTTTTGCTAATCACTTGTTAACAACTGGACCCCATTTTTCTATACCAAACAATGTTCAGATACAACACGAGTGTCCAAACAGTAAAAAACTGGATTTGTTAGAGAAGATGGAAATTACAACGGCTAAGAGAAGCCCAGTTTTACATTGTGTTAATGATGTCTTCAATTTCGAACCTCAACTAATTTTTAATAATCTTGGTACTAATATTGATCGGCAGGAAGATAATGTATAAACTTTCCATTGGATCTGCTAGTAGAGTGGTGGTCAGTATCTCGGTGTGTCACGCCGAAGGCTTGGGTTCAATTCCTGGGTATATCAATAACCTTTTTTTATATTTTTTATTTATATATTTTTTTGTCTTTTATTTGATTCAACTTTTATCTGCGCGTGTCAATACCTTAGTTTCTTAACCTCATCTCAGTGTGTATTTTAACATGTGACGTTATAGTTGTTTGATTTGTTCTTGTGATTTTAGTTAATGTCGAAGGTTTGTTTGAGTTTTGTATATTTATAGTGATAGTTTTTGATTGTTATATTAATTGTAGGTCTGATGATGCCTGAAAAGGCGAAACACGTGTAACCCCATTATACTCTTTTTGACTGAGACCGAGACTTTGTGTCTTATTTCTAGTTTAGTCATTGGAAATACATATTTGTAACAAGAAATTAGAACTTCGTGTCACCTGGTAAACTAAATTACGATATTAAAATAAAGACCAAAATTACTAAATGATTGAATTAAGTTCAATATGATTAAAAAAAAAATATCAAGTTATACGTAAAAAAATTGGGAGGATTCCAAATATTAATAAATATAGGATCTTCCATTTAAAAATACTATGTTTATGTCACAACACATTTGTATTCAAATCAATTATTTTTTTCAAGACGCTAACATAAAAGACTTCCGAGATGTGGATCGTGAACGCTTGCTAGCAGCACAAACAGAAAAATATTTTTGCTCCTTTGTAGATGATCTGGAATTATTCCAACACACGTTCAGAATAGCAGAAAAAACTTGAAAGATACTCCTGAAGAAGCTAATAAAAAGCAAACAACGAGCAACGCACGCCAAAATTGTTGGGATTGCAAAAAACAAAAAAGTTTTGGTTACGTTGGCAATGACCTTTTTTTACTTGCTAGCAATACAAAACTAGTTCTCATTTGGGTTTTTTTACTTACTACTCCCAAAATTTTCTCTTCGGGACGTCCCTGGTTTTAATTTATCTGGTTTCATTTCTTTTATTAATATATTTGTTATATGCAGTCGGGTTTTTTGTTTTTTTAATAATTTATACTTCTAAATCTGTGCTAGTACTTCTCATCCATTATAAACGTTCTAGTTTAAACGATTTTCAGCGAAATTCAGACGATTTGTCGTCAACCGAGCGTAGTTAAATTGTTTGTAATGATTCCCCCGGCCACTGTTTGCTTCGGTTTTTTTTTCGAGGTATACAGCGCTCTTAGAGATGTCTTAATAAATTAATTTTATTGTCCTTTGGGCATTATTTTAGACGAAGCAATTTACTATTAGTGAAATATTATCGTTTCTATTATTACGATTTTTATAGTGCAGTGCTTCTAAAAATTCTTCTTTCTCAAAGCTCTGTTTGATTAAGATTTATAGAGACCTGAAAACCGTTTGTTACAATGTTTTCGTAAAAAAATCTATTTATATATATATATATATATATATATATATATATATATTTAAATGTGATAATAAATAACTTACTTTTAAACATATTTCAGATTTGGCAATTTTTATTAGCTAAGGAATATGAGCTTGTCTAATATCTGGACCTTATTTTTTTTAAAAGTTTTCTACTCTAGAACGCCTTTCTAATATACTAGAGTAGATGAAACAATTTTGGACATGTAACTAGTAATAAACATACGCTAAATAAATGTCAGTTATTTAGCTTTACTATTGAATAAACTTCTCTGCAAATACTGCAAATCCTAGTTTCAAATCTATAAACTGCATTGTCATAAGGAATACTGCAAAGAAAATATTCGCTTTTTGGCCATTTTTTGTGATCCAGATGGTCTACGTCTAAGAACTAAATTCTTAAACGGTTCCTCAAGAGATACGATTTGCAAAACAAATGTGTCCACTTTAGTATTTTGCACGTCCCCAACCCCCGAATTTCTGAACTATAGATAGACATTTTAAATGTGTTCTAGTGCTGCAAATTACAAAAATACACCAGAAAGAAATCGAATATTGATAATGGATATCCATCAAAAGACACAACTGAGTTATTTGTTATAACACACATATTTTTTTTTCATTTAGTTACTTTTATGTTTTTAGTGATTTTAGAAATAAGAAATCAGAAAAATTAGAAAAGCTTTTTACAGACTTTTACGTTTTTTTAATTTATTTTGACATTGCTCGAGCCAGATTTCCTTTATCAGCTTCAGGATTTCGAAAATTAAAAAAAAACACTTTCTCTACCGGCTAACACGTGGTTAAATAATTTTTGGCAAGAATTAAAATCAGTAAAAATTTAGAGGATATTATGCATATATTTTCAAATTAATTTAAAAATATTTTGAAAAATATAGACGTATTTTTACGGCTGGTAAATCAGTACTAGTACCAAGACAGCAAAAGTGAACATTTTCGAGTATACGCCCTCTTTTCTTTTAAGCTAGAGTTGCCCATAAGGTCTAACAAAGACAAAACGGCTTGGCAGCTCCCAAGAAGTCGATCGAATTTCAGCTCCAGTATATAGGTTATTGGGGTACCGGCTGGACTTCAGCCTCCCTTCAACTATTACTACTACATCACTCCCAGATTAAATGAAGACTCCTAGGTGACATCATAACTAGTTTTGTGAGAATAAGCTCCAGGTGATCAAAAGTCATGTGAGAAATGGAAAAAATTAAGCAGTATTTTTTTTGTTTAAGAGTTAAATTTGGGGGTAGTGAAAAAGAGAGAGGTTTTTGTGTAATAACTCATTTTCCCTTTCTCCCATGATAAATACGGTGTATATAAAATGAAAGCTTATAAAATTTCCTACAGAAAAGATTCTATACATTTTTTACAAAATACTAGCAACATCGGCTTAGCAGCTACTTAAAACTGGCTTATGCGCAGCGACTAAACTAGCTCATACATAGCACACTTGGCAATGTGTCAACGAATAAAAACTGTAATTAAAAACGCACATCATTAAGCTTGCTTAGAACTTTAAATGGCTGTTACAACGATCGATGTTACGTAAAAAGTATATATATATATATATATATATATATATATATATATATATATAAATATATATATATATATATATATATATATATATATATATATATATATATATATATATATATATATATATAAGTAATCCTGATCTTAATAAATGTAGTAATTGCTTAATGGTTAATCAAAAACAAAGTAGTCAAATTAATATAAATCATGCCGCGTGGAATTACGGTGCTTGTCATACGTATCAAAAAGCATTAGAAAAATTTAAATTTGAAATTGTGGGTTCACAATAGCAATCATTGGGTACCACTGGCGAGGTCCGTATCCGTAATAATTGTATCAAAGTAAATAAACAAGCGCCTTGTCACCAGAACTCCTCCCATTTCCCCACTCTTTCTAGCACCGATCAAGCCGAATTTGAAGATCTGTCAGTTTACTATCAGAACGTACGTGGATTGAATACTAAAGTAAGAGCGATTTATAATGCACTTGCGTCCTGCAATTATGATATTGTTGTATTTTCGGAAACTTGGCTAAATAACGGGATTGTCAATTCCGAAATATTTCCTTCTAATTTTTTAGCACTAAGAAGTGATAGAAATTTTGAACTGATGGGTGTGAATAGGGGTGGCGGTACGTGTATACTTTTTCGGTGGTAAGAATCGATACGTCAATGTTTGACTGTCTACAGTGCGTTCATATAGTCGGCGCTAAGGTTCTTTTAAATAACGTAGTTTTTTACATCTTCGGCTTATATATACCTCCAAGTGCGTCTGCAGAAATGTATGAATCCTTTTTTGAAATATTCTCTTCACTGCCATACTTTTTAAACAATAAACTCATAATACTTGGTGATTTTAATTTACCCGCCTATAGTGATTTTGTAAATACGTTGGAGGGTAGTAGTAAAAGATTATCGTTGATTAATTTTTTGAATTTTGCCAACCTCAATCAAATTAACCTGGTTAAAAATACCTATTATAAACTTCTTGACCTTGTGCTCACTAATAATGTTGGGCATGTTTGTGGAGCTATGGATGTCTTAACTCCTGAAGATAATTATCATCCCGCCATAGTGGCATCGTTTAATATACGCCGCGAGTCAAAAAATAACAAACCGAAAAAGAATTTCAATTTTTACAATTTTAGAAAAGCAAACCTAGTAAATCTTTATCAGAACCTCTCATATATTAATTGGGAATTTGTCGCTGAATATACTGACCCCAATAAAGCTTGTGCACAATTTTACGAAGTTATTTATCAAACGCTGAATATCCACGTTCCACTGTCAAAGAAAAGAAATCAAAATTATCCGTCGTGGTTTTCATGTCATATTATAAAAAATATTAAAGCTAAACACAAACATTGGAGTAAATACAAAAAAACAAAAGTCTTGTCGAATTAGAAAAATTTAAAGATTTACGTAGAATAATCAAACATTATATAAATAATTCCTACAGAATATACTGTACAAATATGTAAAACAATATTAAAAATGATTCTAAACACTTCTTGCGTTTTGTTAATAACAAAAGAAACTCACATAATTTGCCAAATGTTATGTCTTATAATAACTCTAACCTTAGTAATCCCCAGCATATAGCAGATGGTTTTGCATCTTTTTTCCAAGACTCCTATGTTGCATCATCTTCTAAGGAGGATGTCGCAACTGACAATTATCCTTATCAAAACTCACTTGACGTTGGCGTGTTTACCGAGGATGAGGTTTTAATTAGCTTAAAAAGAATTAAACCTAAGGCTACTATAGGGCGATAGCGGATATATAGCGGATAAAATACCTGCGTTTCTCTTAAGGGACTGTGCTTCAATTTTTGCTAGACCACTTTCAATATTATTTAATATATCACTTAATACTTCAATTTTCCCAGACCTATGGAAAATATCGCGAATAACTGTCTTTAAAAAAGGAGACAATAATTCTGTCAAAAACTATAGTCCAATAAGTATTATAAATAACTTTTCGAAGATATTTATTTGAAATTATTCTGCATGGCTATTTATACAATTCGGTAAGTATGCATGTATCACCCCAGCAGCACGGCTTCATGAAGGGTCGATCTACAGTTTCAAATTTATTTTGTCTCGTTCAAGATCTTGCAGAATTATTTAAGATTTATACCGATTGCTCAAAAGCTTTCGATCGTCTTGATCATGGCATTTTATTAAATAAACTAGCTTCCTATGGTATTTCAAATAAGTTACTTTTATTTTTTGAGTCTTACTTAAAAAACCGAGTTCAATTCGTTCAATGTCATAGTCACAACTCCAAAGAATTTGTCGCTACATCTGGAGTGCCACAGGGCACTTGCTTTTTCTTTTATTTTTCAATGACCTTATGTATACTCTAGATGTTGATTATCTTCTTTACGCAGACGATGTCAAGCTATACCTAAAAATTAAAAATTTAAGTGATTGTCTTAAACTACAAAATAACTTTGAAAGAATGAACATGTGGTGCGAAGAAAATAAATTGCTTCTAAATGTCTCTAAGTGCAACGTTGTCACTTTCACTAAAAAACTTCGGCCTATAACCTATAATTATACTATAAATGGGCAAATATTACATAGGTCTGAATCGGTGAATAATTTGGGTGTAGTTCTGGATGCAAGTCTTTCATTTCGTGGACAGGTCTCTAAAGTTGTTGCAGATAGTTTTAAATTGCTGGGATTTATTATACGAAATACTCGTGACTTCGTCAATAGTGATACTCTTAAGTTGCTTTTCAATGGTTTTGTCAGATCTCGGTTAGAATATTCCGCAGTTGTTTGGTGTCCGTTTTACCAGGCGCATATCGCAAGCCTAGAAAAGGTTCAAAGACGTTTTTTGAAATATATTTGTTTTAAACTTGATGGGGTTTATCCTGAAATAGGCTTTCCACATGATCAACTTTTAATTAGGTTTTCAATGGAGAGTCTAGAAATTCGCCGAGATAAAGCTCAACTTATCTTTTAACATTATATAATTTCTGGGAAAATAGATGCCAACAAAATTTTGCAGTCTCTGAAATTCCAAGTACCCAGACCTACGACGCGTAATTTCTCTACCTTTTTCTTACCCACCCCAAGAACAAATGTGCTAAAATTTTCCCCGCTATCTCAATTGTGTAACAAAAACAATAATGTACAAAATCAACTTGATATATTTAGTTGCAGCGTGGCCTCGATTAAGCGGCTGATTTTTTGACATATTGTTTTATTTTTTCTATAAACATCTTAAATATTATATTTTACGTATTTAAATTAATTAAAACATGTTTGTACGTAAATTAAGTATTTTTTCCCATTCACTAATTGGATATGTTCTGTAGAATGTGGTAAAATAAAATAAAAAATAAAATAAAAATAAAATATATATTTATATATATATATATATATATATATATATATATATATATATATATATATATATATATATATATATATATATATATATATATATATATATATATATATATATATATATATATATATATATATATATATATATATATATATATATATATATATATATATATATATATATATATATATATATATATATATATATATATAACAGGTGTTTCATTTAGACCTTTTTTTTAATTCTAAATAAAACACGTAAAATAGACTTGGATGGCGGAATCTTTTTATGACCTGAAAGAACAATCTTTGACATTTAATTTTTGAAAATAATTTCGTTTAAATGCTGGCCGCGACTACGCCTTACGTGGTTCATTCGGAAGGTCCAATTTTCGATGACTCTTTCTAGCATTGCGACCGGTATCTGCCCAATTACGCGAGTAATGTTGGCTTCTAAGTCCTGAATCGTAGCTGGCTTATCGACGAAGACTTTTGACTTTACATAACCCCAAAGAAAAAAGTCCATGGGTGTGATATCACACGATCTAGGCGGCCAGTTGACAGGTCCAAAACGCGAAATTATTTGCTCACCAAAACGATTTCTCAATAAAGTCCGTTATCATGGTGCGATAGCGGTCGCCATTAACGGTTATGTTCTGTCCGGTCTCATTTTTAAAAAAATACGGGCCGATGATTCCACCAGCCCATAAACCACACCAAACAGTGCATTTTTGTGGCTGTAACGGTAGTTCGAGACACTCTTCAGGTTGCTCATCGGCCCAAATAGGGCAATTTTGTTTATTGACATATCCATTGAGCCAGAAATGTGCCTCATCGCTAAACAAAATTCGACGAGAAAACAGCGGATCTTCATTAAGCTGTTCCAGAGCCCATTGACTGAAATTGAAGCGTAAATTCAAATCTTGTGGCTTCAATTCCTGAACGAGTTGAATTTTATAAGCCTTCAAACCAAGATCCTTACGTAAAATTCTCCAAGTTGTCGAATACGATAGGCCCAAATATTGAGATCGGCGTCGAATTGATTGCTCACGGTCTTCAGCCACACTCTCCGCTACAGCCGCAATATTCTCCTCACTACGGGCTGGATGTGGTCTATGCGGTCGCCTATCATCCAATAACGTATACTGAGACTCAAATTTGCGGATGGTATTGGCAATAGTCGTCTCGGAAGGTCGATGATGCACACCATATGTTGCTCGAAGTGCACGAAAAACAGTTCTCACAGAACGCTGATTTTCGTAATAAAGCTGTACAATTTGGAGACGCTGTTGCGGTGTGAGTCTTTCCATGATGAATTGTCAAGTACTACTGAATAAAAGTAGGATGACAGTAAGACACCACTCACGAGTAATCTCTCAAAAAAAAAATATCAAAAAAAAACCTCTAAATCACTCACCCATTATATATATATATATATATATATATATATATATATATATATATATATATATATATATATATATATATATATATATATATATATATATATATATATATATATATATATATATATATATATATATATATATATATATATATATATATATATATACAGGGTGGCCCATCGAAAACGTACCGCAAGGCATAACGGCCAGGGTAATTTTTTTTTCAAAAAATCCAAAAACACGTCAATTTTGTTTGTGAGGGGGACAATTTTTGCCCTTAAAATCATCGCAAAATTTTCAACCCTCTAAGCGCGGGTGTCATCCCCCAAACTTTTTCAAATGGGAAGAGGGGTCAAGTGGTACCGCAATGAAAAGGGCTATTCTCTATACATTCCCGCTTTGGTTTTGAAAATCGGTCAAGTCATTTAGAAAATATGAAGGATTGAAATTTGAAAAATACATTTTTCAGAAAACGCATAAATTTAATTAAATAAAAAAAACTTAGCGTATTAATGAAGCAAATGCTGAAAATGTTGCCCGTCGACCTCCATACAGTAATACAAATTAGCTTCAAATCGTTCTCGAACATTCTGAAGAACTTGAGGGGTCACTTCGCGACAAACGTCAATAATTCGTGTTCGCAGATCTTCTAATGAGGCAAGTGGAGTGCTATACACTTTACTTTTTATGTGTCCCCATAGAAAAAAGTCTAAAGGAGTCAAGTCGGGTGACCGGGGAGGCCACTCAATGGCACCCCTTCGTCCTATCCACCGCCCGGGAAAGTTAGTGTTTAAATAATTACGCACATTTTGAGAGTAATGTGGAGGTGCACCGTCTTGTTGAAATATCAGTTCCGCTTCAACGTATCCAGGATTATTTTCGATGATGTCAGTTAGGGCTGGGTCGATGGTATTTTCCAGTAAATCTAAGTACATATCACCTGTTAGAGTTCCAGGAAGAAAAAAAGGACCCACAATAGAATTTCCAAAAATACCAGCCCACACGTTCAATTTCTGAGGATGTTGTGTGTGCACCTCGTGAAATACCCTGGGGTTGTTCTCAGCCCAGTACCGACAGTTATGCCGATTAACTACACCGTTCAAAAAGAAAGTGCACTCATCCGAAAAACACACATTGAATAGAAAATTATTATTATTGGCCACTCGTTCACTAATAGTTTCACAAAATTGCAAGCGGCGATCAAAATCGTCTTCGTTGAGTTCTTGTACCAACTGAATTTTATACGGGTGGAAATGGTGTTTTTTCAATATTCTTTGGACACTTGTACGATTCACGCCGGTCTCATTGGCTAATTTTCTTGTACTCAGCGTACTATCCATGGCAACTTGGCTCAATACAAAGACCTCCATAGCTTCATTTACTACAGGATTTTCCATCTGCCTCTTTTTATTCATAAGGGATCCAGTTTCGCGAAATTTTGCTACTAACTCGCGAACAATTTTGCCGGAAAGGTGTTTTTCAGGATGTCGTTCATTAAATATCTGCGCAACCCGATTGCCACATTCATTATTTTTAAAATAAGGTTCGATTATTTCCACTTTTTCTGCAAGTGAGTACACCATAATTATTGATAAAAAATTTAATGATATTGAGAAATTTAAACGCACAAGTTACACAGCTATCTAGCAACTACCGCACCTGATCGTTGTGGCATGTCAAATCACTAAAATCAGCAGTAAACATCTAAAATAACAGGACAAAAATAGCGAATTGGTCGAAGGAATTTATTCTTATCATTTACTCTGATAATTTGTAAATAAACATTTTCAATTTCAATCCTTCATATTTTCTAAATGACTTGACCGATTTTCAAAACCTAAGCGGGAATGTATAGAGAATAGAAAGCCCTTTTCATTGCGGTACCACTTGACCCCTCTTCCCATTTGAAAAAGTTTGGGGGATGACACCCCCGCTTAGAGGGTTGAAAATTTTGCGATGATTTTAAGGGCAAAAATTGTCCCCCTCACAAACAAAATTGACGTGTTTTTGGATTTTTTGAAAAAAAAATTACCCTGGCCGTTATGCCTTGCGGTACGTTTTCGATGGGCCACCCTGTATATATATATATATATATATATATATATATATATATATATATATATATATATATATATATATATATATATATATATATATATATATATATATATATATATATATATATATATATAGATAAATATATATATATATATATATATAATATATATATATATATATATATATATAGATAAATATAAATGTTGTAAGTGCCTTGATTTGGATTGTTGCTGCATGGAAAAAAATCGAATCTAAGATCATCAATAACTGCTTCCGCAAAGCTGGATTCGACGAAATTTTTGAGGAAAACGTTGACTACGATAGTAAAGATGATGTGCCATTATCGGAATTATGTAGAAACATCAATGTATTCCGACCTAACTTCATATTCTGAAATAGATGAAAGTTTATTCACGGAAAATCCTAACATAAGTGTACGTGAGTGCATCAGTGAATTTCTAAATAGTGAGAACGGGCAGATTTGATCTGACAGTGATGATGAAGAAATTATTTCTTCCAATATTAAGAACATTAAGGAAGCATATACAATGTTAAGAGATATTCAAAACTTTTATATGTTATCTGGAGATTTTGTTTTAGGGAAAAAATCTCAGAAGTTGCGTCTAAAACGGAATATCAAATTATTAAACATAAATTAACTAGTTTAAGACAAACAACACTTGATAATTTTTTAAATTAGAAAGTTTTTATGAAGTAGAACTCTATCAAACTGTATATGTAGTGTAGGTAGTAGAATATTTTATATTAGGTAGTACATTTTTATTGTATGCATATTTGTACGTAAAAGATGTTGGTGTATACGTAGTAACAATTGTATTAATAATTTATACTAAATATATTTTTTTTTGTTGACTCCCCACAACGGACAGTTTCTGTGACACGGCTACTGTCCGTTGTTCAGAGGTTTCACTGTATATGTATATATATATATATATATATATATATATATATATATATATAAACTACTAAATTACCATATACGGAACTAAATAACGTCATTCCTCACTATTCATAATAAAAGGTAGTGTTTATAGCGTGGGAAGTTCGAAGTTCCCGGTGAAGAAAATTTACCCATTTTTCAGCTTTACTAAAATGTCTTTTGTATACCTACCTCTTTAATTTTAAAAGGTGTTTTGCGCGAAAACCTATTTATTCCGTTTTAGAGCATCTTCGGTAGCACCTACTATTAATTACCTATTCTAAAAAGTCTCTGGAAATCTATTTTATGTAGCCAAGAAACAGGAGAGTAAATTAGATTTGCGGTGTAGAATAATAAAATAGCTTAAATGTATTTCTTACGGTTGTGCCTATTTTTTGCTAAATTAAAATTAATAGCATTTTGATTCCAACATTATTTTTAATCTCTAGGCCTATCTAAATCTGTTTGAAATTTTTATAGTCAATTATAAAAAGGTGATTTTAACTTTTAAACTGGGTGTGAATGAAGCGTGCATTATTATAAATACTTTGAGCAATAAAAATTAATGTGTTGTAGATTAAAATATGATGACCTCCCAATAAATATGTAGTGATTAAAATTTAATGTTGCATTATAATATAAATATATTAATTTTTTAAACATTGAAATAAACATTACTATTTGCGCATTAAAATATAAAATAATATAATGACACTATTTTTTCAAGAATATATTTTACATACAGGGTGGGGATTTTAAATGTAACGCTGCTTATAGCAGACCCGGGAATAAGATTTCTCTAAATCCTGAAATAGGTAACTAAAGATTTTTTATGGGCTTTGTTTCGTGTTGTCATGTAAACAAAAAGTGATCCCCCCAAGGGGGGGCGCAGCCCTAAGCAACTTTTTTGAAAGCTCATTGATAAAGGAATTTGCCATTAATATTTTTTTTGACATGTGTCAAACCATGTGTCAGAAATTTATTAAAAACCAGTTTTTTAATATAAAAACTTTAATAATAACAATAAAACTGAAATCTTACCTTTCTAGTGTAAAAATTGTTGAAAATGTACCCCATTAACTTGTTGGCACAGACCCAAACGATGGTAGAATTTTTCCCTTATCCGTTCCAAAACTTCTGGCGCGATTTAACGCAATCTCCGCTTTAATTCTTGCCTTCAAATCTTCTAGAGTTTTAGGTCTGGTTACATAGACCTTTTCAGATTACTGATAAGAAAAATCTAAGGGTGTCATATCCGGGGATCGGGGCGGCCACTCTATAAATCCTCTCCGTCCTATCCACCTATTTGGAAATGCAACATTTAAGAACTCTCTTACATTTCTTGCAGAGTGGGGAGGGGCTCATCTTGTTAAAAAAATATCCTTGGACCTAGATTTCCATTATTAGGGAATATTGTTTACAGTTGTGGTATTAAAAATGTTTGGAGAAAATTTAAATAGAGGTCTCCGTTTAACTTGTCATCAAGAAAGAATGGACCAATTATTCTGTCTCCTATTATTCCAGCTCAAACATTCACTTTCCCATTACGCTGTGAGTAACATTCAACAATCCAATGAGGATTTTCATCTGCATAATACCGGCAATTTTGAAGATTAACCTAAAGTGGAGGTTAGTTAATAGGACTTAATAGGTTTGGAGATTTGATTTCCAAAGTGGTCGAAATCGAACCGAATGGTCGATTTCGTCTTGCATAGGGTCCTTGTCAACGAAAAAGGCATTTGGGGGTTCGTGAGGTGTAAATAGGGATAAACTTACAATAATTGCAACAATTCATGAATATATGACATTGTAACTTACCCATTTGAAGCCAAATATTAATCAAAACAATCGATCAGTTGTTATCAAAACATCAGATTAATCCTTCTCGTTAACAACCCTATTTACGTCTCATTTTTAAAATTTTAGAAGTTGATATTTTTTCCCTGATTCATTTTGTCAAAATAAAAATATTCGCTTGATTTGGGTATGAATTTTAAGAAAGCTAAAATTATTGCTTTGTTTTCGTCCCTCAAAATATTCACAATGTGTGAGTTAATATTGCCCTGGTTTTTGTAAAAAACAAAAAAATACAAATCAGTCGTTTTACTAAAGGTATAAATAAAGTTGTAATTACTCTTTTGCAACAAACCGTTCTACAAAAAAAACCATTTAATGTGAGAAGGAGTGTTACTACTGTTGGCTGTCAAAAAAACACATTTGACGTTACACAGTTTAGTATTTAATATTAAGTAAGCGGGGGGTCTACTGCAAAAAATCGTCAGATGGTTTACAGGACAAAAATTTTGCGAAACTCTAGTTTAATGGTTCAAGACTTTGCCCAATGATTGCCTAGAATAAGGGTTAAATACCTTTGAAACATAAATACATTTCTGTTTAACTTTCAAACTTATTTGACCATTTAAAATAAACGTTGCTTCGTCAGAAAAGTATCCTATCTATTTCAATTTGTCGGTTGTCCAATGCGGCCATCATGACTTCGCAAAATTCTACCCTTCTCTAAATCATCCTCCAATAACTCTTGTGCTGGCTGCATTTTAAATGGTTTTATGCCAGCAGATTTTGCAATCTTGAACACTGTTTTATGATCAATATTGTGGTCACGAGGTAATTGTCTTGCTGGTGTATTTGAGTTTTCTTGATAACTCAAAAGGGTATCTAATTTAGTCTCATCTGAAACTTTTGGGGTTCTTTTTCGAGGAATATGTTTGACATGAACCAAATCTCTAAATTGCTTTTCAATTATGCTAACTGTACTTCCCGACAAAGGAGATAAATCATTCATGAAACAAAGCAGCAACTTCTTCTTGACTTCGTTTTCTTTCTCCACACTCGATTATCATCAGTACTTCGATTTATTTATTCGATTAACGTTTCAGTTAAACACATCTTTAAAAAATAATCGATTTTAAATTACTTTACACATAATACAATAATTAACGATATTAAAAGCGTATGATGTAAAAAGTACCTTTGTTCGGGGCGCAATATCAATGAAGTGTATACAATTTTTACTTTTCTTCCTTAAACAATACAAATACAAATTAAAGTTAATCTATTTATTTATTTACTAAGCATTATTTATACAGTGTTTGTATCTGCATTTTGACAATTCGTTACTATGACATTACAAATTGCTAAGCACGGCCGCCTACTTAAAACTTTTTGGTGCAAAAGATGGTCACCAAGATAATAAATCTACCAAAGAAACTACATAACAACATAA
>JAUTXW010004037.1:530000-676010 GCA_030620095.1 Kuschelorhynchus macadamiae | reverse complement strand
ATTTTTATGTACTCATTAGTAATTGCTATAATGAGCTGTCCTGTGTTAGAAAATCTTTGTCGGCCAGTGAATTTAAATTATTTTAAAAAATAAAGTTGTTATAATTTATTTCTTTTGTTTTCACTATTTTATTTGATATTATATATGGTAAGACATTGTTCTCGTGAAATAGTCATGTCGAATACCACGCGAGAAAAAATTTTGAAGGTAAAACTTTCCTCTTGTATATTCAAGTTTGTTGCTTGGTAATTTCGCGAATGACATTTTTGTAACAAAACTTTTGAAAAACTTTCATAAACAATCGGAAAATTTTGCCGACAAAATTCATTTCGATCAACAACACATTTTTTCTGAGCGTTATTTTATCTATCTTAAATAGTCTAAAAGATGAAGGAATTCACGCCTTTCTTTACTTTGGTTAGTGTGAAAAAGACTCCATCAAAAAAAAAGGAATTCTACGATTTTATAATCAAAGTTAAACGGCATCGCCTCGAACAATCTAGCTTGTTCTGCTGCCTAGGGAAAACTTGAAGTAGCTAAATAAAATCTCACCCTGCAATTCCGACATTTCGTATTGTAGCTCCAGACGATATTGCTAAAATATTTAGGAGTTGCAAAACACGTCTGAAGGTGTAGCATTCCAGTAGTGTCTGTGCTCATGTACCTTTAAAATTGTATTTGGGTGAATCTAATTTTAAACAAATATTTTTTGAATATGGATGATAGTTCTGCTTATTTTAATTTACATTAATTCTACAAAAGGGCATAGAATGTCTTTATTTCTCTGGTATGAGGCAAATATTATAATCGACAAAAAATGTTCTTAAAAAATTTTCGCAGATCTTTGGGTTTTAGGGTACTTAGATGCCGAAGAACATTCCATCAGTTCTGTAAATAGTATAGCTCAAAAACTATATAATTCGGTAAATATATCTTTTTAGGCGCCACATAATAGTTATTTACCTAACAAGTGCGGAAAGTGGTACTTTTCCCGCACGAGACGGCAAGTCCTTAAATATGTGTGTTTTGTAATGTAATGAATCTAAATATTTTATTTTGTCAGACGTACTATACCGGAAATTATTAAATTATCACTAAGCCGTGCCTCTATAAAAAGTGAATTAAAAACAACAAAAAAAAATATGTCTTAAAATTAATATTAATACTATGAAAATTTTATAGTTTTTAAACCATTTAATGTTTCCAGTATGCATGACATTGTTTGAGTCTTTCTATTTAATGTCCTCTTTTTTTAATGGAAACAAATTTTTAGAAATCAAGCCATCCCAAATAAAATCTTGAAAAAGCTCAACACTATGACCGAAACGTTGACTTGATCTGAAAAATTGTGTTTTATTATTAACCTAGATCCAAGAAAATGAGATTTCAGGTATATATGTATATATATATATATATATATATATATATATATATATATACATATATATATATAAATATATATGTATATATATAATTATATATATATATATATATATATATATAAATATATATGTATATAGATAATTATATATGTATATATATATATATGTATATATATATATATATATATATATATATATATATATATATATATATATACAAGTGCGCAACCCATGCATGAAAAGATTTTGATGATGCCATTTAGATACAAATTTCAAATTTTGGTATTAAGGTAAGGTCAAGGGGTGCTTCTTTTTCTGAAATATTTTCAACTTCCTGTCACTTCCGGTTTAACCGGAAGTTGGTATCAACTTGCTTATTTTTAATGGAACACCCTGTGTTTTATGATATTTTTGGATTCTACGGAGAATTTTAATGCTATTTTATGTAGCATGTCCTATACCTAGGATCAAGCGTTCTTAAGGTACTTTACCTTGAAGCAAAAATGAGCTTTCGGGGTACCAAATTTTAAAATCTCATATTTTTGTAAGTTTTGAAGATATAATCTTCATATTTTGCAGACGATCGGTAAATAATCTTAGGTTTCTATTTTTTGTATTGAATTTGTCTATTTTTATACAGGGTGTCCTAAATTCAGCGGCAAACATTCACATTTTCAAAGCCGCTAGTCCGTTTTTTTAAATGGGACACCCTATAACTTTATGCACTATCAAATGTAGAATTTAATTTTCTCTCGAACTGTATTAAGGTTCCCTATACCTATTCTATCATATGTATTTGCTAAATGTTTACACCTTCCCGTAGTAAGCTATGGAAAAACAATTGTTGTGCTTTCCTATTCAACATGACAGCTGATTTGAAACTTTTAAATTAAAATAAAATAACACTCAAAAGCTGATATTCTCAATTTATTTTATATTCGTGGAGAATGTTACAAAATATTGGAGAGAACGTGCCATGTTTTTAATGAAAAACATCCTCATTTATCGCCAATGAATAAGAGAAAATTGAAGAGGATTGAAACGAAATTTTTTCATTTCGGAAAAGTTAAAGTTATAAAAAATGTAATAAATTGTTTACATTATTTTTAACCATATCTACTAATTTCGAGACTGTTCTAAACTTGTTTTAGTGAACTTAAAAATTATAGCAATCTAACAATCAACAATAAATAAATAAAATAATAACATTGAATTATAACAAATGTTCTATATGCTGTCCGTTCATTTGAAGACACATTTCAATTCTTTGTACAGTTGCTGTGGCCCGTTGAATTTGTCCGTTTTCTAATTCGGCAAAAGTTGTTCGTATCCTGTCCAGTAAATCTTGTTGGTTATTTACTGGGGAGCATAGACTTTGCCTTGATAATTACCCATAAATAAAAGTCTAGGGGTGTTAAATCAGGCGATCGCGGAGGCCATCTCCAAGGGCCATTGGAACCAATCCAGCGATCTTCAAAAATTCGAGATAATAGGAGATAAACTGCAGCGGAATTATGTGCTGGTGCCCCATCTAATTGATACCAATAATTTTGCAGCTCATCAATAGGAATTTCTTCTATAAATTCAGAAACCGTCCCTCGTAGAATTTCCAAATACCACTGTTTATGCCGCAAACATTGAAGCTAAACCTCTCTTGAGAACGCGTTTCGGGTAAAGCGTGCGGATTTCCTGCTGCCCAGAAATGTTCGTTTCTCCTATTTGTTATTCCTTCTCTAGAAAATTTCGCTTTATCGGTCCAAAATATTTTTGAAAGGAATTGAGGGTCCTCTTGAATTTTCAAAAACATGAATTCGCAAAATTCTACTCGTCGGACGTCATCACCAGGTCTCAAGGCTTGCACGTCTTGGAAGGAATAAGGGTGCATATGATGTTTGCTCAAGATCCTTTGGACAGATGAAGAAGAAATTCCCAAATCGTTTTCTGCAGACGGTATTGAACTTTGCGGGTTTGCGTGGAAATAAGCTAATGTGTTTATTACGTTATCCTCGGCATTTGTCACTGGTTTCGGAACATTTTTTGTAACTTTAACCTTGCCGCTGAATTTAGGACACCCTGTATAAAAATAGACAAATTCATTAAAAAAAATAGAAACCTAAGATTATATACCGATCGTCTGCAAAATATGAAGATTATATCTTCAAAGCTTACAAAAATATGAGATTTTAAAATTTGGTACCCCGAAGGCTCATTTTCGGTTCAAGGTCAAATATCCTAAGAACGCTTGAACCTAGATGTAGGATATGCTACATAAAATAGCATTAAAATTCTCCGTAGAATCCAAAAATATCATAAAATATAGGGTGTTCCATTTAAAATAAGCAAGTTGATACCAACTTCCGGTTAAACCGGAAGTGACAGGAAGTTGAAAATATTTCAAAAAAGAAGTACCCCTTGGCCTTACCTTAATCCCAAAATTTGAAATTTTTATCTAAATGGCATCATAGAAAACTTTTAATGAATATATATATATATATATATATATATATATATATATATATAATATCTTTCAGATATAAAGTAGTTTTCAACATTGACTCTTGACTTCAAAGAGTAGATGCTTTTTGGTTTTTTGATTTTTTCAATGAAATAAACAACTTTTTCTAAAACATTTCTTTTGCTTCCATTCAAGGAATAGAGTGTACGCCAATTCATACACATATCTGAATTTTTCTATATCTTCTTCAGCACCATTTTCTAAATCCGGTCGAATATCTTCTCCGCTCATTTTTTTAATCCGATTTTAAAAGCCAAAACAAATTCACGTAGCTACCACTAGCAAACGATGATCCTGATAGTTAAAACAAACATCAAACAAAACTAAAAGGTGTAAACGAAAATATTTTTCAACCAAATAACTTTCCCCTATACCTTTTTTTTGTCCATATTAAATATTCTAAAAGACAAAAAGGAATTTCGCTTGCTACGTATATTATTTTATTTTAGAAATCGCAGCAATAGAATGTTCTCTAAAGCGCCTTTCATTTACTTAGGTGCAAAAGATTTTCCATCAAAATTATTCTGCTCTCGAAAATAATTACTACCGCGAAAGTAATCTAGATTATTTTACACAGGAATTCTACGAATTTGTAATCAAAATTAAACGGCATCGCCTCGCATCTAGGTTGTTCTGTTCCTTGGAAAACGTGAAATAGCTAAATAAAATCTCACCCGACAATTCCGACATTTCGTATAGTAGCTCTAAACGATATTGCTAGAATATTTAGGAGTTTCAAAACACGTCTAAATGTTTAGCGTTTATACAGCATCTGCACTAAGATATCTATAAAATTTTATTTTTATAAATATGATTCTTGCCAAAAGAAAGATTTTCTCGCTTATTTTAACTTTTATAAATCCTACAGTAGGTATAGAACGTTTTTATTTTCTTAGTAAGATGGAAATACACTACGCATCAAAATTAACGCACCACTATAAATTGCACAGCCTTTCAATGTGGATTTCCTTGCGAACCGCTGAACTGATTTTGATGATTTTTTTTTAAATGTAGATTTGTTTATCGCTAAAAACGCCGCGATGTGAGTTTTTATTAAAATTTTAGTTTTGAACATATACAGGGTCAACAATGAGAGTAATTTTTCTCCAGAATATTTGAAATACCCTGTTTTCTTAACAATTTGGTTTTTGTTTCATGTCAATATCTCTATTTTCAAATGAAATACAGAGCAACAGATTAAAGCGCACTAGTTTATTTTAACAATCTAACATCTTAAAATAGGGTAGATCATGAAATGAACAAGTTTGACAAACTGTCATGTTTGTTTATTATGTGTCAGTTTTATCTTTGAGAAGTGTTAAAATTTTGGCTATGGAGCGTCAAACAAGGAATTTGTCTCGTGACGAATGCGTAGCAGCAATTACATTGGCCGAGGAACGATTAAGCTACCGTGCCATAGCTGGGAGACTGGGAATTTTTCATTCATCAATATCGCGCGTTGTCCACCGTTTTGAGCAAACTAACGATCATAACCGACGCCATGGGCAAGGAAGGCACCGAGGAACAACAGTGAACCAGGATCGTTTCATTCGGTTACGTGCTTTGAGAGATCGTTTTGTAACAGCAAGAAATCTTCAAGTACAACTTAACTCTACACATAACGTCCAAATAAGTGTATCCACTGTAAGAAGACGACTTGCAGCAAAAGGGCCGAGGTTAAACGTAAACTATCGTAGAGCGAGACTGCAATTGGCCAGACAGCATGTAAACTGGAAACTTGAGGATTGGCAGCGAGTCTTGTTCACGGACGAGACGAGGTTTTGTTTGTATAGCTCCGGCGACCGACGCGTACGAGTACTACGCAGGCCAAATGAGCGTTATTCACAGTGTAACATTCGTCAAACCACACTATTTAATGGAGGTTCTGTAATGGTTTGGGGAGGAATTTCTTTGACTGCCCGAACAGAACTTATTTCTTTACGTGGTGGTCCATTGAACAGTAACAATAACACGTGATATTTTTATTCTCACTTTTTTTCTAATTTTGTCCTTGCCGCCAATATTGTTATTATTGTTATTTTTAAGTTGTTAAATTGTTAAAATAAACTATTGCGCTTTAATATTTTACTCTGTATTGAACTGATATTGACATGAAACAAAAACCAAATTGTTAAGAAAGCATGGGGCTATAATTTGCATCCAGCGTATACTCGCTGTTACGGCTGAAACGATCCACAGAGTGTTTTAAATATTCTGGAGAAAAATTACTCTTCATTGTTGGACCCTGTATATGCTCAAAGCTAAAATTTTAATAAAAACTCCCATCGCTGCGTTTTTAGCGATAAACAAATCTACGTTTAAAAAAAAATCATCAAAATCCGTTCAGCGGTTCGCAAGAAGATCCACATTGAAATGCTGTGCAATTTATAGTGGTGCATTAATTTTGTGCGTAGTGTATAATAAAAGGTCCTTCAACATTTATACAGATCTTTGTGTTTTTTGTGTCATATCTGTGTTTTGTTTGTCATATGGCTATGAACTGGTAACACTTTGGCATAATTAATATTTGGTTCAAAATTATGAAAACCTAATATGTTTTAAAAAAATAGCAATATAAATCACTTATTCCTAAAGCCTCAAAGGGTGATATTAGGTAGGTGATCTGGTAAGAATTTGCTTCCATTTATCCTAATTAAATGTTTACATATTTTTGTCAAAATAACTTTTTATTAATTGAATTCAAACTTTGCATGAAAATCAGAAGTGATAGAGGGATGAACTGGTAAAACTATGGTGCAGATCCCAGTGGCTCCCTAATACTTTTGGATTACTCAAAGGCGTTCGATACACTCCATCATAAGCTTATGTGTGCCAAAGTAAAGTGTTACAGTTTTGATGACAGGGCAGTTAATTTAATAACTTTGGTTTATAATAATCGTTCTTAAAAAATATCAGTTAATACGTGCTCAGATACGATTAATATTCTTTCAGGTATGCCGGATGGCTCAATTTTCTTCATTTTGTATACCTTAGATATTTTTACATCTACCAAGTTTTGTCAAGCAACTGTACATGTACATTTTACTTAGCTTTGTTGTTGATTGAATTTATCTAACCCTGAAGAACATGAATTTCTAAATACTTTATTAAGCCGCCATTTTGTTTCGCCATCTTGTATTTGTATCAAAATTTTACCAGTTGATTCCTACAAAATACTTAATTTTTGTGTAAACTGGATAATTAGTTTTTTAAATGTTTTTGACGTTTCATTAGGCCGCCATCTTGTTCCGGCATATCGGTTTTTACCAAAATATTACCAGGTCCTAATTTTTGACTAAAATTTGAACTCAATCTGATGAGTAATTTTTAAGCAATACCAAGAACTGACTGACAGACAGAAAAAGCGACAGACAGACCGACGCACTTTATAAGACATATGTTTGGCATCTAGGGACGCCAAAACGCGAAGATATGTATGTAAAATTTTAAAGGGTGATTTTTGCAGATTACAAAAAATTTATTTGGAGGCCATTTTGTTCCACAATCTTGAATTAGTACTACACTTTTCCTAGTTCATTTCTATATTACAATTAGTTATGGCACACAATTTGAAATCAGTTTAATAGTAGTTTTTTCAGGCTGAATCTTTAAATATTTTATTAGGCTGTCATTTTGTTCCCATATCCTGAATTCGTAGCAACATTTTTGGCAGTTGATTTCTACATAATACTTGATTTTTTTGCAAAATCTGAGATAAACTGCATGAGCTAGGAAACTAGTAATAATTTTTTTAACATTTTATTAGGGCGCCATTTTGTTTCTCCATATTGAATTTTTACCAAAATGTTACCAAGTCATCCCCATATGACCCTTAATTTTTGACCAAAATTTGAAGTCAATCGGTTAAGTTAGCGACAAGCAAGCAGACAGGCAGACCGACAGAGCGACAGACATACAGACCGACGGAATCGAGAAAATATGTTTTTCGTCATCTACGATTACAATACTAACATTTTATGAGGTCAGTAAAAATTGTTCAATCCCCTTCACTGAACACCACCTTTCAAATACCGGAATTCTGCTCATAGGAGCTAGTTAAGTGACCTGAACTATTATAGTGAGATCCCTGACTTGACGTTTTTTATGCGATGCGTATATTTAGATACGAATGATGAAAGTCCACAAAACTTGCATAATTAACATTTTTTTTTTCATCTTTATAAAAAGAAGTTAACTTAACTATTCCTTGCTGGGTGGTCTAAGCTGCCAGGGCGATTCCGACTAAATTCTGTTTTTAAAAAGAAGTTATAGAACAACTGTTCACTTTCAATGTGATATCTTTCTACAAATCTTCTCAGCAGACATCGCACGCCGCTGGTGTACAGCAATATCTCTCTGATGTTAGTCTTTATCGCGCTATATGTAGATGCTCCGCATTAATTCCTTTTTGCCGGAGCGCATAGAGACTTGTTAACTGGTTGTAAATCGTAAAGTTTCTGCTTTTAACACTAGACTTTGTACCTAACAGTATAATTTATAGTAATTATGAGCCCAAAAGCTCGAAAATGAAGCAATTACGCCGTTTCATTGCAGCCTAGCTAACTGAAGAAATGGCCATATTTGTTTCTAAAGGAACGTTTTCGGTGCAATTATTTATAATGACGTCCCCACTTTAAATTCTTTGAATGGGCAGTATCTTTCTTTTCGCCGCATTCCAGCAAGTCCTGAGTTTTACTTGAAAACGGATGGTGGAAATTAGGATATTCTTGCGAAAACCGTTGATTCTTGGCAGGCATTATTTATATTATCTATATTTTGGTTTGTAATAGTTTTTATTTATTTTTGGACGGTACAGATTTGCCAATCTCTCAAAAAAATCTAGAAAATAAAAGGCGGAATCACATTAAATATATATAATTTACCAAAACCTCATACCACTCAGACAATTAAAGTGATAATTTGATACTGAACTACACCTATTTCCGTAACATTAACGTTGTCGTTTGCGAAAGGTGTCTAATTGTACTGTATGGAATATTTTCGATCGCCAAATTGTCGTCTATAGATAACCATCCATACACGGAAGTGTATTGTTAGTTACTTGCCGGGTATCAATGCTAATCGGAAGTACCTTTTGCTTTTCTTGTAAAAATCACGTTTCCGTAGGCATTTTCAATGTTCTATAATGCTGTTTTTTATGTGGATGCTATGTGGTACCATAATTATTTATGATTTGTTTTGCCATAAGTTTTAGTAGCTCTTTTGATCACGTGATATTCTGGTGCGCGCACAGGCACGAAAACTTATTTAAGGAGGTCCGGACGATTCCATTCTCTCTTTACTAGTTGGTTAAAGCACAAAATTCTTACAGACGTCCTTTTTTTGTGCCGCATAGAACCACGTACATGTGAGAAAATGTGCGTTTTTACTAAGAACCCCCACAACATCTATAGGTGAGTTTTCCTTATCGATTGTTTCGTTGCCAGCAGCTGACTGACCACTCCACGTGGTTGTCCTGTTCGTGTCCACGTGTATGTTGCCGATGCAATGCTGATCGGAGATCGGTTTGCGACGTGGTTGCTGCTTCATCACAGTCCTCTTCAGTTGTAGGAAGAACCCTGGTATCTTGCCTCATTTTTTTGGAGGCCCAACCAGTGCCTCAGAAGGTCTTCACTTCCTTCTTTTATATATATATATATATATATATATATATATATATATATATATATATATATATATAACCTGAGTCAATAGAGCAACTCAAGGACAGGATAGTTCAGGAATGCCGTGCTATATCCAGAGAAACATTTGCAAATGTACGCGAAGAATTTGAACAAAGGCTTTATTATTGTCTTTAAAACAACGGGAATGATTTTGAACATTTAATTAAATAATTATAAAAAATTTCACAATTGTGTTTTAATTTATGTTTCCTTTAATAAACACAGAAGAATTTCACGAAAACAGCTTTCTATGGTACCATTGGAAAGCATTTTTCAAGAGCTTTAAGATTATGTATCACTCGACCCCCCTTTCTATTTAAGATGTTAGGGGTGTATCTCACCCTGCCCAAGGGGTTACAGATAAGGGTCGAATAATACGCTTTTATTAGTTCCCTCTTCATTTTATAGAAAGTGTTTTGAGCGTATTTTGATTAAGTTTTTCCTTCCTAAGATATGGCCATTTCAAGTTTTTAAATTGTCACCCTATATATATATATATATATATATATATATATATATATATATATATATATATATATATATATATATATTTTTTTTTTTTTGGTTAATTATTGGGTATTGGTTCGGAATGAAAAAATTATATGACCTAGTGTGTAGTCATATTTAATAAAAATACTTTTTAAACAGAATATATATATATATATATATATATATATATATATATATATATATATATATATATATATATATATATATATAATGTCGTATTGTTCTATGTTTTTATTTTTATATAAGTAGTATGTACTTACGTTCTAGGTTTTGAAAAAGGCAAGAAATTATCTGCCGAAACGTAAAGTTTTAAAATATTTTTATTAAATATGACTACACACTAGGTCATATAATTTTTTCATTCCGAACCAATACCCAAGAATTAACCCAAAAATGTATACAGAAGGGTTCAAGCATATTCTACAACTATATATATATATATATATATATATATATATATATATATATATATATATATATATATATATATATATATATATATATATATATATATATATATATTTTTTTTATATATATATATATATATATATATATTGGGTTAATTATTGGGTATTGGTTCGGAATGAAAAAATTAGATGACCTAGTGTGTAGTCATATTTAATAAAAATACTTTTTTAAACAGAATATATATATATATATATATATATATATATATATATATATATATATATATTAATGTCGTATTGTTCTATGTTTTTATTTTTATATAAGTAGTATGTACTTACGTTCTAGGTTTTGAAAAAGGCAAGGATTACCTGCCGAAACGTAAAGTTTTAAAATATTTTTATTAAATATGACTACACACTAGGTCATATAATTTTTCATTCCGAACCAATACCCAAGAATTAACCCAAAAATGTATACAGAAGGGTTCAAGCACTTATACAACTATATATATATATATATATATATATATATATATATATATATATATATATATATATATATATATATATATATATATATATATATAATATATTCTCGTGTCATATATGTTTATATATATATAAAATCCCTAGAAACGGCTAAACCGATTTTCATAAAATTTTCTATGCTTATTGGGTAGGTCTGAGAATCGGCCAACATCTATTTTTCACACCCCTAAAAATTAAGGGTGGTTCACCCCAAAAATTTTTTTTTAAATTTTTGGACAAAATTGTTTGTTTTTATTTTTTCACGATTCAGCATTAAAAAATACATACAACCCTAAATTTTCACCCTTCTACCATCAACCCCTATTTTTTAATAGCTATTTTTGTATTATTCACGTTATTTACAATTTTTTCGAGTCCCGTTGTACTACTTTTTTTTTTATTTTCTACCACATTTTTTTTATATTTCCTTAAAAATCGGGTATTACATATTTAGTTTCAGGTTTTTTTTAAAGGAAATTATTTTTGTTGTTTTATGTTATTAAAAATATTTATTGATTTAGCTGGCGGTCCCGCATAAATAAATCATTTTGAATTGAATTTCCCGTACAGCAACGCAACCGCAACCCCACATACACGGGTTATACGCGCCTGCGCAAGTATCAAATCAACTCTACGGAGTACTCAGACAGGATGAAACCTGTATTGTTTTGTTTTTAATATAGTTTTTTTGTTTTAATTGTGTCTCGACTGATACGCCTCTCAAGTTAATTTACTTCAGTTCAGTTAATAATTAATAATAGACATTTATTTTGTGCCAACAACGCCCTTACTTTAAAGGTATGTAATTTATTATACTTTAACATTTTGTGGAAATAAAGTGATGGACAGTTGTTTTGCTAAATAAAATTTATCCAAATTATCTGTTTTAAACGTTAACTTTTGAAGGAGTTGAGTTACCAAATTGAAAGAGTGGGTTTAAATAAATATATTCTAACAGAGAAAAAAATGAGTAATATATTTTATGAGAGTGTTAATTTCAATTTTAGGACTCACTTTGCAATTGAACAAAAATTCAAGACATTTAATAAATTTATTTTATGAAGGGGTTTTATGATGTTGAAGTAGCTATTCCATCGACAGCGGTTTTTAGGGTTCCGTACCCAAAGGGTAAAAACGGGAACCCTATTACTAAGAGTCTGCTGTCCGTCCGTCCGTGTGTCACCAGGCTATATCTCATGAACCGTAATAGACGGACTGACCAAAAATATTGTACTCCATTGCGCTGAGAGAATAATCTTTGTTTATTTTTTAAATGCCATAATAATTAGTAGTAGTGTCAAGCTATCAAAATCTGTAATTTAATATATTTGGTATTTTAATAAAGATTACTATATTAACTTAAATAAAGTATGCTTCAATTGTCTACAACGCTTCATTACTCTTTCAAATTCCCACACACTTATAGTGTCAGATACTTTTAAAAACATTTCCTATTGTGTATGGCAAATTGCCGGGTCACCTAGTATATATATATATATATATATATATATATATATATATATATATATATATATATATATATTCATAGGAACTCAAAAGCTAGTAAGATAGAAAATCATGCTTTTCTATAATCATTTCTATAACAAACAAAATATTTAAATTTAAGATTACTTTAGTTGTTGAAATATTGGTAATTTACCCAAAAAATCAATTTTTTGATTTTTTTCATTTAAGAAGGAAAATAAACAAATTTATTACTTATCATAGAATTTTCCAATAGTCTACGAACATGTTTAAGAGTAAAACAACTGCTCAGCAATTAAGTTCATTTATCTTCTTTAATAACGCGGATACCTGCTGACAAGCCCCCCCCTCGAGGCTCCTCTCTGCCGCCTTCTATTTTCCGCAATATTCTTCCCTGTTCATTATGGGAGCACCGTTTTTGTTTCAGAGCTTTGATAAAACTAATATCGCCACATTTAAATCTTATTGAGATTCTAAATTAAAATTCTCTCTTTTAAAAATCCGCATACTAATTTAATTCAATCAGTTTCACTCCACAATTTCTGAATAAAATAAAGAAAATTTAGGAATATTCTTTTCACTCGAGCGACACAAAGGCTAGGTCCTTATTAACATATTTTTGTATCGTTCCATTTACAAAGGCACATTTCGGATTTCCGTTTCTCATAAAAGAAACGGATTATTTAAATCTGAATGAAAAATAATGATCGTTTTGGCCATAAAAACCCTTTCATCTGGATCAAAAAGTGCACTGTTTTGTACTGTACGCGATTCAGCACACGCGAAACGTGCTGGGCAAAAAATACAGTTTTTCTGCGTTTATTAGTTTTAGCTTCGAATTCTAGATTAATAGAGCCAAAGACAATTTTTACTCTAAAAAGTCTCCGGTATTACAATCATTTTGAAAATGACTGGTACAACGATTAAGTTTTGAATTATTATCAATTCACTTGCATAAAATAACTAATAGCTTGTCTCTTTCAAGACAGTCATATATATATATAAAAACACAAATTTACAATCATTTATCCTACATAATTAACGCATGGTATATTACGATGGGTCCCTAATGTTAAAATTTGAGATCATTGACGATATCTCAGGAATCTCACTGGATTTAGGCAACCTTTTATACTCCCATGGATTGTTTGCTTTGAATTATTTTAGGTCTTTTGTTAAAATCCTAGATTAAGGCAGTTTATTTTGTTTAGTCTGATTGGTGGTCGTGTTTAATAGCAAGAGGGCATATTTTGAAATTTTTCGGGGCGATAATAGTTATTTATACTATAAGGGTATATATTGTATCTTTACAAGAAAATTCTGGAGATATTTTTGGATTTTCATTATCGTTACATTCTATAGCATACTCATTAAATTATGAATGCAGCCCTGATCCGTTGCCAGAGCAACATAAGCAGTTTTTATTTTATCAAAGACGTCAAGTTGACAATTCATAGCGAAAAGTTTGAAGAAGTCAAATTTTTTGATCCTGTGTGGACAAAAATGGATAGTTTCAGTCATAGAAGAATCAGCGAAATTTGCTTGTTTATCTCTACTACCGGAAAAGTCGAAAAAAAAAGGTATGAAGCAGCATATAAATCCTTTAAGAATTGGTGCCAAAGCAAGACGGCTTTCTGCAGTCTCAGAAACCTTGTTTTTGGCATATTCCCACGAAAAAAGTGCTATATTGAAATCCCCATCAAGCTTATGGTGTGAGTAGTCGATGTTGAAGTCCACCCTTTATATAGAGGAAAATATAGATATTTGTAAGTATCGAGCAGTTTAAAAAAAAAAAAAATGGTTATAGACCCAAAATCGAATGTGTTTAACACGTTCACTGCGGTACCAGTTACAGATGATTTGTAAAAAATAACTTTACCAGTCACATGTATCTGGTGTATGATATATTCATTCAGGCGTTACCAGATATATGGGTCTGGTAATCATCCCTCAAAAATAATAACTATAATTCCAAAAATTATTAAAAAAAAACTATTTTTTGTTGCAAAAATGTATTGAATAAGGCCTCTAGTTTGGTATTATAAATTTGCACTAGCCTATGTAAAGTAATTAACACAAAACTAATCGCTAATTAGAATTCAGAATTATGGATACAAAAAAAATTAAAACTAATTATTTATTTTAGTTAGGCTGGAATGTCTTTCATTAAAACAAGGAAAGCATAAGGCTGGTTTGATGTCGCAATCTAACAAAAAGTTGACACTTTTGTAACTCTCTTGTCTGCTTCCCGACTTGACAAATTGATCCGCAATTTTTTGTAGCAGTTTACGCAGTTTCTACGTCGTTTCCTTCCCGGACCCTGCTCTACTTCAAATGTATGAATTCTTTTTGGCGTAGTGGAGGCGAATGATTCAGTGCTCTGATTTTCTTCAGTCAGTGCTAAAGCCAATTTTTCTCTAAATTGGAGCATACTAAGAGTACCATCATTTTTGTTGATGTCATTGTAAACCACTTGAGAATTAACAATAGTTGCCCCGAATATGAGTTCAAACGCGGTTTTCCTATACCATTTGAGTCCTTTTCTCAAGGCTGTATAATAAGAAGACATTTGATCACTAACATCTACTCTCTTTTTTGCTTTGTTGTAATCAATTATACATTTGGGCTTCAAAATAGCTTCAGATGACCTACTTTTCTTCCCAGTCTCTTGCATGCTTATATCATTCTCACGTTTGTTCGAAATCATTAGAATGGGACGCTTATCTTGCCATTTTATAATTTTGATTCCGTTTCCATTATGAACACCTATAACCTGATTCTTTTTTATTTTTCGGTTTACAAATTCTCTCGGAAGGTTCTTTCTGAAGTTTCTTTACTAATGGTACGCTGGAATAAAAATTATCGGCGAATAAAGTACGTCCTTGACCTAGCACATTTTGCACGAGATTCATTACCACTTTGACAGTGTGAGGGTCACTTGGGTTATCATTTTGGGTTGTTCCTTTACAGCAGTAAATCTTTATGTTTATAGTATAACCTTCTAGAGTGCACAATTTATATAATTTCACACCATATTTTGTTCTTAATATACTGACGCATGCCCAACCGACCTCTCCATGGGATCATACTCTCATCTATCACAATGTCTTTACCAGGGGTCAAAATTATCTGAAATCTTGCGTTGAGCATTTCCTCCAGAAGAGGTCCAATACGAAACAAGCGATCATGAGAATTTGCTAAATATTCATTATTATTGAAATGAATGTGTTGCAGCAACAATAAAAAACGGTCTCTAGTCATTTTGGAAGAAATATATCTATTGCGATAAAGTTCGTTTTTTGACCAGTAGAGATTGATAGATGAAACTCTAACAAGTCCCATGCAGATTATAACACCAAAGGATTTATACATTTCTTGTGGAATGGTATCTGTCCAATTTTTCAGGCGAGACTTATTGCTTAGAGCTACAGTACTTTTTTTTTGTAAAGCATACCTATTGGTTTCTTCAACTATCAAATCAATTACTTCCTGATCTATGAAGAGCTTGAATACGTCAAAAGGGGTCTTACACGATCCTTAGTCAATGCTAATTATTTGCCTTCGATTATATTCCACGATATCCAGCAGATTACCGATGTCCATTGGTAACCAAACATCATTCTGGAGATCCTCTGAAAAATAAAGCATGTATGAATATGGTAAAATTACATACAATATTTACCTATTTCAACATATACACATTATAGTTATTAATAATACCTACCTAGAACTTCATCAGCAGCGAATTCCTCTCCCTCGATATTTTCCAATTCCAACAATGCCTGGTCTGTTTCATTCGCATTCGTATCAGATTCATCTGTACGAACAGATGAACCAGGAGTAGATATGCTAGGCTCATACTCAGGATCTGTACTCGAATGAGTACCTGCATATGGATCCTCTGGATCACTCTCTAGGTCAACTTCGCTACTGCTATCATTTTCCCACACCCCTTGCAATATTTCACGGCTTGGATTATTATCTGTTACAACTTCCACGTTTTCAATTTCAGGTTCTATTTTTTCGGTTGCGTGACAACTCCGACAAAGAAAATTTTGTGGTTAAAACTTGATATTTTGGTATAATAATTCCAAACTCACCTGATTTATGTGTGTTTCAACATGTTGTTCATGAGATTCTGGCGAATCTGGATCTTGGTTATACTGAGAACGCGCTAATTCACATAGTTTCTTACCGCGATTTGCTATAATTCACAAATTCGCATAGAAAGACCGCAAAAATACTACCAGTCACATGTATCTTGTAACGACAGGTGGTAAAATTATTTTCACTGTGTGCTTTACCAGTCACAAGTGTCTTGTACGTACTATACATCCTAAAAACATTGCGCACGTCACGACGATCAAATAGGTACCTGTGACGTGCAAATCGGATTTATAGTTTTCAAATCATTCGTTCCGCCGCTAGGTAATAGATGGCACGATCGGCCTCTGCCGTAACGGAATAAACAATACCAGATACATGTATCAGGTATCGCAGCGAATGTGTTAACAGGGAAGATGTGAATAAGTTTATGCTTGAAGCCCCCGATGATATATACTTATTGATGAAGGTCGTAATGGTAATGGGAGTTGCTGGAGCGTGCCGTTCTAATGAGCTTTGTGAAATGAAAATGAACACAGTTAAAATAAGTCAAGAAGTCATAATTGTGGCCATTCCTGATTACAAAAATGGAATGTCACGTACATTTACAGTGACAAAAAGTGACAACACTCAGGTTTGTCGTTTCAAAATAATTCAAAAGTACATTAATACAAGATCCCACATGACGACTATTAATTAGCCCTTCTTTATGCGATATCAAAATGGAAAGTGCTTAAACCAGCCTGTCGGGAAAAATACGTTTTCATCAATTCCAAGCAAAATTACGAAATTTCTAAAATTTGGGAAATTCAAAATGTATACTGGACACTCTTTTAGAAGAACGTCTGCAACTTTATTAGCAAATACTGGAGTTGATGTATTAGCTATCAAGCGACATGGTGGATGGAAATCCGCTACTATTGCGGAAATTTGCTGAGAGCCTCAATAATAAAAAGGAAGTAGCGAATAAAATTGTATACAATAAGACCCAGCCAGAAGTCTCTTGCGGTGCTTCAACAGTGACAGGAACATTGATTAGAAATGAAGGATCTGTGTAGTCAGAAAATGTAATACACGTTTGTTAATAATGAGAATAATTGTACCATTAACACATTGCGTTCCACGCTGTAATCGGGAAAACGGCCCCAGGGGCCAAACCATATTTTTGCAATATTTGTATGTATTAACCAAAATAAATGTTTTTCTGAATCTACTGTGTTCTTTTTTTGTAGTATTTAGTTATTTTTTTGAGTTTTTTGTGTCTCTCATATATGAGCGACATGGCCCTGTAGAAAAAAATGCGTGACATTTACACGGGTGGCCACGTCTCTCAAATATGATCGACGCATGTTTCTTAGTGTTTTCTCTTTTGTTGCAGGTTTGAGAAAAATTAAACATTGAACGCGCTGGAGAACGAAAAGAAAGAAAAAATGTCTAAACGTCATCGAGCCTTGACACAGGCCGAATTGGAGGAAGAAGCGTCGAAAATCAATACCGAAAACGAGAGTGATGATGAGTTTGATTTTGATTCCGATGACTCTATCAACGATCCGGATTTTGGTCCTGATACCGCAGCTCCAGTATATCGATTCGAATCATCTGATGAAGAGGATAACGAAGAAGCCCCAAATATTGAAGACGTTCTTCAAGATTTGGTCATGGAAGAGGCCCGAACTGAAAGGAATGACCAAAATGAAGAAGATGACGAAATGCTAGCTTCCACTAATTGGACCGAATATGTTGGACGGCATAAGAACTTCAAGTTTACGGGTCCTAGTGGTCTGCAACAAGATTTGTCCCCCGAAATGACTCCGCTACAGGCATTTTTTCACCTCGTCGATGATGAGGTCATAAACCTTATTGTCACTGAAACCAACAGATTCGCGGACCAAACCATAGCCTCGAAGGAAGCGAAAAGATATTCCCGCATAAAAAAGTGGAACCCCACTTATCCAGAAGAAATTAAAAAATTCATGGGATTGACACTATGGATGGGATTGGTTCGACTAAGTGCATTACCTGATTATTGGGCTACCAAGGGTATTTATCGTCTAGATATTCCGAGAGCAACTATGTCGCGGAACAGATATCAGTTGCTGCTAAGTCTTCTCCATTTCAACAATAACGAGACAATTCAAAAAGGCGAGCGTCTAGCAAAAATAAAACCTCTTATTGATGTTCTTCAAAATAAATTTCAGTCCCTATTTTATACCGAGGAAGATATTGTAATAGACGAAACCTTGATACCATGGAGAGGGCGCCTAATTTTTCGGCCGTATATACCAAACAAAGCCCACAAGTACGGTATAAAATTATTCAAACTATGTTCAATCGATGGTTACACATGGGCACTTGAAGTATACGCTGGAAAGTCAACGACAGGACAACGTGAAGTCGGACTAGCTGCAAATGTATGTTTGAGGTTGTGTGAGAAGCTTCTCTATCAAGGACGAACTCTATACATAGATAATTTCTACACGAGCTATGAGTTAGCTAAAACAATGCTCGAAAAGCTAACACATGTTGTTGGAACCCTGCGAGCCAATAAGAAAAATATCCCAAAAGACGTTCTTCAAGCCAAGATAAAAAGGGGAGAAATGGTGTCCCGCGAAGACGAAAACGGAATAGTAGTTTTAAAGTGGAAAGACACCCGGGATGTTAGGCTCCTCTCAACAAAGCATGCTCCAATTATGGTGCCAGTTCACCCAAGAATGACTGAAAATGAACCGCCTGTTGAGATCCAGGAATCCAACGATGCTCAAGAACCACCAAACGCCATCGCTAGTACCGCCAGTGCATCGACAAGAAGCAGCGATTTGCCTTATTCACAGGAGAGCCAGATGGAATCTGAGAATTCCCAAGATCCTCCAGGCGCTTCCAATGACATAGAGGCCACAGTTCCAGCCAAGAAAAAAAGAAAATCTCGAAAACCAGAAGAGAAGCCCGTTGGAATTTTGGCGTACAATAAAGGCAAATCTGGAATTGACTTGTCAGACCAGATGGCATCTTATGCCACTACTCTTCGAAAGGGTGTAAAGTGGTATAGGAAGTTAGGAATAGAATTACTTCTCGGAATCGCGGTAGTAAATGCTTGGGTCCTATACAGACGGATCACCAAAAGAAAATTCAAATCCGTGCTTTTCGTGACATCTTAGCAGCAGAGTTACTTAACATCAAAAATCAGGGAAAAGGGCAGATACCAGAAAAGCCCAAGGTATATCATCATTTACTTGTGAGAGTTGGGGAAAATGAAAAAAAAATCCGTCGCAGGTGTTCGGTGTGTTATGCCAAAATTACGAAGGAATCAGGACGTATAGTTGCAAAATCCAAAGCCAAATTAACTTACAATTATTGCGACAAGTGCCCGGGACAGCCGCAAATGTGTGCGTCATGTTTTAACGAAAAACATTAATTTTTAGAATTTTTTTAGTTTTTTTTTGTTTTGAACTTAAGAAACATGTTAACTACTTTAATTTTTTACTTCGTTTTGATATGTTATAAAAAATAAGCTTTTTTAGGAGGACTTTAGCGTTAATATTTCGTAAAATAAATATTTTTCAAACTTATCTGTTGTGTTAGATTTATTTTTCCGATTTTTCTCAAACCAAGACACATATTACTTTCCCCAGAGGCCACGCTCGGTATTCCCCATTTGAAATACACGGTAGCGGGTTACATATTTGATATACGTGGCCAGGCAGCGAGAGATGTGCGTCTCTCAAAAATGAGCGACGTGGCCCCCGGCGAAATGTGGTTGTCTCTCATATATGAGAGACGTGGCACGCAATGTGTTAATATTCATTTCAATTAATATCACCAGATTTTTGTCCGGATTTTTGTAATATGTTAATGAAATCAAAAATTAAAGCTACTTATAATAATTTTAGATTATTATTTCCCTAGGGATGTAAGTTGGCTTACATCCTGTCGTTAAGGGCAACCAATGCCTTGCTGAGTAACTTTCACTTACGCCTGTCAAAGCAATATCAAAATAAGTTGCTTACAATACCTGGAGGGATAAAAATGCCTTTTTGATTGTATATCGTGTGTCTGTCATCGAGAGTAACTGATGGGTTGCTATCATTTACCGGATCCGCGTACATCAAATTTAAGTTTTTCATGATATACAAAGTCTTTATAACCTTTATATTTGTTCTACTGATAGGCGATACTCCTATGAGGAAACCCTAATTGGGATTGGAAATACCTCAAGACTGTTTAAATCCATAACATTAGGTAGTTATGTATCTAAAATTGTCAGAAAATCTTGCTAGGAAAATATTTCATGGAATAGTCACCACGTGGATTGGAACTACTAAGGGCATTTCTCTATATCTTTTCAGGTTTAGATTCTACTTCAAGCACTTCATCTCATTTCACTACAAGAAGAACATTTAATAAGTACAATTTGCAGAACTGCTTACGCAGGGCAGATCAATTTGCATCAGGTAGATGAAAATCACCACAAGTTCTGGTTGGGGTATCAAGACGTAGCTGGAACGAGACAGTTGAGAATCACCTCGCTGGCGTGTGCTGTCCTCCGTTGCAGACTGCTGATCTTGAGAACTACCACCTTTTTTTTTGGTTGAGCTCATAGACTGTGAAGCGCTGGGGGAAGTCCTCAGTTAGGGAATGCAACCTAACACCGAGTTTAAAAATAAGTACCTTATTTTGTTTAAGCTTAGAAGTAATTTTTTTATTTCTAATTTGAACACCTGAAATTCTTTCGATCATTATTTCGTGTAATTTTTTTTTGTACTTTAGTTCGATTCATTTTGGCAATTCAGTTTTGTTGTTTTGGTAATATTAGTAAATTTCAGTTTTTGCTAAACACGTACACCTTATTATTTTGCCAAGTATTTGCTTTACTATAAGTGCTCCTAGCTTATAGGTAGTAAATGACTTTATGTTCTTTTTGTAGCATAAGTTATTTTTTATTGTAATCGTACACTGGGTACCCAAATCATAGTGTCTTATTCGTTCAAGTATCTTTTAAATTTGCAGTCCCCCTTAAATTTACCTTTGATTTTCTGCTAATAATAAAGTATATATTTCCCAACGATATATTTCTATGTCTCATATTTGAAGTCTTGATAAAATTCAAATCCTTATCTTAAATCTAGGTGATGTGACAGTGTTGTTAACTTCAACTGATTACATTGAACTTTATTTAAAATTGCATTCTTTCATGTGATTCTTCTGCTAATTAACGATTTGTGATTAATTTAAATTTCCATTCTTGAGCCTGGTAATTTTTTATTACAACACTACTATAATAACAAGATTGCAAATTTAATTCAAGGTTACATCATTTCTCTTCGCAGTCATTGGTCTAATTTATATTTGCTTAATTTAAATTCTGAAATTTAAATGATTTAATTACCTGCCTTTTATTTAAATTTTTTTATTTGTCATAATAATCCGATTTACCAATAGTTCCCAATAATTATAAAATATCTAATTTAATTTAAAGTTATATTTTCTCTTCGATTTATCCAAATTATTTGGTATAACTTATATATTTATTCTTTTACCTCATAATTGGTGATTTTAATATTACCTTTTGATGTTCCTCTGTTAAATTACAAATACTACTATGATCTTCTTCTGCCTCAGCCCGTGTTACTCCACTCCTGTATGTAGGCCTCCCTTAAATTCTTCAATGACTCTCTGTCTCTCGCTCTCGAGTGCCAATCTCTTCCCGCTACTCTTCTGATGTCGTCAGCCCAACTCTTCTGTGGTCTCCCCCTATTCCTCTTAGTATCTCTTTGTTTCCAAAACAATTCCCTTGCTATCCACCTTTCTTCGCTTTATCTGGCGATATGGTGGGCCCAGCTCCATTTCGGGTGATCTATTCTTTTTGTTATATCTGCTATACCTGTTCTTCTTATTATTTCCTCGTTTTTTACGTGGTTTCTTAGGATTATGACTAACATGACGCGTTTCATCGATCTTTGCATGACTCGTAGTTTATTGGCGCTTTTGGCAGTGAGTGTCATTTTATCCAGTCCGTACGTAGATACTGGTAATACGCATGTGTTATATACCTGCCTCTTGAGATTTATTGGAATTTCCGAGTACTTGAATATGTGATTGAGTTTGCCGAATGCTACCCATGATAAGCCTATTCTTCTTCCAATCTCTGCTGTTTGATTGTCTCTACTCAGTCTTATCTCAGAGCCCAGATATGTATATATTTTTCTATCCTTTCCGCTATCGTGTTGTTTAAACTGTTTAAGTTAAGTATGTTGTTGCTTAAGAGTAATTTAGTTTTTGTTAGATTCTTCTCTAGGCCTACTTTATTTGATGGTGTGTTTAGTTCTTCTAGCATAGTCTTCAATTCTGTTTCTTCGCTACCTAGTAGAGCGGTGTCGTCGGCGAAACGTAAGTGCCTGCGATAAGTTCCGTCTATTTTGATGTCTTTATCTGTCCATGGTACTTGTTTAAATATGTTTTCTAAGGCTAATGTGAAAAGCTTGGGGGAGATTGTGTCACCTTGGCGAACTCCTTTATTAATTGGAATTTCCGGAGTATATGTGTCTTCATCTATTTGAATCCTCATAAATATCTTTAATGATTTCTATATATCGCAAGTTTATCTTAGCACCCTTTAGTGCTCTTATGAGTGCCGTCCACTTTTCGATGGAATCAAATGCCTTTTTGTAGCCTACAAATATTAGGTGAAGAGATATATTATATTCCGTAGTCTTTTTTTATCAGGGTTCCTAGGGTCTGTAGATGATCCATAGTATTGTACCCCTTTATGTTCTGGTAGCTGGTAATCTATCTGTTGTTGATTACTCTAAAGAACAATTTGTATAGGTGTGGCAGTAAACTAATAGGTCTGTAGTTCTCCGTATTTTTACATGTCTCCTTTTTTGAACAGGAGTACTACTTCTGCGGTTTTCCATTATAATTTTACTTAGTAAGTATCCTCAACAGGGAAAACCCCCTTGTAGACACCTATTAAGTAAAATTATTTTGACTGTCTTTAGGATGATGTTTTCGCCAGTTTTGAGCATTTCCGTTGTTATTCCATCTGCGACAGGAGCTTTCTTATTCTTTTGTTTTAGTGCTAGTCTTATTTCTTCTTTTGTTATTTCAGGAAATTACTCCGAGCCGGCATTGATTACTATTTTGTCTACTTTTTCTGGGTCTTCCAACTGAGAGGCATAGAGATGTCCGTAAAATTTTTGTATTGTTTCAGATATTTCATCTTTTGTGGGGGTTTTATATTGCTGTTTGCTTCTATGGTTGTGATATTCTTCTACTGTGGTATTTATTTATAAATTATAATATATTTTCATGCATTAGAATTTCTCTCTTTTATTTATTTCTCTCCCTTTAGACATAAAATAAAGGCATTAGAAGGTTGCAGTGAAGATTATTTTGAAAAATTTTGTCTTAGTTATTTTTTTTTCTTTTTTCTTCTTTGCTCATTCTCTTTGGCTACCCTAGGCCTAACGCCCACATAATTGTTTAAATTATTTGAACTTACGCTTTAAAGCCTCCGAAATAAAATTCTAAGCGACCGAAACAATCAAATAACTCAAATAAATCAAAAAAAAAAAATAATAATAACTAAAACACAAAATAAACAAAAGGAAGTTATACTGGAATATTTAGATTTTTAAAGAACCCCGCACTCATCTTATGGGATTTTGTTACCGGTTAAATTAAATGCAATCTTGGTATTTGTACAACAAAACGTTCTGATCAAAAGTGTCTATCAGTCCAAGTTAACCCTATGACTAGTTTTCGAAATATATTAAACAAATTTGATATAATTTTGAGCTGATTAAGTGAAATGTGTATTTATATATAACATATAATTCAATTTTTGATCAATGTGTACAACCGGGTGAATCAAAACTATGTCTACATCACACTAAACAGTGAATAAAAACTAAAGAATTGCAAAATCTTAACCCTCGTATTCAATAAATGTTTCGCTCATGTCACTGTCATTTTGTAATTGAGACAGCTAGAAAAATTATTTGTTCAATTCTTTTCTCAAGTTAGACATGGTCTAAATGTGAACCTCTTCAGTAAATACGGGTGTAAATGTTAAAACTGTTATTCGATCTGGGATATTAGCTTTTAATGCCATGTCTCAAAACCTCAGTTAGACATGAGAACAATGCTTAACATAGTAACGTTTTGTGGCATTTTAGATTATTGCTTTTCATCATTAGTTGACAATACTGTTCAAAAACAACAATCTAAGGTTCAAATACCTAGTATAGTACCTTTTATTTTAAAAATATTGCACTTTGTTTAAGATTTAGTTGCTTGGTTTGTGATTTTGTTAGTGTTTATCGTCAAATGAATGCATTTGCTAATAATGAGCAACTTAAAAACATTACAATAAAAAGTTAAAAACAGTTTTAATTGTCAATAAAGCATTTTTAAACGTCCACGTAAGTGTATTATTTGTGACCAATAAATGTTTCATCGTATTTCTATTCAAGCGAGAATTGATGTATTCATAAGAAAAGGAATATTTATTAGAATTAGAGAATATGTCCCGGTCATTTGAAGAGTAATGATACCGCAATTTTCCCACTTTGAAACAATTTAAGAGCTATCGAAAGACCCTAAATACTTAAAGGCTCAGAACTAAACCCTTTTTTTCGTGTCTTCCAGTTACCATGAAGGATTATTACAAGTGTAACAAAAGCACTGACTTCATTAACAAAGAAACAATTTAGAAATGTTGTTGATAATTGTTATGATGTGGTATTGTATGGTAGGTTAACAGCTATAATTTGTGCCTTCTGTGCAGGCTTAGTCCATGTGTGTTTGATGACTTTCTTACCGTTATGTTTTCATATCCAAGTAGGCAATCAACAAGTCTGATTATCCCAAAGGTTAGATAATCTCTGATGGAGTTGTTGAAGCCTCATAACCTAGGTAATGGTTATATCGATGGTGGAGAACTTGTAAGAGAGCATTTTATGCCATTTGCCAATAAACTGTATAATCCGGAGTCTCCGGTGGCAAAAGTTACTGTTTTTAAAGGCGGCACATATATTAAAATGCAAAAGGGTAGACATTTTTCAAGGTCTAAGTGTTTACGCTTCAACTGAATGGACTGTAATACTTTTTAGCATAGGTTTTATAATTAACTTTACATAAATATTAGTCAAAATGATAAAAATTATAGAAGGCACTCGCTCCACTTCTGGTACATCGCCATCTTCTCTCGTCTCGCCTTGTTGCCAGACTGCAGCTACGCTCTGGGAATTGACGGGGAATTAAAACATTTAACATACCCCCCCCCCCTTTGAACACTGTCAGGGTTCAAGTCATTTACTTGCTCTACTTCTGGAAACGGTAGCACACAAACTTTTGAGCTAGCTCGTTTCAACTGTCTATGAGAAGTCTTGATTGTAACCACCCTGACGATTTCATTGGTTCCAGGATGAACCTCCAGGACTCTTCCAAGCAACCATCTTGCAGGTGAAAGGTTGTCATTTTTTATAAGTACTAATGTGCCAACCTTTATAGAATAATGATGTCCTTGTTTCCATTTATTTCTCTGTTGTAAATGGACTAAATACAGCTTAGACCACTGGTTCCAAAATCCTTAGTTCATTTGTTGAATCATTTGGAAGCGGGTTAACTGACTGACTTTTGCATATTGCAAGTCGACTTCGAGAAGATTGACCAATGGCTTTCCGATTAAGAAATTTGAGGAGTGAGAGGTTGATAATCGTTGGGATCATTTGCCATGGGGTATAATGGACGGGAATTCAATGTTGCCTCAATTTGGACAAGAAATGTATTAAATTCTTCTTAGGTTAAAATAGTGTCCCACACCACCCGATACAAAAGATGTTTTACGCCCTTAATATTCGACTCCCAGAGTCCGCCAAAATTTGGTGAATTTGGTGGAATGAAGTGCCATTCGATACATTCATTTGCATAAAGCCTTACAATGTCATTTTGGAAATTAAACAAAAAATCGTATAAGAGCTTGAGGTCCTTTTGAGCTCCTACAAAGTTTGACCCGTTGTCGGAATATACGTGTGATGGAACCCCTCGTCTAGAACAGACCCGCCTAAAAGTTGAAATTCATTTTGTCAAATTCGCAAAATGTTTACCTTTTGCCCTTCTCAAATCGAGATAAATACAAAAAAAACAAATGAAAATATCAAGACTACTTCAATCTATGAGTAGCTTGACTAATAAAATACTTCAGTACCCGTTATTGCACTTACAATATGTAATTAAGAATAATATATCAAACACTTCAGTGTGTCAACAGTGTATATCTTATGCACCAAAAAAACTTTAAACTGTATGTAGTTTGCTTAAAAAATGTGTATGATTAATATATATTGAAACTGCACAACTTAAATCATACATATACCATACACCTCACACTATATAGTTAATTACTAATAAGCTTTAAGTAGTTGAAATTCAACAAATTAGAAATCAAATACCTAATGTCAGTTTTGAATATTACTATCTAATAATGCAAATTATGTATACACTCCTAATAGGCGTCAATTTAAACAGGAACTATGTATACTTCAGTGTATTTGCCCTTTATTTAAAAGTTTGAAATATTCAGTGTTTGTGCACTCCAAATTTCTCGCAGTTTACTTGAAATGTTAATTAAACTGACAACCCCGAGAGGCGCCACAAATCACACTGCGACTACTGCGAGTAATTTTTAACAGGAATTATGCACAAACTGTCAAAGTAAATAACCTCGTAATTCGAAAGACTACCTGACCATTTCGAATAATAAATGAAAGCGTTCGCCGATTAAATTAAATAAAACATCACTTGCATCTTACTCGAGAAAATAAATCAATTCACGCAAAAATCGCGGCAATATTCAATACATAGGAGCGGTATAATAGAAAGGACTCACATTTCAACTGATGACTTCATATTTTATGGGATTCTTCCAAAAACTGCTCTAAACAACCACGAAGATCCGACTCGAAGGACCAATAATATTTACGCTTCAACTGAATGGACTGTAATACTTTTTAGCATAGGTTTTATTAATTAACCTTACATAAATATTAGTCGAAATGATAAAGATTATAGAAGGCGCTCGCTCAACTTCTGGTACATCGCCATCTTCTCTCGTCTCGCCTTGTTGCCAGACTGCAGCTAAGCTCTGGGAATTGATAAGGAATTAAAACATTTAACACTAAGAAAGTCTTTTTTGGTGCATTTAACCCACTATCTCCTAATGCCAGCCTTAATTGTTGCTTCGGAAGTCTATATATTAACTGTACATTGGCTATATTTTTCTGATTTCATTGATCTGAAATAATCTTGGACATCTTCGAAACTACTTTTAAGAAGAGAGCATAGGACATAGATATCAATCAATCAATATCATCAACCAACGACCGCTGAAGCAAAAAATTATCGGGTTATAACAAAATGTCGGTGAAAGAATTCCGAAATAGGCGAAATAGACAGTAAAAATCGATTTTTAAAATGTTTAGCGACCAAATTCCTAGTATCAACATATTACGTATTGGAGATTATATTAGAAAAGGATCAGCATTAATAAAGAAATGCCATTAATTAATTTTTATGGAAGGAGCAACAGAGAACTTGCTCCAAAAAATGTTAATAAATTCTCAGGAAGAGATTATATTTCATGATAGACTTGAAAGAGAAGGGTTCTTAAAAAGGCATGGGGTTTGAGAGACTCTAAATAAGGATCAAATCGATTTTCCTATTTTTCATATTAATGAATTGCAGGGGCGTGCAGTCCATGGAAGCAAGGGAAGCAGTGCTTCCCCATAAAAAATTACAAAACATCTTCTAAAATGTAATTTTTGAAATAGGAAACCGTTAATTTAGTTTATATTAAAAATGCTAAAATATTATCTTAATTATCAAGCTCATAATAAATGCGGCCTTGACTCCGACCGAGCCACAATAGAAATTGAGTAGAACCTATGCGGGCCGCTAGTTTCTCTGCAGCCAAGTCCTGTATGCTTGATTTCCTGTGAATCGAGCCAGAGGTTATTGAACTTTCCACCGGCTGTTTGCAATTTTTGCATTTCAGTCGCGTGCTTTAAGAGGGGGCGCAAGTTATCGTTGGAATAGGTCATTTGTTTGAACGGCTATTCGTGTGTTGTGTGATACGTACGTCGCGTCGTGCATGGTGTGATATGGAAGACAATAATACGGACGTGGATATGCAAATACCGTCAACTTCGGCTGTCGGTAATAACGTCGAAAATGTTGGAGAATTTAGTAAGAAGAGTGTGTGTGAATGTGTGGTGGGTGTCTTAATAATAAAGGAATTTTCAACATTAAACTTCGCTGATAAGCTTCAAATAATTTCCAAAGGTAGGGCAAAACCGCCTATGAAAAATTTAACCACAAATATGAAAAACTGTATTAGATTATTCATCCAGAAAAATAATATGAACAATTTAAATAGCTAACAAGGTGTGAAAATATAAGTAAATTATTTTGTTGGCCATGTTTGTTTTTTGAAAATGAAAACGGTCTCTGGAACAAAACTGGTTTTTTCGATTTAATCAATTTCCATAAAGCTATAAAAAGACACATTATGTCCAAAGCGCATTTGCAGGCCGTCATAAAAGAAAAGGTCTTCGGCAAAACCGGAACTGAACACGCCCTTAATAAACAGTTGGAAATTAGTCACCGCCAACACAATGAACTAGTCGATAAAAATAGGGAAATATTAAGAAGACTTATCGATGTCTTGGACAGCACGAATTGGGATTTAGAGGCCCTGATGAAACAAGGGTTTCTTCAAATAGAGGAAATTTTCAAGATATACTTAGTTTAATGGCTAAATATGATGATTGCTTAAAAATCATTTAGAGCAGTTTAGAGTTTTTCCCAATCGAATCCAGAATGATTTAATTTCCGCTATTGTAACCATTATTCTAAAAAGAATTAAGCAGGAGATTAGCGAGGCGCGGTTCATTGCTATTGCTCTGGACGAAACAACTAATATCACTAATTTTGGCCGATTGTCTATAGTAATACGCTACGTTAAAACAGGCGGAAGTATTTAAGAGCAATTTTTAGGTTTTAAGAATGTGTCTGAAAATCGTACAGCATATGCATTATATAACGTAGTTTATAACGTTACTAAAGAAATTAATGGAGAGGAAAAATTAGTTTCTCAAAGCTATGATGGAGCTGTAGTGATGGCAGGACAATTAGGGGGTCTGCAAGCTAAAGTTCGAGAAACTTTCCCAAGTGCTGTGTTTATCCATTATTTTGCTCATAAATTAAATTTAGTTTTATCCCAGTCCATCAATCACATTAAAGAGTGTAAAGTATTTTTCGTTACTTTAAATGGTATGGCTGCTTTTTTCTCCAAGTCAACAAAACGTACACAAGCTTTGGACTCCATTGTCCACAAACACTTCCCCAAAGTACAGTATATGAAAATCGTGAATCACTGATTGAACTATTTGAGAATATAATAGAAAATATTGAAACGTGGGACTCAGAAGCAATAAATAGTTCCAGGAAGTTTTTGGACTGTTTGAAACGAGATTTTAATTCTAATTATTTGTTGAACATATTTTCAGAAATATTTCCGTTCTCGGACAATGTTTTTAATGTATTACAAACTAAAACAAATGATTTTGCTTTTTGCTTAAAAAAAGTGGGTGATTTTAAGTCCATGTTAAGCCAAAAAAGAGATGACTGACCTATTTTGGGAGAAAACGATGACGTTAAATGTAGAGCCACAAGCCAAGCGTCTTCGAACAGACAAGGTGGGAGATGTTCAAACATCATACAGACGCCTTTTTAATGAAATAATCGATCAAATTCAGCAACAAATAAACTATAGATTTAACGGTTTAAATGATTTTAAATTCTTCGAGCTCTGCAATTTTGATTCATTTAAAGGAAAAACTTTTCCAGAAGATGCGTTTAAATCTCTTCTTCTTCATTATGGCCAGTTCTTCGACCGAGTGTTACTGCGATCTGAACTAAAAGTGATTTACCAAATTGATGACATTAGCGCAAAAAATAATGCTAAGGAACTAATTAAATTTTTAAAAGACAAGGAGCTGGAAGATGCCTACACCGAATTTCACCGCACGCCCCTGGAAATAATTGACTTACCAATAATTTTTGTTAATAGACAAATACTATTTTTATTTATTAGCATTAGATTTACTCGTTAAAAAAAGATTCACTTGCAACAAAATAAGATACGAGCGAATGTAGAAATGGTGAATGCGCCGAGAAAAATTGTCTCCTACGGAGCTAATCTACACAGTTAATTTGCACCTATCGCGACCTATATTGGAAACGCATAATATACATAGTATATTTATCAGGTTTTAAAATTCTTATTAAACGTATATTATATGAGCATTTATGCAGTAAACAACATTTAATGCCTCAATTTTATACTCAATAAGTACAAGTAGCTCAAGCTCTCTGCAAAATGAGTAATTTATAACGAACCTTGGAGTTTTATGACTAATAAAAACTGCATTACGTTGCTTTTAATTATATTTCGTGATCCGCTATCGTAAAAATATTATTTATTCCTATTTTCAAGTTAAAATATGAACATGCAATTGTAATTTCTTATTCTAAACTATTAGATAAGACTTCTGATTGGCAACTTGTTGCATGAAGGTACTTAAGTATTACCATATTAAATAATGTTATATTATTGTTTTTTTTGCAAATTCTTTAATAATAATTTCACTACCAAATCTGCAATAACCAAGTCAGCATCTAACAAAAAAAATTGGTAAATTGGCTTTTCCCAGAACTTACTTCATTATAAATTCTTCCAAGTAATAAATGAATAGAAGATAATATAATTTGTATATGTAATGTACATAATGTCAAATAACTACAGTGACGGCAAACTAATTAGAAACCATACCTTACGAAAATCTGAACCGCTGCTAGTAAGAAATTGCTATTGTTAGGGCGTATATCTATTATTATCGCATTAAATAACCTTATTAAGTTTAAAAAATAATGTATTAATTACAAAATTCGAAGAACATTACATTTTTAAGAGGCAAACTAATTGGAAACGTATTTCTGAATCAACATTTTCTAACAACTTATATGTGTTTGTCTCAATTGAGTACCCAGTTTTAAGTAGGATATTCATTGGCTTCAACTAATTTTAAACACCTCCTAAGCATGGACTATATCAGTCGTCTACAAGTCTCTCGTGAACCTAATTTCCTTTTAACTTTCATCCAAAGAGTTTCTATTGGGTTAAGATCTGGACTACAAGATAGCCTTTGTAAAACATATACATGATTACCCTGAAGCCCGACTGTTACTCTCCTAGCAGAGTGCTTTGGATCATTATCGTGTTGGAATTTCCAAATTACTGATACATTTTCTTCTGCATATGGTTGCATCTCGTTTTTGCAGTATGTTAATGTATTCATACTGATCCAGAGTACTAGTTAGAGGGCCAACACCATTCCAAGAAAAGCAGCACTATACCATGATATAATCACCATCAAATTTCACTGTTTCATGGTGTACCCCGGGTCAAATTCTTTATTTGGTGGACGCCAAACAAAACGTTTTCCATCAGAACCAAGTTTATTTACATTGGATTCATCTGACCATAGTATCTGCTTCCATTTTTGGACGTTCCAAGGAAGGTGATTTCCGGCAAGTTCAAAACGACTCCTTCGATTCACTACAGAAAGGTGAGGCTTCTTCCTTGATACCCTGCCAAATTTACTTGGATTTTCAACAAAAATTTCTTTCCAAATATCAACTGCTGATTTGTGAGGGTCTTTCTTAGAAATTCGACTATCTGTTTCCATACTCGTTTTTCTGTTTTAGAACATGTTGATTCAGAAATATGTTTCCTAATAGTTTGCCGGTTAAAAATGTAGTGTTCTTCAAATTTTGTAATGAATAAATTATTTTTTAAACTTAATAAGGTTGTTTAATGCGTTAATAATTGATGTACACCCCAACAACAACTAAAACGATTATAATATTCGAAATATCTTAAATCAATTTCTTACTAGCAACGAATCAGGTTTTCGTAAGGTCTTCACTTTGCAAAAAAAGATTCATTCATAACCAATTTACTGATTTTTTAGAAATGATATATTAGTATTTTCGTTCCTCATTGAAATAGTTAATTTATACTATCCGGTATAAGTTTTCAAGCAAATGTGTTAGTTTGAGATAATTCCTGTCTTGTCCAAATAATGTTCTACGTTTTTAAGATTAGTTTTAGCAGATGTTTTTAACCTGAAGATGGTCTAATATAGATCGAAACGTAGATAATAATTCAGGTTTATCGCTTTAAAGTTTATACTTTTGCTGTTGACCTTCCAAACCTACTATTTATTAACTCGGCGTTACTAAAACAGGAATAGTATCTTTTTCAGGTTGTTTTTTTAAATGTTGTTAGACCGCCATTTTGTTTTGTTATCTTCTATTCGTACCAAACTGTTACCAATTCATTTCTGTGTAACACTTATTATGTAAAATTTGAGGTAAATTGAATATTTATTTTTTAGTAATATTTTTTTTAACATTTCACTAAACCAACATTTTGTTCGACCATACTGGAACTTGAGCAGGTCATCAACATATGACCCTTAGTTTGAAGGTAATCTGGCAGTAAGTCAGTAATTTTTTTAACGATCCAACAAACTGGCAGGCAGACAGACAGACCAACAGTGAGACCGCCGGAACTGATAAAACATATCTATGGACGCTAAAACGTGAAGGTACAGTTGTCGCGTTTTGAGAGTACCCGTGCGTCTTCATTTACCAAAAAAGTACACAGATGCATTATTGGGTTTATCTTTGTCTATTACAAGTATTAAACACCTGTAATTCTGTAATTGAATGTCTACCGCAATAAAAGCATTTCGTGTATTTTTTGCTACTTTTTTCAGTTTTCTGCCCTATATTTATAATTAAACAAGTTTTTTTTTAAAGTTCCTCTTTTGAAATATCGAAACATTCAACAAAGTATTCTTTTTATTATTATCAGTTTTTATTTAACCAATCAATTTCTAACCTGCAATCAATGCAATAATGACGCTTTATATTATCCTGTAGTTTCATTTACTTTATTAAGATAATTTTGTAGAAAATGCCTGGAAAAATTCTGCATAGGCAAGCCCAGCAATTGGTGCTTCACCAAAATATTTTGAGTTGGAGAAAAGTAATGGAGAACCTGTAACATCTGATCAAAAGGTAAATAACTTATTTCAAGATTCAATAATACATTTTTGAATTTTAGAGGGTCGCAGCTGCTTTAAAAATGTCTCGCAAGACTGTTTATTCGATTCGAAAAAGGATAGAAAACAATCCAGTTCTTTCTTCACCTCGAAAGTCTAAAAGCAAACGTTACCTAAGAGCCAAGATAACCTATTTACCCGAAAGCACCAAAATGGATGTTCAAAATACATTATATGACATGTACAAAGACACTAAAAGTTTCCTTTAGGCAGTGACTAATATTTCTTCCAACTAACCCAATTTAAATGACGGTGCTGATATAGAATTTATAATCAAATATGATTTTTATTCTAACGATATTCGTAACACATTCTTTTCTTTTTAGGAAAACATGTAACTATTAACGGCCTAAATGAAGAGCTAAAAATTAAACAAATTGTACACATTGGTGATACCTCTCTGCGTATTCTGCTGAATGAATTCTCTTAGAGCTTGTTTTTTACGAAAATATATGAATAATATTTCTAATGTATATAATGGAAATAAAACAATGTCATGGCAAGATCAAGACATAAAGTGTACGAAAGCCAGAGGGGTGTGATGGTAAGCGTTTTTTTATTTTTCATGCTGGTTCTTCAAAAGGCTTTGTTCAGAATGCCAGCTTATTGTTCTGTTCAAAATCAATGACAATGTATTAACATTGTGAAATGCATAATAGTATATTTACTAAATGGATCTCAACTCAGTTAATTCCAAATTTAGAAGAACCATCTTTAATAGTGAAGGACAATGCGCCATATCATAGTGTTCTTATAGAGAAACAACCTTCATCTGCCACTACAAAAGTAGAGATAATAAATTGGTTAAAAAAGAACAACATAACATTTGATAGGAATCTTATGAAACCCCAGCTGTTACAATTCACTGGCCGACAAAAAAAAATGTTTTGTTGTAACACAAATCAGATTAGCATAATCTAATAGAATGGAGCTATCCAAATACGAAAATGACAGATAGAAAGTTGTAGCACGTAGGGTTTTCTCGTTAGAGTTGTAGAACCATATCGAATGTTATGATACTTAATATCTATAGAAAAAATGATTTCAGAAAATTCTTAACACTGTTTATTGACTATGTTTACAGTTTTCGCCTATTAAACATACCATACATCTAAGAGAAAAGCATATTAACTTAAAACACTAATTAAACTTGACATTGAAGTTGAACCACATATACTAAATACTAGTGAAGCTTCAGATTCAGAATCTGATGATTTTGATGATTCCGTATAATTTGTGTATATTTTGTAGGTACCTTTTGTATTTTACTAATTTGTTTTGACTTACTAGATTTTTGTTTAGTCAAATTTTTTAATATATGTACCGAAATACAATTGATTTGGTACACTTTTTAACTTACTATAATATTATTTAAAAAGATAAACCTGATGTTGCTAAAATATTTAGTATAACGTAAAAAATAATTTTGCCAAGCTTTTTCTATTGAGATGAAATTTCACGCAGAACACGTAGTTTTAAATTACGGACTAAAATTCCAAGCGGCGAACCTCTAAGGCTGTACTGTACCAGCGTATTTTCGAACTCACGCGTGAGCCCATATGAATACAGAACCTTTCTTGACTTTGTCACTCATTTTTGATTTGATTCATATGGATTTGATGATGTAGTGACGCACGGGTAATCTCGAAACGCGATAACCGTATCTAAACCCTGGGTGAGTGATTTTCTTCACAATGAAAAAAAAATTTATTTGGCCGCCATTTTGTTCCGCCATCTTGAATTCGTACCACAATTGTATCCTTTCATCTCTATACTACAATTTTTAAAGCTGAATTTTTGATTACTTTATTAAGCCGCCATTTTGGGCTTTTACCAAAATGTTACCTGATCGTACTCTTAATTTTAACCAAAATTTGAAGTCAATCGGGTGAGTAGTTTTTTTAGCTATGCCGGGAATAGACAGGCAGATAGACCGACAGATAGCCAGACAGGCCGACGGAACTGAGAAAACACGTTTTTCGGCATCTGGACCGAAACCATCTCAAATAGTCCCTTTTAGTAAAAATAAAAATTGTTATTGCATATTTTGCAGTTTAGCCCTGCTTGGTTAGAAACTAATTAGTACCATAATTTTATTTTAGTAAAATCAAGTCACTTTTCTCACTAGTGTAGTGCTTTTTCGGCGTACGGTACCAAATTATATCACAAGGAAAAATGTGTTTAATAACAAAAACTAAACAAAAATGTAAATATTAAAACTACTCGGATAATTATGATATTTTGTACTAAGTTTTTTGCTGTCCTTGTTGCAGTTACACATATTGAAAATTTTAGTTAAAAATAGTTATTTATACTACAAGGGATGTAAGTAACATTTACCAATCGAGGACGAGTTTGCGCCCGAGCGACAGCGAGGGCTGGTAAAAAAGTTCGAGACTGGTTAATGTACTTACATCCCATATGGTATATAACATTTTTTCCCCTCCTTGTATTGTATGTTTACAAGAAAATGCTGGATATATTTTTGGATTTTCGTTATCGTTACATTCGATAGCGTTCTCATTAAATTATGAAGGCAGCCGTGATCCGTTGCCAGAGCAACATAAGCAGTTTTTATTTTATCAACAACGTCAAGTCGACAATTCATAGCGAAAAGTTTGAAGAAGTCGAATTGTTTGATTCTGTGTGGGCAAAATGGATGTTTCAGACATAGAAGAATTAGCGAATATTGCTTGTTTATCTCTACTACCGGAAAGTCGAAAAAAAGGTATGAATCAGCATATAAATCCTTTAAGAATTTGTGCCAAAACAAGACGGCTACTGCAGTATCTTCCTTGTTTTTGGCGTATTTCCACGAAAAACATGCTATATTGAAGTCCCCATCAAGCTTATGGTGTGAGTATTCGATGTTAAAATTCACCCTTTCTATAGAGAAAAATATAGATATTTCTAAGTATCCAAAACTTCGAGCATTTTTGAAAAGAAAAAATGATGGTTATAGACCCAAAAAATCGAATGTGTTTAACAGGGAAGATGTGAATAAGTTCATGTTTGAAGCCCCCGATGATATATACTTATTGATGAAGGTCGTAATGGTAATGGAAGTTGTTGGAGCGTGCCGTTCTAATGAACTCTGTGAAATGAAAATGGACAATGTTAAAATAAGTCAACAAGTCATAGTCGTGACCATTCCTGACTCCAAAAATGGAATGTCACGTACATTTACAGTGATAAAAAGTGACGACACTCAGGTTTGTCATTTCAAAATAATTTACAAGTACATTGATACAAGATCCCACATGACGACTATTAATCGGCGCTTCTTTATGCGATATCAAAATGGAAAGTGCTTAAACCAGCTGCAGCGTGTCGGGAAAAGTACGTTTTCGTCAATTCCAAGTAAAACTGCGAAATTTCCAAAGTTTGAGAACTTCAAAATGTATACTGGACACTCTTTTAGAAGAACGTCGACAACTTTATTAGCAAATACTGGAGTTGATATATTAGTTATCAAGCGACATGGTGGATGGAAATCCGCTGCTATTGCGAAAAATTACGTAGCTGAGAGCCTCAATAATAAAAAGGAAGTAGCGAACAAAATTTTATACAATAAGACCCAGCCAGAAGTGACTTGCAGTGCTTCAACAGTGACAGAAACATTGGTTAGAAATGAAGGATCTGTGGAGTCACATCGAGAAGAAAACGAGAAAACGTGTTTCCAAATTTTGTTAATAATGTGAATAATTTTAATAATTGTACCATTAATATTCATTTCAATTAACATCACGGGATTTTTGTAATATGTTGATGAAATCAAAAATTAGAGCTACTTATAATAATTTTAGATTATTATTTCCCTAGGGATGTAAGTTGACTTACGTCCTGTCGTTAAGGGCAACCAATACCTTGTTGAGTAACTTTCACTTACGTCTGTCAAAGCAGTGTCAAAATAGGTTGCTTACAATACAGGGAGAGCGAAAAAGTGTTTTTTCTCCCTAGTAAAGTATAAAGAAAAATTTAGAAAAGAAAACTGAGTAAGAATAAAATATACATAAGTATTGAAGAATTTAGTAAAGGAAGATGGCTGAGATTGATATATTGTGGAAGTGCATAAAATTTCAAACATTTTTGAATATTACCCCTCTATTAGACGTTTAGGTAATAAAAATAAGTATCAATATTAAAATTACAAAAAGTCTACATCAAATTATCTTACATCTCTAAAAAATAATTTTGTGGTCTTCCAGATATCCAAATTTAACAATTGTGGATTTTTAGTTTTGCCGTGTAACAAAACAAATAGTTTATTCGAACATACTTCCAAATGCAAAGTTCTATTTTCAAGGCATACCTGTTTTTTTTTAAACTAAAAGTTCCGGGGGCACACTCAATATTTATAAAGATATTTTCAGTAACATACATATAGGTTTTTAATTCACTCTATTTTAATAGTTTATTACAAGGGGCAACCTCGTTTTATTTAATTGCATATTTTGACGTGAATATTTTAAGTTAGTGACGGAATATTTTACGGAGCTTTTTAATATGGTGTGAACTTTTGAAATGACTCAGCGCGATCAATATTTAGTTATTTAAGTGCCCCAATATAAATAAAGGTTGCTTATACATTTATTAGTCAAAGTGAAATAAAGCATGCAGAGGTACGCCTACTTATCTGATGGGTTGCTTACTTAGCATCAAAATTGACAGGGCAGTGTGGCCTGGTTGTTAAAATAATTACATATTGGACAGGGTGTCCCATTTTGTATACTTTTGCGTTATTTTTTTAGATAGAAAGTAGAAGTTTTCGCGACAGTGTGCTACTTTTTCGTCAAACTAAAGATGCCGTTAACAAAATTTTCATAGTTCTTTTAGTTTTTAAGATACAAGGCTAAATTGAAAATAGTGCATTATCAGGCACCCCTCGTATCTCAACTATCAGATAACTCACCGAAAACGTGAAAACTGTTTCTTAAATAGCTTTTACCGTAGAACTCAATTCCGTTTTCGGAATCAGTATACAGGGTCAAGTCAAAAAGTTATCGGACACTTATTTTTTTTTAATTGTGTCAATCAAATGTGCCTTTTTTTTAGTTTTTCAAAAATATATAATGGTATATAATGACATTTTTCTGAAATTAAATGCATAATTTAATAGTAGGCCATGAATAACAATAATAAATAATTGAAAGTTACATATTGCTAACGAAGAATTGGATACCTTGTATAATATAAACTGTGTAAAGTATCTTCTTGTATAAAAATACCTATAGAGTATTTTAATAACAGAAGGTTTGTAACACAGTTTTATAAAATAACAATATAACAAACACAAAAAATAACATTAAAAAAAAAAAAAGAAAAACAAATGCTTAATGGTCATGTTTAAATTAAATTCTCTTATGCAAAATTGGTACATTTTTGTAATTCTTTGAATAGCGTTAAAAAGAACCGTTGGTCTCATTCGCAAATTTAGAGAGGCTATATGAATTGCCTCTCGAAGTTCTGCTATGCTGTCATCTCGTGTTTTATATACTTCATTTTTTATATAGCCTCATAAAAAAATCTAAAATTGATAGATCTGGAGATCGTGGAGGCCATCTAACAAGTCCGTTGGTACCTATCCATCTTTAAGAAAAGTTATTATAAGGAAATTCTCTTAAGAGCCTATAGTTGTGACTTGGAGCACCATCTTGCCCATTATATGGGGGCAGCATTATATTGGGCTATTGGAATATTTTCGAGCAGTTCTAGAATCAGTTTCTCAATGATTTCTAGGTATCTACATGCTGTAAAACACTTCCTTCAAAAATCCTATAAACTATATGTCTGCCCAAAATAAAACATGACACTTCAACCCCAAAGTGCCCTTTCAAACATTAAATGCTGATTTTCACTATGCCAATTCCTGGTATTGTGACGATTAACCTGACCAGATAACAAGTCTGCCAACTAAATCGTTAGCATCGATTTATTGCAAATACCATCAGCAAAACAGTGCCTGGTGTTCGGCAACGCCAGGATGCAAATGTTGCACTATATTAAATCTGTATGGATGATACTTATATTTCTTCAAGATCCTCTGACCGTCAGTTTTTGGCACCCCAATTTCTTTCTCAATTTTTCTACAAGAGGGCGAAGGTGTTGCTTCTATCTATCTCTTTTCTTTCCCTGTTCTCTTTGTTGCATGTTTTAGGACGCGGGTGAACAAATGTTCCGTGCTTAACTAAATTTGCTTTTAAACGAGCAAATATCTCAAAAACGGTTGCCTTCTTTCCGGATATCTAACAAGCAAAAACTTATAATGATAATACAGATTTTCATAATTTTTATACGCTGCCATTACTCGAACAAATTGATAAATATCAATTAAATAAAAATACCAAAAGATTGTTTATAAACTGCTTTATAAATGAAAAGTCGATTCAAAAATCGATGACAAAATTTGACATTTATTTTTGTTTGTTGTCATAAACAATAGCCATAGCCTACTATTAAATTATGCATTTAATTTCAGAAAATTGTCATTTATTTGCGTGTTTCTGAAAAAAAGTGCATACTATTATATGTTTTTGAAAAGGTAAAAAGAGACAAATTTTATAGTCTATAAATATACAGGTTGTTCCATATAAAAAAATAAAGTAGGGTCCGATAACTTTTTGACCTGACCCTGTATACTAATTCTGAAGGCGGAATTGAGTTCTACGGGAAAAGTGATATAAGAAACAGTTTTCACCTTTTTTGTTAACGGCATTTTTAGTTTTACGAAAAAGTAGCACACTGTCTCTAAAACCTCAACTTCCTACTGTGGAAAGGCAAAAACATGGAAATTCGAAAGGTAACCAAAAAAATTATTTTTGAAAAATCCATATTCTATCTACATATTTTGTTACTGTTGTCTTTCCTTGATAAAGAAGAATCCATTACGATGGAAGTTTCAGTTAAGGTCGAGTTAAGTTACAGTTTTCTATAAAGAATCGTTTTTTATTAGGTTAACTGTAACATTACACCAATAGTTTATAAATGTTCATTGCAAAGAAAGTTCGCATTATTTAACATTTCACTTTATACACGATACCACATATTCTTCCAAGATGCATTGAGAATAGGGCGATAAAATGTCTCGGCACTGTCTCCTAAACTTAAAATTTTCAAACTTCAGGTTCGTGAAAACCTAGTTGCTGTAAAATGATGTTAACGCCCCTGGGATTTTAGATATTTGAATAAATTTCCACTTCGTACTTTTAAACTTGGATCAATATTTCAAAATTTAACGGGTTAGGAACACAGTTATTTACACCAAGCGAGGTAGGTAACACTTGCCAGTCAAGGACGTCGTTGGCGCCCGAGCCATAGCGGGAGCTGGCAAAAAAGTCCGAGACTGGTCAAGAGTCCTACTTCCCAAGTTGGTTATTATATATTTTTCTACTCCGGATTTCCAAATTATTATTAAAAGGCAAAGTGTTCCTGGATAAAAATAATTCCGACTTCTATCTCGGAATTCCGACTTCTACCTCGGAATTCCGACTTCTATCTCGGAATTCCGACTTCTAACTCGGAATTCCGACTTCTAACTCGGAATTCCGACTTCTATCTCGGAATTCCGACTTCTAACTCGGAATATATATATATATATATATATATATATATATATATATATATATATATATATATATATATACACGCCCGCTATATATATATATATATATATATATTAATATAAATGAAATTAATATTTTAATTATAGCGATCAGGATGAAGCTAAGTAAAACTACAGGAAACTTATTAACTGTGCATAAAATCCAAATTAAAAAATAACGATTAGGTCGGTTCCGACAGCTTGAGTATGGTGGATATGAAAAATAAAATCTTGTACTTTGCCTTATCTTTTTCGTAGCTAGTAGAGAAGTAAAACATCATTTAGTAAGAACATCTGATTCATACTATGTTATAAAAATGCAATAGCATGAAAAGTGGGGCACGCATTTTCAGATATATATATATATATATATATATATATATATATATATATATATATATATATATATATTAAGATTTTAATATAAAGTGCACTGTAGTGTGGGGGCATATGTCTCCTCGCTATCCATCAAGTCTTATCATCAGTTACTCCCAAGTATTGTACTTTTCTTTTCACAATTTACCAACTATTTACTATTATACGCAAAATTTAAATATAGTAATTATTGTTTTTCTATTAGGAGAAAAGAAATATATTTGTTTAAAAAAATATCTTTTTTTGAGTAAATAGGCAATAACTTGCACCTATGGCAGGTTTATGGATCCTCCATTAAAGTAACTTAAACTTCGTTAAACAATTATTCATTAATCTTTATTTTTAAATTCGGTTATTCTTCGTTCAGATTAAATTTCATCAAAGTATAAGAGATTTTAGCTAGACTTTTTCAAGTAAGAACAGGAACATAACTAATCAGTTAATTAAAATAATACTCGAATAAATTTACTTTTTTTTAAATTTTTACACTACTTTTTTACCCACTTTAAAACGTCACATTACAATCGATGACCATGCAATAATTTGGTAAGTTTTGGGAGGGGGGGGGGGTTGGGTAATGACTACCATATAAAAGGAAGGCAGCAGGCGCGCAAATTACTCATTTTCGGTACGGGGAGGTAGCGAAGAAAAAAAAATTAGTTTGACAAAACTAAAAAACACGCTTTAATAGTAAACTGAACTAAAAAGAAAAAAAATATAGTTTAAAATTGCAATTGCCATTTTTTATCACTACTTCCTTTACTTCTTCTTCTCATTGTCACACTGCATAAATTAATTTATCAATTGCAATAATTCCAGCATTGGAAATAAAATATGAAGACGTTCACACCATATGATGATTATCGGTAGATATTGGAAAGTAACTGCTATCGTCTGTGTGTTCTGATATGGAAAAAAAAGACTACTTCCTACCGAACTTAGTCCATGACCGCATTGCTCTTTTTATTTTGCTACCATGGCCTACTAAATTGAGTTCTAAATTGGTGGTAGTTCATTTGAGTTGAAATTTAATGTCAAACTTTACGAGAAGCAAAAAAAAATGGGGTTACAAATAGATAAATTTCAATGTTTCCCATTATGTCATATCATTATGAAAATGCTACAAATTTCAGTAAACTACTTCTTACAATAACGAAAATATTTCTGGGTAATACAATAAGTTTAAGGTAATATTGCTAACGTATCACAAATTAAAACCCTTTGATATATTTCTAATGAAGAAAAGCTTTGTATTCTTTATGGTGTCTTATACCGGGTGACCACGAAATTATAAATGGGTAAACCGGAGGTCTCCAAATTGTCAGATTAGATGCAATGAGTTGCGTAATCAACATTATTTACAGTATTAAATTGCAACTATCTTTATTTGTTTTTCCAAAAAACGGAATTATTCATTCGCCATTTTCTCGAAAACTATCAGGAATTGACATATGGTATGATACATGTTTTATGTTTAGAATTTAGTATAGAATTTAAAAATCAATATACAGGGTGTTCCATTTAAAATATCAAAGTTGATAGCATTTCCGGTTAAACCGGAAACGACAGTCGATTGTTTATACAGCGAAAATCTTCCTCATAAGAAACAATATACCACTTTAAAATTTCATGTTAATAGTACATATCTTTAAAAAGTTACAGCCTTGTTAGTAATTTCGTGGTCACCCGGTATATTGAATCCTTTAATATGATGAATATTTCATTTAGAGTAATATTTATTGATTCAAATAATTTTTCTTTCTAATTCTAACAATCAAAAGGCTTTGTGTTTCATTTGTTTTGACGAAGTTCTACACATAATCATCGATTTAAAGAACAAAGGAAATCTTTCCAATTTTTGGAGTAGAAAAATTAAATTAAAAAACCTCTAGTTTGGTCCAATTTAGCGTAAAAGTGATAAAGTATCGTTAGAACCGTTTTAAACTCTATTCGGCCCAGCCTTTGTTCTCAAGTTGATTGTAGAAAGAAAAGCAGCTTTATATTAAAAAAGTTTCGGCGAAAAATGTTTTACCACTAAAAACGTAAAAATGCCTTTGTGCTTCATAAATATTTTAGCTGACTGTTCAAAAGAAATCCTTTAATATGTAAGGACAAATATAAGACTCTACAGGCCATTTTTACTTCCCTCGTAAAATGGAAGTATTGTAATCGTGAAAAAATCTCCCTCCGAGATTTTTTCAGATCTTCACGTTTCAAGGTCCCTAGATGCCGAAAACATGTTTTCTCAATTCCGTCGGTCTGTCTGTCTGTCTGTCTGCCTGTCTGTTCGTGGCATAGCTAAAAAACAGCTTATCCGATTTTGGTCGAAAATTTTGGTAAAATGTTAAAAAAATTATTATTAAAAACTAATTATCCAATTTATCTCAAATTTTTCACAAACATCAAGTATTACGTTAAAATCGAGTGGTAATATTTTGGTACGAATTTAAGATGGCGGAACAAAATGGCGCCATAATAAAATATTTAAAAATTCAGCCTGAAAAAACTGCTTAATGATTTGATTTCTAATTGTGAGTCAAAACTAATTGTGGTATAGGGATCAACTAGTAAAATTGTGGTCCTAATTCAAGATTGCCGAACAAAAAGGCGGCCAAATAAAATGTTTGTAATAAAGAACAACGTTAAAAAAAAATTTGATAGACAGCTGTATTATTTGGGGTTAGGATCCAGTAAAAAAAGGAAGTCTTTTTTAAATTGCCGTTACGCGACTATATTGTTGCATTTTCAGGGCATATATATAGATTCTATAGCCTGCATAAAACCTTGGGTATCAATCTTTACCTACTCCGTTGGTCCTCAGATATTTCCCAGATGTTAAGTTTCCAAATGGTTTTCGTTAACGATCCTCTTGAGTTTATGTTACGGTGGGGAATTATTTGGGGTTAGGATAGAGTAAAAAAAAAACCAAAATCTTTTTTTAATTTGTCGACGTTTCGCAACTTTATTGTTGCATCCTCAGGACACATAGATTTTATATCCTGCATGAAACCCACATTATTAGTCTTTACCTACACCGTTGGTCCGCAAATATCTCCCAGATATTAAGTTTCTAAATTGTTTTAATTACCGTAAAATGGGGCGAAATTGATCAATTAATTCCTGTTTTCAGCAATATTTTTGTTGTAAGCGCAATAAGAGAAATAAATTTTACTCTAAAATGTGTAGTTATAAGATATGAAACACTTACGTATAATGAAAACTAAAAATAATTTTGATTTTGGTCTATATAATGAAAATATCATCTTATCAATTTTATACTTACGGTGGGGTCAAATTGATCACGTGGATTTAAACGCATAGAAATAACGTACAAACACTAGGAATCTGATCAATTAAACCCCGACGAAATTAAATTGGGTCGGAAAAAAGTTATGTAATATTTTCATAATAGAGGTGAAATTGATCGGTCTATAGATTTGATTCTTGTGAGATAATAATATATTTACTGACCAAGATAAACTAAAAAAACACAAAAAGTATGATTTATTTATATATTGAACAAGATACAGAAAAAATAGAGGCAAGTAACTACATTGCCTTATTTATGTCCACTATACATTTTCAAAAAATTAAGACTTATATAAATAAAACAAGATATAAAAAATAGAGGTAAATCTACATTTCATTGATGTCCACACTCTTTTTAAAAAAATATGCTTCTTCACCGTCTAACTATTTCAACATGCGATCCGAAAGAATAGTTATTATGTCTTAAATGTCTCGTTTAAACATTTCATGCATAATACTTCAATGTCATTATCTTCGGACACTTTTTGAACTATGGCAACATATCTATAGTTGGTTTTCTTCCTTGAACCCCCTAACACTTTCACCAATAAGAACTTCCCCTTCTCTACATTATTTTCTTTTGGTGTTAAATATTCTACTTCTACCTGAATGTCGTCTTCCATTCCTGCGTTGTCGGAGTTGTCGTTAGTCACTGATTCAGGTAGACTGAATTGGGAATCTGAGTTATTTCATAGGCGCAGACACACTCTTTCCCGGCTCTACTACAAGCTTCTGCCTCTTTACATTTAGTCTGCTTGGCCCAGCTGCAAATCTTTGGTGTTGTAAGTATTCAACCAGAACATTGTTGACAGCTTGGTCAGTTTCTTCTTCGAGGTCTGCTGATGGGACTTTTTTTAAAACACACCCTGGATCTAATGATACTATTCCAGTGGCCCTGAAAGACGCTATCAAGTCTTTTTTTACGGCGCCATCGGCATCTTTCTTATCCATATCTAGCAATGTCGTATTTAGCAAGTGTGGGAAGTCCTTTTTGTCTATAGATGTCGAAAGTTTATGTGCAGCTTTCCATCTGGTTAGAACGGCTCTCCAAACAATTTTGAAAGGCCGAAAAAAACCGACATCTAAAGGTTGAGTAATATGTGTCGAGTTCTTCGGTAGACACACAAATAATATATATTATTTTCGGCGCACAATCTTAACATGTCGTTAGTAAAATGAGACGATAAGACTTTTCGGCCTTCCAGTCTCTTTGCATGTGGCAAAAAGGTAGAAGCAAACCAATCACTAAAAGTTGAGCGTCCATCCAGCCATGGTGGGTGCGGCTGAAACGAGAACCCGCTGGGCAGCATCTTTCACTACAACAAGGCGGCCCCTTTGGTCCTGCCTCAGTCCATTGTAACGTTAAGTGGTAGGAGCACGCCCGACGCCGAACCCCACATCATAATTGGCGTGGCACTTTTGGTGAAATTACAGATGCGTTCGGGGTATTTAGTGCCCCTGCGAAACAGCATTCTCTTTTGACCTGGATCGTCCTGTAGGTTGGTCTCATCATAATTAAAAATGTGGGACGCGGGAACTGCCTGTAGAATTGTTTGCAAATTCTCGAAATAGTCAAGGACAACTTCACGTGATACATCGGCCCTAGATCGTTTGATGTTCGCTGCCAATTTGTGGGTTAGGTCATTTTTATATCTACGCAGTAGAGAATATGCCCAATCTCTATCTGGTAGATTATCTTGAAATTTCTCTACACTGCGACCCTGACTGTCTAGGTAGTTTTTAGCTAGTTGTCTAACATCTAACAATGTTAATGGAAATCCCCATTCTCCACAAGTGGAAATGGCTTTAATAAAGGATTTTTCTTTATTTTTAGAAAAAACCGATTGGCCACCATTTTTACCAATACGTCGGCCATGAAAACGCCGTGAAGAGTCCCAAATGGTATTTTATACTCCCTTGAAGCTTTTCGTAGGCTCCACCCATGAGCGACAACTTTTTCGAGGGCAATTTCTACTTTTTCGTTAGAGTAGTTTTTGTTTTCTCGCCCCAGGCTTTGTCTTGTAAGTACGTTGCATCGTCAAACCCCTAAAATAAACAAAAATCCCGTATAAGTGGCAAAATCAATCGCAGTTTTAAAAATAAGGCGATCAAAATCACCCCACACCGATGATCAATTTCATCCAAGAGTTGTGATCAATTACAGCCCATGAGTTATTTTTTAAATTTCCCACAACAGGTAACGTGCAATACATTAGCAAACATGGCTATTTACGATATTATAGCTAGATAAGCGCACAAACAAATAGTTTTCAACATACCTTCTAAAGTTCTCGGTGTACCAGAAAGGATGAAATTGTTTGAAACAATTTTTTTTCGTAGAAAAATAGAATATTTTGCACAATTATTCACAAGCATGTCCTTCCTGTTCAACGAACTGAATGAAACAGGGTTGCCAACATACTAATTCCGAATAATAATGGCGGCAAATTCGAAAATATTAAAATTTGATTTAGTGATCAATTTCGACCCACAAAATTAATTTAACCCCATTTTACGGTAACGATCCTCTTGTTGTTATGTAGGGGTAGGTAAAGACTGATAATATGGGTTTCATCCAGGATATATATACACTTATATAGAACCTACATAAGTATCTTGCAGATGCAACAATAAAGTGGCGAAACGTCGAAGATTTAAAAAAAAGACTTTTGTTGTTTTTTTAGTGGATCCTAACCCTAAATAATACACCACTCTAAAATAACAACAAGAGGATCATTAACGAAAATCATTTAGAAAGTTAAAGAAAATACGACTAAAAAAACTAATTATCCAATTGAACTCAAATTTTGCACAAAAATCAAGTGTTGCATAGGAATTGAACTAGCAAATTTTGATATGAATCCAAAAAAGCAAAACAGAATACCAGCCCAATAAAATATTAAAAAAATCAACCTGAAAATATTACTTAAGTATTAAATTAATTTCAGTTTTTGTGCAAGGATTAAGTGTGGTATGCATCGACTTTCTATACACAAAATGTTCTAATGTACCATTTTCCTTCCTCTGAACAAATACGTTTAGAAAGGGAATTGTTTCATTAGATTCAATTTGCATTGTGAATCTAATATGGCTTCGAAACCGATCTTAACACAGAATCACGGTTCAGATCTTGTGGAGTAAAAATCCCTGAAGATGCCTCGTGCAATCGAAGGCCAAACGTCAATACAGAAAGTATCATGTAAATGTAAAACACTTTTTAAAAATGTCTCTACCCCCTCGCCTTCGGCTGAGGCTACCAAACTATCTAACTCGTGCGCTAAATTTCACTTTCAAAACTTATTTTGCAATATTCAATCACACAGTTACACACGGGACAAAAATCTGATATATCGAACAGTCACTAGGGATTAATATTATACAATTTATTTAAAATTTTGTTTGTGCGCGGCGAAGTAAATACATGAGGGACTATAACAAGCCATATAGTAGTGACAAAACTGTTTTTTTTGTGTAACTTTTTCGTTGGAGTGTCGACGTTTTTATTATGACATGGTGATAAAAGGGTTTTTGCTGAGCTAATCATATCTAATACCACAATCTTCGATTACGTATTTAGTAAATGACTAGGATTGTATTTTATTTATTCAAAACAGGACATCCTTTTCTTATTGTCTTTTAATATTTGTTGTTTAAATGGTTTTGAAAACGCTCAGAGTTGCCTTCGACATTAGACCATAGACAGGATGGAGTTAATTTTATTTTAAATATTAAAAATATACCAGCAAAATGGTTTCTTTGCGCCTTTTTCCCTTCCTCTGATTCCCCAGTCTGCAAATTCAAGAAATTCCTTTAATTGTTTGTTGCATTGTATATGCACTCTGAGAATGACTTTAGCGTTCTTCAGTGCTGTTCTTAAAATTTCTAAAACTTTTTTACTACCGCGGGTTTCAAAATGGTAATGACAACCGCAACCTTTCTAAATGAACCTTCTGATGAACAAAAACCTAAAATTTTAATTGCATTAATTATGTTTCATTAAATTACTAGGTATTTTTTATAGAGTATTATTTACATAAAATAAGGGGGATAGGTTTGTTTTAATAACAGAAGACACATTGTTCCGTTCTTCTTTTAAGCAAAATTATTTAAACTTATGATGAAAGATGACAATTTAAACAATAACGTAAAATTTAAATAGGTATTTTTATTTTGAATATTCAGATAGGAATTTTTGAAATGGATACTGAAAGACTAACATTTTCTTTTTAATACAATAAAAACCGAACTGGACTTGCAGAACTGGGGCAGACCGCCCCCGTGTTTTTCTCCAGTCCGCCACAAAAAAAAACTTCAGGAGCTACGATTTTTTAAAGTGGGCGAAATTTAAAATTTTGGTTATAGTGGAGTAAATAGTGGGTAATTTTGTGTCGTTTTTTTTTTAATGGGGTTAGAACACGATTAAACCTATTGGGTATTGTTAGCCACATCATTCTACACTTGAAACCTAAAAATATGACCTTTCTTTACTGTTTCGACTTTTTTTATTTACATAAAACTGTGAAAATTAAAATTTTTATTAAAATCGTGTTTTTTTATATTTCCCCTGTAATATATTCTTACCTAATTAAGCTATCGAAACGATTTTTACTCAAAGCAGACACTTTGGCGCTTCTTTTCATATTGAACATGATAGCTCTTTTTTATTTTGAATATGGCTAAAACGTCAATAACTTTGGAAATAGTATGGTGTTTTTAACTTAAGTGGGAATATACCTTAAATAAATAATACTTAAGAAAACTCTGTTGGTATGGATGACAATTTTGCTTTTTCTTTATACCCCTTTCATAGCAAATAAGGCACATTTCGCGTATGTTAAAATATTCCGTGCTAGTTTCTGAGGAGCCGGGAATGCGCCTGCGCCTGTCCCCCACACTACCTTGGCTAAGCATGTTCATATGATATCTGCAGGTGTAGATTTTCCTGCAGTCTTTGTGGTATTTCACTTTTATTTTCCCGTGTAAAATTTCATCTCTAGTTTTCAATATTCTTTGTCCAAATTATTCCTTTCTTATTTCAGCCGCCCAAATTCTTATATCTAAACCCTGCTTTCAAGGTTTATGTACCACATTTTTATCTTTTTCGCCCACACCTTCACCACACAATAAACACTCCATTTTAATATCTCACTTTTCGCTATATTTTGCGAAAAACTTGTTTAGGACAAGGCACAATTCATAATTGAACAAAGCAGTATTTGTACATTACTATGGTGATAATAATTATCACCATAGTAATATACGTGCAAACACTGGGTTAGTACTGCATTTTATAACGCGTCGCTCGGGTACAAAACACCGGCCGGTTCAAATTCGCTGTCGAGAAAGTTTTAAATTTCACGCACTTTAAAAAATCGTAGCACCTAAAGTATAAAAGTTACACTAACGATTTTGCTACTAAAAACTTTTTTGGTATCTTGCCTACATTTTATTTGCAACATGTTATATAAAATTTCCAAAAAGAAAAATTTTTTTCGATTAGTGAAAACTTGTTACATAATTTCTAAAGTTTCAAGTTCATCGATGTTTTAGCCATATTTAAAATAAATAATAGCTATCACGTTTTACATGGGAAGAAGCGCCAAAATGTCTGCTTCAAGTCAAAAGAAAAATCGTCTCGATAGCTTAATTAGGTCAGAAGTTATACGAGGGGAAACATAAAAAACACGATTTTAAAAAAATAATAATTTTTCCAGTTTTTTGTAATTAAAAAAAGTCGACACCGCAAAAAGAAGTAATATTTTGTGATTTCGTATGCACAGGGTGGCCATTTTATGATGATACAGTACCTTATCTAGAAAATGGTAATAGTTACGACAAAAAGTTAAATACAAAAGTTGTTTGGATTCAATTAGGTTTTTATTGTATTTCATTGCCTATACAGCGTGTTTCGTTTTGACGTGACACATGTCAACTTTCTTAATTTAAATGGGATAACCTATATATTATTACATACTTCCATTCCACTGTTAATTTGCGAAAAATTTTATAATAACATCTATATTTGAATTCTTTATCGTTTTTGAGTAAAATGAGTTTTTATATTTTTTTTTTAAAAAACATATTTTTAAAAAAAAAATTTTTTACCTATAAAACTTTAATGGAACTGACTAATATCCTAAACATACATTACTAAGGGTTCAATTCAACGAGTTTCCATGCTAGTCTTACCAATTAATATACAGGGTGTTAAAAATGGAGAGCAAAACAAACAGAACTTTAAATGTAAAAATCTCCTGTTTTTCAAAAGGAACACCCTGTATATTTTTATTTCATCTGATTCAGCGTTCAATTACCTATCATTACTCATATATATGTCCTGTACCTAAAATGAACAGTTTCGATTTCATTAGCCGTTTTCTGATTTGACTATTTTTTTTAATATAAGTAAACAGATGAAGTGGGCTAAAATAAAAATGTCGCAAAACTAAGCCTTATTCTCATTTCCTTAACACAGATAGCGACTATAAATAATATTAGAAAATACAAATAGAAGTGAAATATTATGTAATGTATGCTCTTATTATTTAATGTTTACGAAAATAAGGGAGAGACAAAAAAAATATCTTGCGCCACACGGTATAACTAATAACTAACTGAGTATTAAACATCATTAAAACAGATTATAAAAAATGTTCAATATGGCCACAGTCCATTGCGATACATGAAGTGTAAATAGCCTCCATTTTTCGAATAGCGTTCCTTACCGAATTAGATGCATTAAGATTATTGATCTCTTCCCTGATTTTTATTTTTAACTCATTTCTATTATTAGATCTATTTTTATAAACTTTATTTTTTAGTGCACCCCACAAAAAGAAGTCTAAAGGGCTTAAATCAGGGCTTCGTGGTGGCTAGGATATTAAACCATGTCTTCCTATCCACAATGGAAAATGTTGATTAAGGAAATTTACTACCGGTGCAACCGTGTGGTAAGGGGCGCTATCCTGCTGAAAATTGTTATTTTCTCGAATATTTGCTGGCAAGTCGTTGATAAGGGGCATGATTTCATTCCTAAGTAGCTCCAAGTATCTTTCGCCATTTAACGACCTGTCAAAAAATATTGGTCCGATAATACGGTCGCAAATAATTCCGCACCACACATTTACGGTTTGACGGCTTTGTTTTTTAATTGCTTTTATTAGATGTTTATTAGTTTGAGACCAGTAATGAGTGTTTTTCCGATTAAAAATACCCGCCGTATTAAATGAGGCCTCATCAGTCCAAAGCACTTTTGAAAAAAACACATTTTCGAACTGCCGGTCCATAATATCACAACAAAAAGTCAATCTTTCATTAAAGTCTAATTGTGATAATAATTGAGTTGGAAGAAATTTATAAGGATGATAACCATTCACCTGCAGTGTTTTTTGAATACCTCCTCTACTGAGACCTGCAATGTCTCTGTCAGCATCTCTTTGGGATCTTTCATCATCTTCCTTGAAATAAAGTAAAATCTCCAGTTGTTTTTCCTCAGTGAGGACAAAATTGGGACGATTTTTCTTAGAGTTTTTAAGGACACCATTTTCCAAATCACGCACAATTCGAAAAGATATAGTCCTGGAGGGAACTCGATTATTAGGTTATTCCCTCAAATATTCTCTAAGGGCTAACCCTGGACTTTTATTATTTTTTATGAAACAGTTGTATAATTTCGAACGTTCATCTAAACTATATAAAGCCATTTTGTAACAAAATTTCGCAGCAAAAATTTGACAAAAACGACAAACAGAGCAAATGTCAACTTAAGTCAACAATTGCATTAGGTTATTTCCTAAGCCTATCTTGATTTTTTTTAGTTTCTAGTCTCATTTACTGGCAAAATTCCGGGATAAATCAGAAAACGTCTAATAAAATCGTTCATTTTAGGTATAGGACATATATATGAGTAATGATAGGTAATTGAACGCTGAATCAGATGAAATAAAAATATACAGGGTGTTCCATTTGAAAAACAGGAGATTTTTACATTTAAAGTTCTGTTTGTTTTGCTCTTCATTTTTAAGACCCTGTATATTAATTGGTAAGACCAGCATGGAAACTCGTTGAATTGAACCCTTAGTAATGTATGTTTAGGTTATTAGTCAGTTCCATTAAAGTTTTATAGGTAAAAATTTTCTTTTTTTAAAAAATCTAAAAACTCAATTTACTCAAAAACTATAAAGAATTCAAATATAGATGTTATTATAAAAACTTTCGTAAATTAACAGTAGAATCGAAACATGTAATAATATATATGATATCCCATTTAAATTAAGAAAGTTGACATGTTTCACGTCAAAACGAAACACCCTGTATAAACAAAAGTGAAATAAAATAAAAATTTAATTGAATCCAAACAACTTTTGTATTTAACTTTTTGTCGTAACTATTACCGTTTTCTAGATAAGGTACTGTATCACCATAAAATGGCCAGCCTGTACAATGATCCATTTAATAAAATAAGGTATATATCGGTGTGCTCTAACGCAAAAAAGAATCGAGAAGGAAGGGACTTTTGCCCCGTTTTTTACTCCAATATAATATTATTTAAGTATTTACAATTTTGTTTGTGCGCGACAAAGTAAATACAGGAGAGACTATTAAAAGTCATATAGTAGTGACAAAACTGTTTTTCTTTTAGTGTAACTTGTTTGTTAGAGTGTCTAATTCTAATAACACGATCTTCGATTACATATTTAGTTAATTACTAGGATTGTATTTTATTTATTCTAAACTGGACACCCTAGACTAGAGGAACACGGGGGCGGATCGCCCCCTTGTTTCTCTTCAGTCTGCCACAAAAAAAAAGATTTACTTTTTTTATAAAATCAAGTCTGTTCTGCTAAAATTGCCGATAAGCCTCCCCGTCTTTTCTTTTTGTAACGCGGCATTATTAGCCACTTAACAGCGCCTTTGTCTCCGAGTCATTTCAAATTGAAGGACGAATTGGCATTAATAAAACTTCCCGCGAAAAGTGACGTAAAATAAAAAGTAATCGACTGACTAACCGCCTCTTCTCCGTCCAAGTTATTAAAAATGAAACGTCGGCGTCGCCAAGAAATCACTTTTTAGGCATTCCTTTTTTCAGGTAATAGGCTTTGACTTTCCTCTCAGTCTGGCGAAAACAGATTAGAAACGAAAATAAATTAGTGTCTCTTGTTTGCATTGAAATGAAAAACCCTTTTTCCCTTTTTGACTAATTTTATTTAAGGGGAGTAATAAAGAAATTTCCAAATATTTTAACGCTTATACGGTGTGCGGCATTTGTATTACGCTCAACACCCTCCTCCCTGAAACAACTTATTTTTATCACTACAAAAAAAAATCGGTAAATTCGTTCTACCCAGAAGTTCGTCGTTATGGATCATTTTTTTGGAGGTACTTTACAGATTGGGTTTAGCATTCGAAAATGCTCAAAATGCCGGCTGTCATTGTCAGTAGAAAGTTGCATTTTTTTCTGTGTCGATTGTCTGGGTCAAAGATTCTTTGAATGGCATTCCTAACACGGTCCACCCTATCGTTTTTTGTAGTAGGTCGAGTCGCATATACTAAATCTTTTTACCTTAAGTAGTTTCCAGTAGTTTTAAATACATTTATACATGCTGGGTGGTGCAACCAAGATGGGGTGGACGATTGTGGGCAAACGGAGAGGAATTTGAAAAAAAACATTGGGATATGATTGATAGTCAAGAACGCTGTGTTTTAAAATTATACCCATTAAACAGGGTGGTCTGAAAAGTTCGTGTTGAACCAAACTTGTGTTTTTTTAAATGGGATACCCGGTATATTATTATTTTAGTTGATTGTCCTATTCGTTGCGATCATTTTGATATAAGGTTAGTTGGGTCTAACATTTAGACCAAGAGAATGGGATCAGGTTAAAGTAGAAAAAAGGGTTATACTCCGGCCATTTTTTGAAAACAATTGAAGCTGGTATGGAAAAACCAAATATTCTATAAAATGTATTGTTTCTAGGATTACAATAATCGCTTGTGAGTCGTTCAAAATTATTCACTGTTATACAGGGTAGTCAAGTTATGCAAATTTACCATGGATTGATTTTTTTTAAATGGAACACCCTGCATATTTTACTTTCATGTTAAAGATAACATTACTAGCTTTCAGAAAATACCATATTTGATACCTTTCTGACCAACAGTTTTTCAGTAAATTAGCTGTGAAATCAAAATTTCTTTATTTTAACACGAATTACTCTGAATTCACGTTGTTAAAATTGACAATTTAATATTAGGAGGCCATGATATCATCATAAATTGAACAAAAGATTGACAGTCCTATCAAAACAGCACAGTGTCAGAATATTGTCATCAGTAAATAAATAAATATTGTTCTTTGATGATGCGATGCCGAAATAAAAACAAGATAGAAGCTTTTGCAAGTTTATCATAGAGATTTCAAGAAACAGAAAATGTTGCTTTCAAAAAAACGTAAAGTAATTAATAAACCAGTTACCAATGAAGATAATGCTTTGACAGTATTAATAACAGATCTTTTTTTTACAAAAAAAAAATAAATTTAATATAAATCAACAAAAATAATGTAATTAAAACTTATAAAAGATACTAAACTAAACCACCGTTTTGCTGAAGGCACATTTCGAGTCTATCCATAAATAAAAGTTTCACTTTTCTCAAAGTCAGGTCTGAAATGTTGCGAAAACTGCTTATTATTCTCAACTTCATATCTTCCACTGTGGTTGGAACCTCTTTATAAACTTCTTCTTTAACATGTCCCTATAAAAAGAAATCTAGTGGCGTATCGGGTGACCTCGCAGGCCACTTAACTGGTCCACCTCGCCCAATCCAATGCTCTCCTTTCCAATTATTGAGAAAATGTCTTACATGCCTATGGTAATGCGGGGATGCTGCATCATATTGGAACCATAAGAAATTTCTTAACATTAAAGGTAAGTCTTCGAGCAATACGGGCAACTCATTTCTCAAAAAATTTAAATAGACTTCTCCCGTTAAATGCTCTTCAAAGAAATATAGTCCTATAACATGACAGCCAATTATACCTCCCCAAACATTAATTGACCATTTACTCTGATGGTCCACCTGACGAATCCAATGTGGATTTTCGGTTGAATAATAGTGCATATTATGTTTGTTAACCAAGCCGTTGCTTTTAAAAGTTGCTTCATCTGAAAACAGCACCCTATCTACAAAACCTGGATTATTCCAAATTGTATTTAAAAACCAAATTGAAAACTCTTGTCGTTGGACGTAATCGCGATCATACAGTTCTTGGTGTAATTCAATGTGGTAGGCATGATATTTATGTTGTTTCAGAATCCGTTTAATACTAGTGCGTTCAATATCAGTAGCTCTCTCAATTTCCCTGGTACTTGTGTGTGGATTTTCTTGCACTGTTAATAACACTGTCAAAGCATTATCTTCATTGGTAACTGGTTTATTAATTACTTTACGTTTCTTAAAAGCAACATTGCCTGTTTCTTGAAACCTCTCTAACAAACTTGCAAAAGCTTCAGGTCTTGGTTTTTTTTCGGCATCGGGATATCGTACCGCATAAACCCTGCTTGCTAGTAAAGGGTTTTTTTGACACTCGCCCAACATAAAAGTCATGTTTATCAACTCTGGAGTACTCAAACTCATTGTTACTTAACAATTTCTCGGCTTATCGTCAAAAAACAATGGTAATTGATGCCAATTCTCTGACACTTTGCGGTTTTGACAAGAATGTCAATCTTTCTTTTTATTTATGATTATATCATGGCCTCCTTATTTATAGGTAGTCAATTTAAGCAACGTAAATAATACCGTTTCTGTTAGAATGAGATGATTCTGGTTTCACGGTTAATTTACTAAAAAACTGTTGGTTAGAAAGATATCAATAGGGTATTTTCTGAAAGCTGGCGATGTTATCTTTAATATGGCAGTAAAATATATGGGGTGTTCCATTTAAAAAAATTCAATCCAAGGTAAATTTGCAAAACTTGACCACCCTGTATAACAGTGAATAATTTTGAACGACTTACAAGCAATTATTGTAATACTAGATACAATACATTTTATAGAATATTTGGTTTTTCCATACCTGCTTCAATTGTTTTCAAATAATGGCCGGAGTATAACCCTTTTTTCCACTTTAACCTCGTCCCATTCCCTTGGTATAAATTTTAGATCCAACAAACCTCATATCAAAATGATCGTAACGAATAGGAGAATCAACTAAAGTAATAATATATCGGGTGTCCCATTTAAAAAAACACAAGTTCGGTTCACCACCAGGTAAGTAATTTTGATTTCAGACCAACCTGTATAATAGGTATAATTTTAAAACACAGCGTTCTTGACTATCAATCATATCCCAAAAATGTTTTTTTCAAATCCCTCTCCGTTTGCCCACAATCCTCCACCCCATCTTGGTTGCACCACCCTGTATATTGTCAGTTGTTAGTTTTTGTCGCTTTTTTTCTTATTTCACTAAACCAAAGAGAAACTCGGCTTAATCAATTTGCCCAAACAAGGTCCTGCCCTGCCCCGCCCTAGCTTTAGCTATTTTATTGCAAAGCTTATGTGATTATGAATCTGAGTTTCACTATTTTTTGTTTTGTTCTTTTGTTAAAATTTGTTCTTTACAGTTCTGCAAGATTACTAATTTTTTTTAAATGTGTTCAGATTATTTGTTGCGTATAGATTGACAAACAAAAATATTTTTTGGCTTTTTCGGAACTGAATAAAAATAAAATTAAAATTAAAATTTTGAAATCAATTCTTTTCTATTATTTAATGTTTTTCTCTTACGATCGCGCGATCGGCGCACTGATGAGTCCCGATAGGATGAAAGTATTTGTACAATTACTATGTGTCTATAAAAACTTAAGGTAACTGATATAATTTCTTATGCTTGCTTAAATAATATTGTTTATATTATGTATCGAAACATTCCGTAGACAGACTAGTCTACATGTTGAGGTATGTAATTATATTAAATATTTGGGTTTCGGTAAACTATGTTGATACTCTTAAATATCGTTTATTTTTGTTTCTTTTTGTTTTTATCTACCATTCTAGCAGTCAAAATTGAGAAAATGTGTGGAAAACTCTCATCATCACTCAAAATTTACTTTAAGATGTAATTATTATACAAATCAAAGGTAATTTTGATTTCAAACATCATCAGCCATGCTTGTTTTTAATTTGATGTGCGACGTTGCCACATTCATAATTAAAGAAATACCTATAAGTTATGATACACGTAAAACTAATTTTTTTTATAACAAAACTTATAATTAATAAAAACGCGGATTAGGTTAGGTTAGGATTAGTTAGGTTTTCTGTAAAGAAAGCTTCCGAGTCTATATTGAAAGCGGGATGTTTCTGTAACAAAAACTATATTGTTAGGTGGATCTGTCCCACTAACGTTAGGTTAGCCCAGGTTCGTCAATAAAACCTTCATTAAAACTATAATAATAACAATAAATAATTACAATTCTGTTCAAATAATTTTCAATTGGTCATTTCATTTCCTCTAACAAATTGGTAAATCTAAAATCTGGCAACATTGCTAAATTTTCGTTTTAAGGCTGTCAAATTTTGACCGAGTGTGACTTTTAATTAAATTTTTTTAGGAAAACTTTTGCATATCCCGCAATTTTTATTTTTGAAATGTAATATTACAAATGGGTACTTTCTGGAAAACAAATAAAATATGCAAAAATCGTCTGTCAGGATAGTTTACCGGACCCAATATTTGCTTCAATTAATTTAAAGTTAAATATTTTTATTCAGTTGCGAAAAAGCCAAAAAAGATTTTTGTTTGTCAATCTATAGGGTAAGGTTGCCTAAGAGCACGCACAATGTAAGAGTACGCACAGTCATTTTTAGAGAATGTGAGACGTGTATAGACCGTCAGTTAATATTAGTGTATAGTGACATTAAAAGGTAAGTAAATTCCAAAATTTGAACTAAATCGGTTAAAAAATAATTGTCCAAAGCTTCGTTGTAAGTTTTTGCTTCCTTCCGATGTCACTTTCTTCAAAATTCAAACAGTGATAAAAAGTTTTAAAAAGTTAGGTTATGATTGAAAAGCGCGAAGTTTAAAAGAGGAGTGTCTCCCAGTCCGCCACATACAGTTGAATCGCATATTTAAAACATTATATGGGCTATTAAAGGGAATAATTAAAAAGCGAACAGAAATCCAAGAGTACGCAGTAATGCTTAACACAAGAGTACGCATGCGTACTCTTGGATTTTAATGTTCTTTACATATAAATGGATAATTATCTCTTTTAATATTTCACCTATTAAAATAAATAAAAAAACATATAAATCAGAAAAAAATCTAATTGACTATACACACTGTACAAATCTAAAAATTTTATTTAAATTAGGTATTTTTTTTAGTTACATCTTTTTTTTTCGAAATGGGCCCTTATAAACGAACTAGTAATCGCCAATTAAAATTTACAGAAAGTATTCTAAATGAAATAAAGAAAAAGGTAGCTGCTGGTCAATCAAAAAGGTCGGTTGCAAAAGAATATGGAATCCATGAGGCTACATTAAGAAAACGGCTTAAAGTTGGAAATGTGCCGACTTCATTGGGAAGATATAAGCGAGTATTTACCGAAGAGAATGAACTAGAATTGGTGAAGAGGATCAAAGAATTAGACGAGCTATTTTATGGACTCCAGGCTAAAGAATTGCGCAAATTGGTTTACCAGTTCGCCGAACAATTGAAACTTTCTCACCCTTTTAATAAAACCACTAAATTAGTCGGCAAAAAGTGGCTTACAACTTTTTGCCAAAAGCATAATCTTTCGGTACGACAACCCGAGAAGGTGAGCATAGCTAGAACTATTGGGTTTAATAAAGTCCAAGTATCAAGGTTTTTTGCTAATTTATTGCGCCTTATTAAAACTCATTCGTTTAGTGGCAAAAATATTTACAACATGGACGAAACTGGGATGTTGACAGTCCCAAATAAAATACCAAAAGTTGTGAGCATTAAGGGTAAAAAAGCGGTGGGAAAAGTTGTTTCGGGCGAAAGGGGAACATTAATAACAGCTGTGTGTTGTGCAAATGCTAGGGGACTATATTTGCCTCCTGCATTAATATTCCCTAGAAAAAGAGAAAAACAAGAGTTTCTGTATGGTGCTCCAGAAGACACCATTTTGATGTTATCAGATTCTGGCTTTATTAATGCAGAGCTTTTTATTAAGTGGTTAAATCATTTTAACCAGCATGTAAAACCGTCAATTAAAGACCCAGTACTATTAATACTGGACAACCACAGTTCGCACATCAGTTTAGAAGCGATATCGTTTTGCCGTAAAAATGGAATTCATCTACTTAGCCTGCCGCCTCATTGTAGTCACAGGCTTCAACCATTAGACGTTGGGTTTTTTGGTCCGCTGAAAGCGGCCTATTGTCAAGAGGCAGATACCTGGATGACTCTAAATCCTGGTAAATTAATTACAATATATCAGGTGGCAGGACTATTTGGCAAAGCATATGCTAGAGTGGCATCCCTTCAAAATTCGGAAAAGTCTTTTTCGGCTACGGGAATATGGCCCTATAACCCTAATGTCTTTTCAGAAGTTGATTTTGCGCCCTCCACGGTAACTTCTTCAGAAGTCTTAGAATCGGACATTGAAATTATCATTGAAAATGGAGATTTAGAACAAGAGATATTGAAAGATTTGCCAGCAGAACCAAGGATTTTAGCTACTGCTGAAACACCCGAGGTAGTAGCCCCGCACTTGGATATAGGTAAGTAAGTAAATTTTAAGTAAATGTATTTTTTTAAATGTTTATTTTTTGCTGCCAACAGGTTCAGCACCTATTCAACTTGTTAATTCTCCAAAACCTGGCCCGAGTTGGGCCGTTGATCCTCAGACGCCACCAAAAAGTTCTTTTTCAGAAGCTATGCCTTCGCAGTTGCCATCTGAAGAGGACCAAAACAAAATAGGTATTGTATTTTGATCCTCCCACTTTAAAAGTAAATGAATCTGAAGGTTTGTAATTGTTATAAAAAATCTAAAACTAAGGACAACTTACTAAAACTAACTTTTTTATAGACGTGAGTGTCTTGGATAAATTGTGTCCAATACCGCGGAAACCTCGCTGTGCAAAAAAACGGAAAGCTGCAAGTAAGAAATCAGGAGTTTTAACGAGTACTCCATTTAAGGACTCATTAGAAGAAGAAAACGTGAACAAAAAAAAGAAAACTCAAGTTAAACGGAATTTTAATACAAAACCAAATAAGACTGAAAAAACAAAAAAATGTGATAAAGAGAAAGTGGATAAGGAGAGAGAAATATCAGGTACATGTCCGGCAAGTGTGACAGATGGTACCACGAAATCTGCACTTCCTATGAAGGGTTTAACAATTTTTTTTTGTGACCTGTGCTAGTTCACCTATTGTGTGCGCACTCTTGGTGTTACATGCGTTCTCTTAGATTTCACGTTGCGTACTCATGGATCCAATGCATTCCAAGAGTACGCATTTTAAGAATTTTAGTTTTTATTTTATTTAAGCTATTTACCAAAGCATTTATGTTTTTGTTGTATGTTTTTTTAACAGAGTTTTTTTATATCGAATATGATAATAAATATTTTATCACAAAAAAATACCTTGTTTATAAGTTATTCCCCTTTAAAAGTTATATGCGTACTCTTGAGCAACCTTCCCCTACGCAACAAATAATCTGAACACATTTAAAAATAACATTATAGATGGCTGCAAACTATCATATTTTTTCATATCTAGGTTACATGCCAAACAAACTGACACATTTTAAAATTTTGAAATCAATTCTTTTCTATTATTTTATGTTTTTCTCTTACGATCGGCGCACTGATGAGTCCCGATAGGATGAAAGTATTTGTACAATTACTATGTGTCTATAAAAACTTAAAGTAAATGATATAATTTCTTACGCTTGCTTAAATAATATTGTTTATATTATGTATCGAAACACTCCGTAGACAGACTAGTCTACATGTTGAGGTATGTAATTATACTAAATATTTGCTTCAAATAATTTAAAGTTAAATATTTTTGTTCAGTTGCGAAAAAGCCAAAAAAGATTTTTGTTTGTCATTACTAAATTTCTATAGAAGCCTAGTTTTTTCCAGTTTTTTGGTTTTCCTAATTTTAGAATGAAATGAAATGAGAGATGATAATAATTTCCACTTTGCCATTGTCACTTTTTCTCCTCTATAAAACGGAAAGATTAATTTTCCAATCCGACTTCTTCTTCTTCTTAATTAAAATACAGACCAGGATTTTTTATTTCACTATTCAATTCCATTTATAACTACCAATTAAACTGTGATTAAAAGTCATAAAGTAACATTTGATTTTTTGAGAAAAATCAGAATTATTTGAAGAATTGCGAAACCACGCCATCTAGTGACCACTAACGAAGTCATTACGGTACAGTTTATGGCTCCACAAGTAGAGCAAAAAAAAAGCATATTTTTTCAACACCAAGTTGAATAAAATCGGTTCATCCAAAACAGAGATATCAACATTTGAAAGTAAAAATGTTTGACCTTCCCCTCTCACTTTATTTTTGAAATAGACAAAAATGGTGTCAAGTAAAAGAGTGTGTAATTGGTTGAAGAATACAATGCTCATATTATACACCCTTCTATCTTCTTATTGGTGAAGATAGAGGGTTGCGGTTTTCGTGATATGGTGCGCTACTTTTTTGTAAAATGAAAGATGATCCAAACAAAATTTTCATAGCCCCCTTTGTTTTTAAGATACAATGTGAAATTTAAAATAGTGCATTTTTGGGCCTCCGTCGTATTTCGGTTGTTATTTAACTTATCGAAAAGGTAAAAACTGGCTCTGATACAGTTTTTCACGTAAAATCCAGTGGCGTAGTCAGATTTTTTGTGAGCTGTCGTTTTTGAGATATAACACAAACTTTTTAATTTTTTAAATGGGACACATCGTAAATTTTTATTTTATATTATTCAGTTCATAATAAGCTTCTCAAAAATATATAATAGTATGTACTTTTCTATTCGAATCGCCCAGTGATTTGAGATAGATTTCAGTTTTTGGTAGTAGGCTGGAATTGCATACAAAACAAATGAATTTTTCAGGTATATTTTATTTACAGTAACAAGAATTTTTTAAAAAAATTCTATAATAAATTATTACCTTGTATATTCTTGTTTTATACCATTTTACCAGAAATGTTCAATTTTTTGCAATTTAATAATTCAATAATTATAATGTAAAATGTAAGTAAATTTGTAATTATTTATCTTACTTTATTATAATTTTAGCCTTGAAGGTTCAAAATCGGATCGAAAACTCGGATTTATAATAAAAATACGTGTATCCATCAATCTTGAAAAGTATTATTAATTGTATAAAATGAACATGTTAATAATTCTACCTCGCCTTTTACATTTATGTTTCTATGTTCTGTCAGTCAACTGTTAATATGTCATTTATTTTTATACCTTTGATTTTTGTTTTATTTTTAGGAATTAAATTAGTGGTTAAATTAAATTTAATATTAGTATATTTATATGTATGTGTATGTATGTATGTGTGTATGTATGTATGCGTGTGTAGGTGTGTATGCATGTGCGTATGTGTGTATATATGTATATATATATATATATATATATATATATATATATATATATATATATGTATGTTTATATATTGTATACGTGCATATATTTATTTTTTATATTATTTATTTATATTTTATGGGTATAATTAGGCTAAATTTTACACATTTTTTTAAAGCTTTGTAAACGAAATTTTTTCTTTAAACAATAAAGCTTACTTTGACTTTGACTCTAATACCTCTAAACACCAACTAACAAAAACAACAGAAACTAATCCTACCACTAAAGGCCACTAAAATGAACAGAAAACTATAAATCTATACCCTAAACATATGGCTCGAAATGATGTCCATTTTGCCTTACACAAATCCTACATAATTTCCGAATTCTTCTTAAGGCGTTGAAAATACTAACCGGTCATTGTTGCATTTCATTGAATGCCCTTCTTGTGGCGTTTTTTTTTTTAAATAGGCTAAGGTGTCATGTCTTGTCCTTTATATTTTGTTTTCTAAAGTACCCCGCAATAAGTGATCCATAACCGGGAAATCTGGCGATCTCGCCGGCCATCTTAATTATTTTCTAAATACTGCCTTATTCTATCGGAATTATGAGCAGGTGCTTCATCCTGCTGAAAATATATGTCGCGTAAATAAGCCAAAGGCAGATCATCGAGTAATTCCAGTAGAATACGTTCCAGTATTTGGAAATACCGATCTGTATTTAAGCTTCCCTGGTATATACGATACATTATTTTTGAACCCAATATGAAACAAGAGATATTAAACCCAAACCCACCCTATCGTTCGCGAGGAAATATCCGATGCTGGTTTTCTTGCGACGAGTATCTAGAATTATGCCTATTTAATACTCCGGCGCTACTTATATATGCCTCATCGGACCATATTATCTTTCTATAAACGTCAGGGTCATTATCGCATTTTTCTAGATACCAGTTACAGAAAATCATACGACGCTGCGCCCGCGCCGCCCGGATGTAAGGGTTGCACCAATTTGAATTTAAATGGTTTATAACCTTGTTTCCTTAAAATTTTTTGTATCCGGCTTTTGGAACCTCAACATTGAAGGATCTACATCAATGGATGTGTTTGTTATAAAATAGGGAGAATGCTAAGCATACCTTAATAAATACAGTTCCGAAGCTTCGTTAACACCCTCGTTAGATTGCGCAAAGCAGAGCAACATGTCGTTTTTTTTTTTATTAGGAAACGTTCGGTTTCTAGCCATTTTTCATTATTAAATTTAAAATAATTGTTGCGGTTATCTAATCTAGCTTCAAAACGAACCGGAGGTTTTTGACAAGTAATTTATTTAACATGAAAACAATTTTCTTTTGTTTTGTTTAGGCAATCCCAGCCTCCTACCAAAGTCTATCTCTAAAAAAATGCAAATTACTGGGCTATTCGAATAGAAAAGTATATACTATTATACTATTTCGAGAAGCTTATTGTGAACTGAATAATATAAAATAAAAATATGGGGGGTGTCCGTTTAAAAAATTACAAATTTGTGTTATATCTCAAAAACAACAGTTCACCTAAAAAATCTGACTAAGGCTCTGGATTCTACGTGAAAAACTGTATTAAAGCCAGTTTATACCTTTTCGATAAGTTAAACAACAACCGAAATACGAGGAGAGCCCAAAAATGCAATATTTTCAATTTCTCACTGTATGTTAAAAACGAAGCGGGCTATGAAAATTTTGTTTGGGTCATCTTTCGTTTCACAAAAAAGTAGCACCATGTCGCGAAAACTGGAACCCTCTATCTTCACTAATAAGAGAGATAGATTGTTAGAAAGCTCGGTTGACGCTTCACAAAAGGCGCTTAATGTAAGCTCAGCTAAACAAAAAATTAAACCATGGATGACAGACGGGCTATTACAAAGCATTAGTCATATAGAGGTACTTTACAAAAGATTGAAAAAAAGACCATTTGATCTAAACTTAAAAACTGACTACAATACTTACTGGAATTATTTACATAAACTTATTTGCAAGCTCTGTGAAAATATAGCCTTTCATGTAAATAATAACGTATTGAAAAAGTGAAATAGTATTAAAAACAGTCGAAATAAAGGACAATAATTTAGTGAATATTGACTTAAGCGAGGAACATAACACTTGTTCTGAGGCGAATACAGGTACTTCTAATGTATTAAATATTTTGATGGATAGTGTAATTATTGCACAAAAACCGAAAGAGGGCAAAACATTGAAAAAAAAAGTCACCATTCAAATTAATTGTGCTACCACCGGTTGATGATGGGGTTTCTCCGAACGAAAGTAAATCAGTAAATCTTCAATTAAATCAAAATGATTAGACTTTTTTATACCCTCGCCTATCGCAACTAAATCTAGAGAAGTGTTGAAAACAAAACAGTACAACATACAAAATAATGTCGTGTTTTGGTAGAATGCGAAGTAGGCATGGAGGATCAATGATTTTAGTAAAAAATATCATAAGCAAAAACATTGAAAGCATTATATCCATTGAGAATGTTTCTGTTGAGAATCATAGCGAAATATGCGCAATCGCACTTGATAAATTAGTCATAGTCTGTTGTTACCGTTCGCCTCAGGGAGATATAGATCTGTTTTTGAATTCAATAAGTAGTGCTCTGATTATTGCTTGTGGGCGATCTAAAAATGTGATTTTGTGTGCAGACCTAAATATAGACTGTTTAAAAGAAACGTATACCAAAGAAAGTTTATTTGATGTCTTTAGCTTTTATCGGCTTACCCAGGTGATCAAAGGTTCAACAAGAATTTTTACTAACTCTCTTGGAAGTACTAGCATTAGCGAGATTGATTATTTTGTTACTAACATTTCCCCTGATTGTTATAAATGTCATATTGAAGATGCCCATATTAGTGTCCGCTTTGGCCACAAATTTATATATACATTTAACTTTGGTGTTCAAGCCACTAAGGAGGAGAACATGATAGTTTCAGCGCGACTTACGTCTCGCAACAATATTGATATGTTCTCTGGTATGATTAGAGATTCGCATTTACTGTGTGCATCCAACTATTATAATGTAGACGTAGCAAGGAATCATTTTATTAAATCTGTTGTTTTTTGTCTGGATGTCCTTATCGGTCTTTTCCAGTTCCTAGAAATAGAAAGTTGATCCATCGATGGTACAGTTGTGAACTGGCTGATATAAAGAATCAACTTGATAATCTTGGTTTCCTTAAGATAATTGCACCGACTGAACAAATAGTAGTTATGTACAAAAGTATTAAAAAGTTTTATAAACAAAAAATTAAATCTGCCAAAAAAGATTTTTTTGGTAAAAAAATACAAAATTCAAAAAATAAACCTACGAAATTTGGAGGATCATTAACACCAATTTAAATAAAAACAGTATAAATAACAAAAACATAAAACTAGCTATTGAAAACAATATTATTACTGAACCATCTTATGTTGCGAACGAGTTTGCAAATTATTTTAGTACGATGGCTTCAAAAAAGCTAGAAAATAAATATCATGGAGTGGATGCACCTGGTACAGTTCCTGAATTACTACCTAACTCGATGGTATTATTAGGTGTGACAGAACGTGAAGTTTTAAATACTATTGATACCATCATAAAAAAAACTCGCGTGGTAGTGATGACCTTAACATTGGTTTGATCAAGGCAGCTAAACAATACATTTGTAACCCACTGGCAATATTAATTAATCTTAGTCTTGATCATGGCATTTTTCCGAGGATATTAAAGACAACAATTGTAACTCCAATATTAAAAAGAGGCTGTAGTGAAAACATTGAAAATTACAGGCAAATTTCGATACTTAGCTCTTTTTCAAAAATTTTCGAAAAAATAATACATTCCAGAATTACTGCCTTTTTATCGAAATACAACATTGTTAGCAGATGTCAGCATGGATTTTTGTCCAGCAAATCAACTGAGTCTGCATCTAGGAGTTTCTTAAATTTTGTATATTCGAAACTGGATCAGCACGAATATGTTGTAGCTATATTCTTTGATTTGTCAATAGCTTTCGATACAATTAACAAAACTATGCTTATATCAAAACTTTTCAATATAGGCATTCGTGGTAATCTATTGCTATGGATTGAATCGTACCTATCGTATAGGGATATGAAAGTAAAGTGTGGTAATACCTTGTCGATACCTAAGGAAATAAAACTTGGGGTACCACAGCGTTCAGTGTTGGGTCCGTTGCTATTCCTGTCGTACGTTAACGATCTTCCGGACGCTCTTGGTGCTGATCACGTTACTATGTACGCCGATGACACGACGGTGGTAGTTTCTTCTTGCGACCCGGAGATCCTTGCTCATAAAGTAAGGCAAATATGTGTTAATACGGAGGCTTGATGCCGGGAGAATCAGTTAATCGTAAACCAAGACGAGACCGTATTTGTTAATATATTTATTCGAAACCCTCTCTCCTTAATATTTCAAAAAGACGCGAAAATAAAATTCTCTGAAGGCACAAAGTTTTTAGGCACATATATTGACTCAACCTTATCTTTTGAAAAACACATTGACCATATCGGCTCCAAATTAAATTCGGCATATTTTGCTATCTTAAATCTTTAAAATTCACTTGACGAAGCGGGTATGTTAACAGCATATTACGCAATGGTTTTCAGCCATATATCTAATAATACAGATGCTGGGGTCACAAGGGTTGTGATCGCATATTCGTGTCTCAAAAGAGGATATTAAGCTTAATATTTAATCATAAACCGCTGGAGAGCTGTAGAACACTGTTCAGAGAAAAAAAAATATTAACTCTCCCGTGTTTATATATACTGAGATGCCTGTTGTTTGTTCAAGATAATGCTTCTGAATATGATAGGCTAGGCGAAGCTAATTCGCATTTTACTAGAAATACTGAAATACTTAAGATGCCTAAACATAAAAAACTTTTTTCAGAGGATCCCCTTTATACAACTGCGTGTATTTATACAATAAACTGTCACAAGATTCAAACGGTATCAAGGTAAAATTTTTAAAAATGTAAAAGAATTTCTCCTGGACAAGGCTTTTTATTCTACAGCGGAGTTTATAAATTACAAGGAGTGAAAACGAAGGAGTATTTGGCAAATTTATATTTATTTTATTAAGATTTTTGTTGTCTTTTGGTGATTGTTCTTGATGATTGTCAGGCTTGGTAGAATGTTTATTGTTTTTTGTTTTATTTATGTCTATTCATTTATTTATTTGTTTATATGCTATTTAAATTCTATTTATTTTGATATTGATTAGTTTGGTTATATTATTTTATTGTATTTATTCGTTGACTATAATTTATTTTATTGTAAATTTCTTGACGATCCTATGTACGAAAGGTATGATTTTCTGGTAATATATCCGATTCTATTATTACTACAAAAAAAACATACTACTCGCATCAGATAAATGTAAATAAAGGGGATATGAGAAAAACTTGGTTCACTTTGAACAATATCATTGGTAGTAGTAAGAAAAAAAATACAAATATTGTTCTCCAGGGTGACTCAGGGGCTGTCAGCGATGAGGCGGAAGTTGCTGAGCAGTTGAGTAGTTATTTTTATAACGTACCTAAGGCGGTTAGCGATTCAATTGTTCGAGATGGTGGTTTGAATAACTGCTCACGAACAGACTATTTTCGATGCAGGGACTCCTTAGCGGTACCGCACGTCGATTTTAATTTGGTTTCTGATGTAATAAACTCCTTACCACTGAATAAGAGTAGCGGTCTTGATAATATTGGCGCAGGTGTATTGAGAGCTGCTAACACCATTATAGCTCCGGTTGTGGCTCACTTGTTTAATATCTCGATTTCTCAGGGAATTTTTCCCGTATGGTTTAAAAAGGCTTTGCTGATTCCTGTATTTAAGGGAGGTGGAAAAAACAGTGGGAGTAATTACCATCCAATCGCCCTACTTATGACAATCTCAAAGGTTTTTGAAAAAATTATGATTCAGTTTTTAGTAAAGTTTCTTCAGAAACAAAAATTCTTTTCAGAAGATCAATACGGATTTATCAAAAACCGCGGTACTGACTTAGATCTTCTTAAATTCAGCAACGAAGTATATTCTGGGCTAAATAAAAACTTGAAAGTGTCAGCGCTTTTTATAGATATCAGCAAGGCCTTCGATACTCTGTCTCATGAGGTGCTGATGTCTAAACTAGAAAGTGCTGGAGTGAGAGGCCTTATTCATGCGTGGTTTCTGAGCTACCTTACAGGTAGAGCACAGGCAGTAAAGGTGAATGATAGTGTTAGTAATTACCGAAATATGGATACCGGAGTACCCCAGGGCTCTGCTCTGGGACCGATTCTCTTTATCACATATATAAATGATCTCTATAATCACCTAAAAGCGAAAATCTTCACCTTTGCTGACGACAAAGCGCTTTTATACACTGGTAATTTTGCAAACGATGTGTATTTGGATATAACTGAAGACTTCAGGTTCCTAAAGAAATGGTTTCATTTTAACAAAATGCGATTAAACACAAAAAAGATTAAATTTCTAAATTTCACCTTCAGGGGCCAGTGGGCTTTCGAGCATGCAGTAAGGTATCATAGGTTGAACTGCGGGAATATGTATGCATGTGATTGTAATGTTATTGAACAGTGCTCTGATATACGTTATCTTGGTGTCCATATTGACACGAACATGTCCTAGAAGGTACACATAGAAAATACTAGGAAAAAACTATTGTATGTCCTTGCGAAAATAAGATACGCTTCACGTCTTCTACCCAAACATGCATTATTGCTCCTTTAAAATGCTTTAGCACACTCAATTTTAACATATGGAATATGCGTGTTGGGTGGCACTTATGAGACAAATCCATTACCGTTAATTAAACTGCAGAAGCTGTTTCTAAGGGCAATCAATCATGTACCTAGACAGCATCACTCTGAGGAGCTCTTCCGACAGTCGAACATTCTGTCACTTTGAAAGCAGTATGCTTCAACAATATCGTTGTTTATTTTTAAACATAAACATATATTAGATCTGAGATCTAATAATCAAAATTCGACCAGATTTGGACAAGAACTAACCCTGAAGGTCGAATTTATTGAAAAAACAAGTATTCAAAAATCTTCCTACATTCTGGGACCAAAGATTTTTAATAAATTACCTGCCAGTTTACGAAGTTTCTTCGCCCAAGATAATATTAGCCTAAATTGCTTGAAGAAAAAAATTAAAAATATATTCATGTCCTCTGATATTGCTGAATTTATATAAACTAATGTTTAATTCATATTATTTATATTACTCTAAATAGCCTAGATGTATTATACAGGGTTTCCCGAATTGCAGTGTCCAAACTTTAACAGAGCATTCAGGGTGTTAAAGTTTTAAGAAAAAAATTGTTATTTAGTCATAACTTTTTTAGTACTTGAGATATTGTTATTAAATTTGGTAAACAGCATTTGAGTAACAAAAGGCATTTTTTGATTTGAAATATTTTTTAATTCTTTATCAGTGGCGTCCGTACAGGATTTTTTATTGAATATTCTTGAAGAAAAAATGGTACGCTACTGCTTTTTCTGAAAACAAAAATCATTCTTAAAATCCCCACTCAGTTTGGAACAAATTTGATCCCTTTTATGTATGGCGTAGTTAAAATTTCCATTATTGTTAATTATTTTAGTGGCAAAACCTTTAACATCTTGGTATGCCATGATTGCATTTTTGTGACAATTGAACAATTGCTAGTTACGTCTTTAAAGTGTGACGTTTGAGTTTTTAGAGTAAATAAATGTCAGGTACATTACAGTTTATACAAAAAGGTAATTATCAGTCTAACTAGTGATTTCAAAATGGTGTTATTCAGTAACTTTGAGTATGCTGATATTCATTTCGTTTATGGTTTCTGTAATGGAAATGCAAATGCAGCAGTACGGGAATACTAACGAAGATTTCCAAATAGAAGATTACCTTGCAAACAAGTTTTCATTAAAACGCATTTAATCTTTAGGAATTTTGGACTCAAAAAGAATCCGAGAAACAAAGGTAGGAGAAATGAACAATATCGAAACGTAATTTTAAATAAGTTTGACAACGATAGGACATTAAGCCTACGAAGAGCAGCTCATAATTTACAAGACAACGCAGTTCTTGTTTCTAAAAATAAGGTTCATCGCGTTTTGAGAAAAGATCACAGGAAGCCATTTCGGATGCAGCCAGTTCAAAACTTACAACCTGGTGATGCCGAAAAACGTGTCAGTTTTTGCAATTGGTTTTTGCGCCAAATAGAGGAAGACGACAACTTCTCAAAAAAAAATTTATGGACTGATGAAGCCACATTTACCCGAAGCGGCTCAGTAAATTTCCATAATTTACGAATCTGGAGCCATGACAATCCACGTGTTGTACGAACTAGAGCATTTCAGCAAGAATTTTCTGTTAATGTTTGGTGTGGTGTAATAAATGAAATTTTTTGCGGGCCCCATATTTTACCACCACGCCTAGATGGACAGTTATTTAATGATTTTTTGCAAAATGAGTTATTTCAATATCTAGAAAATATTCCTCTAAATCTTAGAAACGAATTCTGGATTCAAATGGACGGGGCTCCCGCGCATTTTGCACTTGTAAATCGCGAGTGGTTAAATAATAATTATCCAGAACGGTGGATTGGATGATTAGGAGCTACAGCCTGGCCACCACGTTCCCCTGACCTCATACCTGTCGACTTCTTTGTGTGGGGTTATTTGAAAAATTTAGTTTATTCCAGACTAGTTCATACAAGAGAAGAACTGATTCTAAGGATAGAGCAAGCCTGTGAAACTTTGCGAGCCAATACGAATTTTATACGCCATGCTACTGACACAGTTAAGAGCAGATGCCGAAAATGTGTCGAAGTTAGAGGAGCTCATTTTGAGCAATTATTGTGAATTTTAAGGCCCACATTAATCCTTAATGATATTTAAAGTGCTCTATAAATTTTTTTGACGATCTAAGTTAATAAAAGTTATGAATTCTAGTTTTTGTAAAATTAATTACGAACTGTAAAATGAAGTATCATCTTCACAATTGAATTAATTCTAATTACCGTTTTACAAAATGAATCAACGATTTTAGAATTATAAACTCATCTGTCATACTTTAAAGACGAACCTAGCAATTGTTCAATTATCACAAAAATGCAATCATGGCATACCAAGAGTCGACAATGAAGGAATGATGGTAAGTACCAAGGACATTAGATTTTAATAGGTTGCCTGCTGACTTCTGCGATGTCACCCTGATAACCCAAACATAATGCAAATCTCCATTACAACGGGTCGATGACATCATCTCTCCTTAGTTGTCAGACAAGCTTTTATTTTAGAAACCCTACATACGTTGTTCTGAAATTATGAACTCACCCGGAATGCGTGAAATAGATATCGGAAACCAAATAATTTTAAAAACTTGCTGTTACAATCCCACCTTAAAGGTTTTGCTACTGAAATTAACAATAATGGAAATTTTAACTATGCCATACATAAAAATGGTTTTTAGTTTTTTACTCGAAATCCTTACACCGCACGAAAAAAAGACAAGGGATCAAATTTGCTCCCAACTGAGTGGGGATTTTAGGAATGATTCTTGTTTTCAGAAAAAGCAGTAGAGTACCATTTTTTCTTCAAGAATATTCAATAAAAAATCCCGTACGGATGCCACTGATGAAAAATTAAAAAATATTTCAAATCAAAAAATGCCTTTTGTTACTCCAAGGCTGTTTACCAAATTTAATAACAATATCTCAAGTAATAAAAAAGTTATGACTAAAAACAATTTTTTCTTAAAACTTTAACACCCTGTATTTCGAAAACGAAGCATTTGCCGATATATGTTTATATAGAAAATTAGGGCTCATTTTAAATGCAGAATGCGCTGTTAAAGTTTGGACACTGCAATTCGTGACACTCTGTATATCGGTTAGGTTATAGTTAATAAGTGTACCGGTTTATTATTTACATATACTAGAATAGCAAGTGCATCCTGGGCTCTGTTTTCTGTACCTATAAAACTTTCAGGATGCAAATTGCCTCTGATTGTCTAAAATAATTATGTACTGTAAATGCAAAATAAATAAAATAAAAAAAATACCCCATAACAACAACGAAAACGGTACACCCTGTACAATGACCTCAGTATGACCGATTTCTATAACCTGAATTTCATGTCAACAAAATAATATTTAAATCGCTCTTCCAATAACACTTTAAATGAACCCAATATAACCTTACTGACTAGAAACTAAAACCCTCTAAGTTTCACGTTATCCCGATATTTATATTTCGCCCCTATAAATTCCGATTTTTCATCAAATCACGAAAGAAAATCAGCTAAAAAGTTTTGCACCTTTACACTCTCCCTCATTTAACAAACGGGCAATATCTTTTCGCTTGTTAAACCGTGATTCTCCAACTCGGTAACCATAAATAACAATTTTAAAGTTAGGTATGGAAAATTATTCAGATATGCAGTTTGTAATTTATGTTGCAAGTTATATTTATCATATTATGGCACTGCTTGAAATAAATGGGTGTTTGTAGCGAGTATAAAATTATTAAATTATGGCTTCTGATTTGACGCCTTGGCTACAATGACCACGGAGATTAGCATTTCAAAACTATAAATTTCGAGCATCGTACGTGGATATTATTATTCAGGCATGTATTAAAGAAATATTTATTTTATATTTTATGAAATTTTCATTGTCGGTAATTATCTGTTCGACTGAATATGTAATTGTTTATGCGTTTGCCGTTACTGTAATGAAAAATCTCCATTTTACCTCAACCTGCAATATTTTTATTAAGAATAATACTGGTTTGGATTTCAGTACCTAGATAATAGTCCAGGAGGTTTGCGCAAGTAATAAGTATTTTTAGGAAGGATGTATATAAGGACACTTACCGAGAGATTTTCTTAAGTGCATCTAATAATTGTTATTTATCCAAAAAAAAAATCACTTCTATATACTATTAAGTTGGTCTTAAAAACTACTTCTGCAAGAATTGTAGATATTTCGAAATGCTATCTCTTGAAATATGTTCAGTGGAAAAGCGTTGTATAATTTTTAAGTAATTTGTGAAAAACCCTTCAAAAGGAGCTTTTTTGCGAATGTCAATATCTTTTATCAGAAAACTGTTAACCGAAGAAGAGTTGAACATGTAGAAAACACCTCTACACCGGTATAGAGATTGAGGGGGAACCTATATACGTTTGCTGGGGATATAAACATTAATTTATTAGATATGAGTGATATTTTAACAAACTCGTATTTAAACTTACTTCTGAGCTTTGGTTTTATTTCTTGCATAAATAAACCTACTAGGGTCACTGAATCTTCATCAACTTTAATTGATCACATATTTGTAAGTTGTACGAATGAAATTTTAACTATGCTAAATCTTAAATCTTTTGTCTTTCAGTTTTCCCTCGCGGATCATTATCCAGTTGCTTTAAAAATGGATTTAAATTTAAACACTAAGAAAAATAATTCTAAATCAATATTAACAAAAATATACTTAAAAAACCTAGTCACTATTTTAGATAAAGAAAATTGGGACGACGTTTATAGTACGGAGAATGTAGGTGAATGCTATCGTTATTTTAAAAATAAACTTACTCAAAACATAAATTTGTGCACAAACACATATACAATAACAAATAAAAACAAAAAAATTAAGCCGTGGATCACTCAGGGAATTATAAACTCTATCAGAGAAAGAGATAAAATGAAACTAGATCTAAATAAAAAGGAATCTAACTACACAACTATTCAATACAAAGCGTATCGGAATAAATTAACAAAAATAATAAAAAATGTAAAAAATTTATAATACAAAAATAAATTATCTTTAGCCAAAAATGATTTCAAAAAAATTTGGAACATCATGGATCAGGCAGTAAATGTAAATAAAAATACACAAAAAATAGATAGTATAAATAATGATAACATTATTACAGACCCTAAAAATATGGCGAATATATTTAATGATTATTTTATTAATATAGGAAAAACTATGCAGAATAATATATTTAAAACAAGCAAATCATTTACTCCAAAAATTGTAAATAACAATTCTTTTTTTCTTAACCCTATTCAAGAAAAGGAGCTTATTAACCACATCTCTACATTAAAAAATTACTCTGCTCCAGGGGAAGACGGCATAACGGTAAACATTATCAAAGATATACACACTTTTATACTAAAACCTTTAGTTTATATATTTAATTTGTGTTTTCAAAAAGCTGAAATCCCTTTGGATTGGAAAGTATCTGTTGTGATCCCAATTTTTAAATCTGGTAATAGACAACAAGCACAGAATTACGGGCCAATATCGTTGATTAATAATTTCGGCAAACTTTTTGAAAAATGTCTTAAAAGACGACTAGTTAACTATTTAGAAAATTATAAACTTATTTACAAAAAACAGTTCGGTTTTAGAAATGGATATAGCACCGAGGATACTGTCTTTAATTTAATTAATGAAATTAGTAACAATCTAGATACAAATAAAAAGACATTAGCTGTTTTTATTGATCTTGCCAAAGCATTTGACGCGGTGTCACACGAGCTCTTGTTGTCCCGGCTTGATTCTTTGGGCATAAGGGGAAATTATCTTAAATTATTTAAAAATTACTTAACTCAACGAATCCAGAGAGTCTGGGTTGAAGATCAATACAGCAAGGTCGGTAAGATCACAACGGGTGTCCCACAGGGCACGGTTTTGGGACCGATTTTATTTCTGGCGTGTGTCAATGAAATCGGTAGCATTTTGGAGGAAGGTACTGTCGTCTCCTACGCAGATGACACGGCTATCATTTTTACTGGAGAATCATGGGGTGATACATGCCGGAAAGCCGAGGTAGGCCTCGGAATTGTGTCTGAGTGGTTAAACTTTAATCTCCTTAGCCTAAATATTAAAAAAACAAAATTCGTTGCATTCTCTGTCACAATGATAGATCGACCTTATTACAAATTCATAAAAATTCATAATCGAACTTGTGATAATAACCAGTGTAATTGTGAACGTATAGAAAATGTTAATAAAATTAAATACTTGGGAGTTATAGTGGATAAACACTTGAGATAGGAGGAGCATTGTTATTATATTACTTCCAAAGTTCGAAAACTTTTTTATAGATTTTATCAACTTAGAGATGTTTTGGATTTTAAATTACTAAAAATAATTTATAACACTCTAGTAGAATCAATTCTCAGGTATTGCTTAATAGTATTGGGTGGGGGTTTTAACAACGCATTACGTAGTGTGATTACTGTTCACAATAATGTAATAAAACTTATAATGAAGAAAGACAGGAGATACTCAACTAATCCGTTATACAAAGAAACTAAATTTCTTCCTCTGCGTGCATTATTTGTTCATAGCTGTCTAATATATCTACCTAAAATTGAAAAAGCTTACCTTTCGTTGAAACAAAATATAAAGTCAGATCAATAACGCATTTAAGAACACCCTTTTATACTAAATCGCATACTCAAAGGATAGTAACCTACTTCGGTCCAAAATTCTTTAATGTATTACCCGAAAACATTAAATTTTTTTTCAAGAATCCAATAAAATTTAAAAATTTGACAAAAATATATATTCAAGAACATTACCCATCATTTGCTTACATATTGAATTCGTGAAGAATAAAAAATCTTTATTATCCTAAATTTTAAACACTCTATTAATTTTTTTTTGCCTACGGTTAACTCGCCCTCCCGTTCTTGCTGGCGCGTCTCCGCCCATCTCGTCTGCTCTGTGTCCGCGCCATCCGTCATCTGCTTCACAGTCACAGCTCAACAAACTGCCGAATCTCGTGTAAAACCAAGGTGGTTGTTCCACAGCACAAGTTAAGGACTGCAGCGCGCATCGCCCTGATTTAGAGTGGGACATCTACCAGTTTCTTCCGAGTAGTACCATAGTTTAGTACCTTCTTTAAATCGTTAACCTATTAATTGTATGTAAATGGGAATAGTGTACTACTTAACAAAAAATACATTGTAAACTTCTTGTAATATAGAATTTGAAATTTGAATTTGAATTTGAAGTGGAAAGTATGCTAAAAGCTAAAAGCAGTGAAAAAATCTCCTCAATCCACAAAAAGGGAGATAAGGGAAGGTGTAAAAACTATAGAGGAATCTCAGTGACCAGCACACTAAGTAGGCTATACGTTAGAATACTTAGAGATTTAATAAAGACCGAATATATCCAATACGAAGAAGAACGAGGTGGATTTAGAGCTGCCAGTTCCTGTACGGATAATATTTTCTGCCTAAAACAAGTAACAGAAAAGAAAACCGCTCGAAATAGAGATGTACATCTAACGTTTGTAGACTTGAAAAAGGCTTATGACAACACACCATTGAATAAAATATGGGAAATCCTGATTTCATCGCCAATAAACCGTACTTTAACAAAAGCATTACAAAATCTGTATGCGGGTTCACTCTCCAAAATTAAGATTAGAAATTATCTCACCAACAGTTTCGCTGTAACTAAAGGACTAAAGCAGGGATGCTGTATATCTAAATAGAATGGGTATGTAGCGAAGCAATACTTGTCTATATACTTTCCAGTTTGCAGACGACCAGGTCGTAATCGCAAATGATAAAGACGACATGGAGTTCATGATGCGAAAACTGATTGAGAAATACTCGAAATGGGGATTGAAAGTAAACATCGAGAAGACAAAATATCTCTGTGTTGGTTCAGGACATGACATAAATCTTGCTGTTGACAACAACCAAGAAATTGAATCCTGCCGGGAATACCGATATCTGGGAGTTGCATTCGATAGAACAGGCATCTTTGAAAAAGAAATAAGCTCGAGAATCATACAAGCTAAGGGAGCAACACGCTGCCTTAATAGCATTTTGTGGAGAAAGAAATACCCAAGAAAAAAAAATTCAACATATATGAAACCATGACTAAGAGTAGTCTTCTATATGAAACAGAAACATGGAGAATAACGCAAAGAAATCGGAGAAGACTCGAGGCAGTGAAAATGGATGCAGTTAGAAGATCGTTAAGGATGTCTAAAAGAGATCGAATAAGAAATGAAGATGTGAAGAACAGGAATAGAAGGGATATAGAAAGGAAGCAACTGATTTGGTATGGACATGTAAATCGAATGACCAACGAAAGACTTCCAAAACAATGTCTAGAATGGCAACCTCAAGAGCATCGAAAACAAGGAACATCCAAAACAAGCTGGAGTACCGATATCCGGAAAGCGATAATTACTAGAAACCTTAGGGAAGACCCATGGCAGCAAAAGAAGGAGTGGAGTTTGGGTGTCGGACAATGTCGCCAGACGTTCTAAACCTATCATATATATAAATATATATATATATATATATATATATATATATATATATATATATATATATATAACTTTTACCTATAACCCCTATAGAAAATACGAACACAGTACCTCTTATTACACATGGTAAACAAATCTCAGGGTCACCGTAAACCAAAACGCACAATTGAATGTATTTATGAAGGACCTTCAATATTCCGTGAGATCCTTTGTGAGTAGGCTTTGATCGCGCGATCGCCCGTCAGCAGCTGAAGTCATACCAATTGTCAAATAAAATATACAGAGTTGTAGTTAACTGTAGGTATTATTATTCGAAAAATATTTTACATATTTAGTAAAAATGTCAAGTGACAGTGGTCGTAGGTAAAGTATAGTATGTATAGAAAAGGAATTGCGCATCCATTCAATTACGCAATCGCCGCGCCGGCGCCGCTATGCGGCTTCATGAGTAACTTTAAGAATATTTTCCAAATTTTTTAAATTATATTTCTCAATGCTATAAAGAACATTCACTTGATCTTTTGGCGATCACTGTATTTTGCACCTGCAATATTTTTATTAAGAATAATACTTGTTTGGATTTCAGTACCTAGATAATAGTCCAGGAGAATTGCGCAGGTAATAAGCATTTTTAGGATGAACGAAGACTGAAAGAGAGATTTTCTCAAGTGTTTCTAATAACTGAATCGCTCATTTCAAAAACCACATAGGTCAAAAAAGTGAAATTTTCAGGAGGTAAAAATTTTTTTAGTTATCACTTATGTGGTTTTTGCACCGAAAATATATTTTTAATATATATTTTCTTCAGTTTCTTCAGTTGGTCATTGGAAAATATTTTCATAAAAGGGAATGTACTGCTGAAGTATACTATTTCGTACTTGTTTAAAGTTATCAATTTTTTTTCGGATTTATGGGAACACAGCCATTAGGATAAGCCTGTACAACTGGCAAGACAATCTGACCACTTTTATTCCTAGCCAGGTTAAATGTGAGAATTGTAAGACCGTCAATCAAGTCTTATGTAATCACTACTCCTTTCTTATTTTGATCATACTGAAATGACATATAACAGGATGGACAGAAAGATTTTTTGTGTTCTTTTGATACATTTTTTCCAAAACTTTCATCAGATAGACATGTTTTCTCATAATAGGTGGTCCACTACTTCGAGAAGTCTATAATCTGGTTGGTAGACAACATAAACACTAAAAAATGTGGACTTGCTTCAGACATTATCTTATAATACTTCTCAGGATCACACTTTTTAATTTTTTTCTTTACGACGCCAAAATCCTGATCATTAGGTAAAAATGAGTGGCCTCTCACTGGAAAGTAATTCGTTATTTTCTAAAATCGGTTAGTATCTGTCACGTAGTCACTAAATTTCTTTCGTTTGTCCGAGACAATGTTATTGCAAACACAGACTGTCCGCTATTATGCGGATTTCAAAAAATATGGATCAATAACATTCACGATAATTAATTAATTATTATTTGGCATTTTTATCTGCGTTGCTTCGAGACTTTTGCGACTCTCGTGCGAGATTTGAGATGAGACTTTTTGAAAACCTTCATAAATATGACGAGCTAGAAGACCGTTTTGAATGTGTATCTTTCGCAGTTGAAACGCTTGGTTTTGGGGCAATGAGGCAGAAAGCTTCTTAATGAAATAAGAACAAAAATATCGTGCAAGGAAGCAAGAAGCTTCGCTATTTAAAAAAGTAACGCGGCTTCTGTGTTAGGGACTATCGTGTATGGAAGGAACAGGTTTGGATGATTTCTTTTATATTTGATTTTTTAAATTTCATTTTATTTTTAGTATAAAAAATGGCCAAAAAATGAAAAGAATGGTAACGCGATGCAGAGGAAACTCGTGACTGGAGCTTTTCAAGGCTAATTTGATTACCACACTATGCATCATAATGCAAAATGTGCGTTAGAATGATTTAACTATTGAGTAAACTATATATGTAACCGAATATTTACTAGTCAGAGTCAAAAAAAGCTTTAAGATCCAAAGATACAAAAAATTGTATTGACAAAGGAAATAAATAAATGTAAAAATATATGAATTATTAAAATATGGCTCTATATCTGGGCAACCACAAAAAGATAAATTAACCTAAATTAAAATATAAGTACAAATTAATCCAGAGCAAAGTCGGAATTATGCGCTATAATCATGTCGACAAACTAAAATAAACACTCAGTACTAAAAGACTAATCACATATATGCAGTCTATTTTTTAATTCCCTACGAAAGACATAAATTTTGCAGGTAGAGACCTAATGTGAACTGGTAGATGATTAAATATTTTCCTACGTTTATAAATCAGAGATTTCTTTGTGAGTGCAGAAGTTAGAATTGGAAGTGGTAACTCACTTGTTTGTCTTGTCCTTGAACACAAGGCTAACTGTCTCCATAATGAATGATATCAGTGTCAATATTCGTCGTTGTACGAACAAAGTTCTAGAAGAATCTCTCGGTTTTGCCTTAAACAAATATCTGATTCCACGTTTTCGTAAAATGAAAATAGTTTGAAACAGACCCTGGTGGCATAATCCCCAAAATGCAATTCCATAACGCAACCTCGATTCCACCAAAGCAAAATAGACTTTTCTGCCAACCGTTGCATCTAACTCCCCCACTATTGTTCTTATTGCAACATGACCGTCAAAACTCCAGCCACAGTCCAGCAAAAGCCACAAGAACTTAACTTCGTTACTGTTTGAGGGACAGCAAGATGTAAATGAAGTCAGACTTACCTCAAGCTTAAACCCATGACATAAGTCTTATCATTGTTGAGAGAGAGTTGATTTGCGTCAAACCATTCCGTTATCCTGACTAAGTCACCAGAAATTATACGATTTAGGTTCTGAGTTGTTTCTGAGTACCATAAAACTGTTTTTGTCATCAGCAAAAAGAGTAAACATTCCCTTAGTGTCAACATGTGTTATATCGTTAACGTAAAGTAGAAAAAGTACCGGGCCCAGTACAGAAGCCTGTGATACACTGCAAGTAATATTTTGATTCTCTGATGCCGATAACCCCACAAACCCCCGCTGACTCCGTCCCCCGAGATATGACACAATCCATTCCAGACAAACACCCCTAAATCCATACTATTGAAGTTTTCGCAGCCTCGACACATTTTCAAGGAACCAAAAAATTGCATCCCCTGTGTTCTTATTTGTTTGAAAACCATATTTCTTTCTATAAAAGAAACATTCTTTTTCTAACTAGTTTCTCGATAACCTTGCCTCCCTTATACAATGGTATAACCTTGGACCTTTTTAAAACATCCGGAAACACATCTGTCTCCTCTGAAGTGTTAATAGCCCCACTAAGGACTCCTAGAACTAAATGGGGTAATGTTTGAAGGATTTTTGCAGCAATTCCATCCTCGCCTACAGAATTTTGGTTTTTAACATGAAAAATTATCTTACGAATCTTAGGAACATCAGGTGGATAAAAACTAAATGAATCCCTCACACTTACTTGGGAAAGGTACTCCATTGGGTCATTACGGGCTGAAATGGTTGCAGTTATCTGATCAGCAACACTGCAATAGAACGCAAGGGTGTCCATTTTTTGTGTTCTGCGTAAGTTCTTTCACAAGAGCCCAGCTTCTTTTTTGTATATTATTAGAGCTGGTTAACCTCTCACTATAATAAGACCGTTTTGCCACACGAACCACACTTCTATACATTTTTCTGTAACAATGAAAATAGTTCCAAAAAAATTCACTGCTTGTAAATTTACGAAAGTAGCGTAAGGATTTTAAGTTTTTAGATGAAATTTTTATTCCTTTAGGTTTTTTATGTTTTCTTTTTAATAAGCTTTAGAGGGAAAGATAGGTTAAAAATATTTAGCAAATTTTTATAAAATTCATTGAGCGGATTTGTGGCTTCGATGGCTTTGGTCCAGTCAAAATTGCCACATTCCCGACGAAAATAATTATAGTTACTAGTATTAAAAATTCTGCCATAAGTGCGTTCCGCCTTTTTGAATTCAGTGAGAACATTAAATGAACCAACAACTCCTTGATGATCAGAGAGGCCAGAATTAATAATACTACAATTAATACATTTAAAATTTGAACAAACATAATCAGTACAAGTCATAGACTAATACAGGAGTAGAAAAAATTATTAAATCATAGCGCCTGATTTTTGGCTTTGGCTACAAGAGCCATTGTAAAACTGTTAATTTCGAACAACAGGGATAGATTAAAGAAATATTTTATTTTAAATTTTATGAATTTTTCATTGCCAGTAGTTATCTGCTCGACTGAATATGTAATTGTTTACGCGTGTGTATTGCAGGTGCAATAACGCATCGAGTTCTATTTGTTTGCCATTAGTTTAATGAAAATCCCCGATTAAACATGTCCTGTAATATTTGCATTAAAAATGATACAGTCTTGTTATTATAATTGTTTTAATTGGATATAGATTATGCTATTGTACTGCTCAAAAAAAGAACAAATCGGGTTAAGTCGGTAATTAATAATGAAACATAAATCGATACATTATAGCACGTTAGTTTTATATATTTTTATTTTTATCCGACTTCATAAAACGATGCTATCTACTTTTCTTGTGGTTTTATAGGTTTCTTGAGCTGAGAAATTCATTAAACACATTATTATTGACGAGGGATTAATATTTCTCAAGATATGACTAAATTTTCACAAAAATATTAAAAATTTTAAAATTCGGTGATTTTCAGAGAGCTATAAAAGTTCAACCATACATCTTAAAATAAATGTTTTTAGCGGTTTTCTATGGCATCAAATTAGTACATATACGAAGTTTTAGCAAATTCGATTTCCCAAAAAAAAGTTCGATAATTTTGCATGTAAATGTATAGATTTTTTTAGGTAAAGTTTTGACGGAGAATTTTTTTTGGAACATGCTATGATAATATGTGGTTATATAAATATTTTGAGCTGAGAAATTCATTAAACAGATTAATATTGACGAGGGATTAATATTTCTCAAGATATGACTAAATTTTTACATTACTCACATACAATACATAAATATTTGAAAATTTGACTCATAAAAGTCAATTATACAATATACATCCGAGGACAAAATAAATATTTTTTTCGTTTTTTATGGCATGAAATAGTACATAAACAAGGTTTTAGCATATTCGATTTCCCAAAACAAAGTTCGATAATTTTGCATGTAGATGTACGGATTTCTTTAGGTAAAATTTTGACGGAAACATTTTTTTTGAAACATGCTATGATAAATGTGGTTATATAGGTATTTTGAGCTAAGAAATTCATTAAACGAGTCTTCCGGTTCGTCTCGTCAAAGGCAGACCTCTGTGTTGTTAACATAAGTGGTTCCACGTGTTCGGTTTTGCTGCTTTATTTCGGGGGGAAACGAGAGACTCAGCCGCTCAGAGTAGAAACTAACGACCCCGCAAGAAAGGGAGCAGACGCTGTGAACGTGTGAGGCTTAGTTGTCCCTGCATTCTATCCCGTTTAGAATATTAGCGTAATGGCCGCGATGTGGCGGGAGTGGGAGGGGTAAGGGGACAGCTTGAAAGAAAAGGTCATTTCGTGGGACCAGTAGTACTCTCAAGGGGCATCTAGTGGAAGCCAAGATGCATTTCAGAAATTAAAAAGTTATTTGAAAGATTTGGGGTGTTCGGGAGCTAAGAGCTCGCCATCCGGACATCCTACCTATTGGGCTGGAGAATGGCGCTGAAAGCAAAAAAGTGGCAGCCGACTTCATTTTGAAAAAGAAAGAAAGAAAGAAAGAATTCATTAAACACATTAATATTGACATAGGATTAATATTTCTCAAGATATGGCTAAATTTTCACATAAAATACATAAATATTTGAAAATTTGTGAAGTATGTACATCGATTATTCCGCGATGGTTTGATAAATTTGGATAAATTTTTTAGGGAATATTTAGGATGTTACCGGAATGGCGCCATTTTGAACGGTTTACACGATTTACATTGAATAATACATGAGTTCGCCATTCTGTCAGCAAGCAAAAGTATGTATGTTACCATTGTATATTGTAAAATAAAACATGTTACATAATACAACGGTGTTACATAATATGCTGTGGACACAATAGCTATTTGTTAAACTTTACTAAATAGAACTAAAAAGTGAAAAATTTAAAAAAGTTACCTTGTACTTTGTAAACAACGGGTCTACAATCTTTTTTAGTGCAAGGGCCAAAAATCGATTTCACATCGTCCGAAGGGCCACAGTGATCCACGTCACTTTACGACCATATCAATAAAATAAAAAACATATGATTTCAAAGTGTAATAATCTTTATTGGTTACAAAGTTCAATCAATCAATGCGATTTTTACATTGTTTATTTTTGACAAGTGTGTCGATATTTGGTTTTATTTTTGTAGTTGCAACCTGCAAACTTTCTTCCAGATGTGCATCTGTACCTTTTGACCTTGTTTTAGACTTCACCTTTTTTTATACGAGAAAACAGGAACGGATTTCAGGAAACGAGTTTTGATCGAAATATTTTGAATAAAAATCATGAAGACCCATGTCGAACTCTTGTCTTTCAGTTCCGAATTACACTGCAAATCGATACGCTCCATCTGACAATTTTCTGGCATGTCTTCAACGGATACACTGAAAGGTCGGGCAAAGAGACTGGTGTAATTTTTATTATCTCTGAAGTCAGAAAACCTTGATTGGAACTCTTTTTTGAGCAAATCTAATGCTGCGATATATTTAGCCACATCTGTACATTCGCAACTCTTCAGTTTAAGAAAGTGCGTAAACTCTTTTTTCAACCACTGATTTTTCCATAAATCCAGTTTAAACTCAAATGCCAAAAGTCATTGAGTGCAGCGTGATGTCCATGAGACATACAAAGTCGCGCAGCTATTCGGGGTCACTAAATTGAGGAACTGATTTCCCTTTGGTTTACAAGAAGGAGGCGATTTTCTTCTTGAGTTCAAAAACGCGTTTTAGCATTTTTCCTCGGCTCAGCCAACGAACATCAGAAAAATATGTCACATCACCATACCCGGCATTATTTTCGTGCAAAAAATTTTGGAACTCTCTGTGGTTGAGGTGCACAGTTTTTAAAACCACTTTTATCATTTCATCAATAATTGTGGATTTTGCACAAAGATTTTGTTGATGAACGATACAATACATCAAAGGAAGATCTTTGTGCTGTTTTTTCATCAAACCCACGAGCCCTTCATTTTTTCCTAATATGGGTGGGGCACCGTCTGTTACAACTGCAGAAAGATTTATCAATTCTAAATTATATCGTCTCAGTACGGTCATCAAACACTTACAAATATCACATCCTTTTGTAGTTCCTTTAATCATAAAAATGGAAGCAATCTCTTCAGTGATTTCAAAATTATTACACGATTTACAGGCCAACACAGATTTTGGTGCCAACAATTTTTTAACTGTTCCTGGGTAATTTTTGGATGCAGAATGTAAAAAAGTTCAGATCTGCTGTAAAAAAAAAATTGTGTATATATTTTACGTTATAACTGTTATAATATATAATATTACTATTGCCAGTTAAAAAAACAAAGACACATGGATTTAAGTATTTATTGCAAAAACTTAATTTACATAATTACATTAGCCACTAATCACATACAAATTTTCTTTTATACGATTTTCTAGAATGGAGTTTACTAGGGCAGTCTCGCTGAAGGCTCCAGCAGCAGTCCGCCATCATGTGGCTATGCCATCGTCCTTGATAACGATCTTCCATAGTTTTAATATCCCGATGGAATCTTTCCCCAAAGTTCTTCACTACAATCACCTAAGTTTTCTGGAAAACGATCTTGGTGGCTGTGGAGTTAGTGAACTTTTATACTCATGTTACAGCCGAGAATATTAAAATTTGAAAGCATAGTTTCCACTAATTCTACGTAATTCTCTGCTTTATGATTGCCAAGAAAATGTTGTACTACTTTAACAAATAAACATCAAGCGTTAGATTTAGTCTCGTTCATTGATGTGGTGAATTGTGGATCTTTAACAAGTTACCTTATTTGAGGATCATCAAATATACCATCTTTTACTTTTTTCATGTTAATGCCAGGAAATTTACGTGACAAATACCCAAAACAATTTACATTTCGATTTAAAGCCTTCACAAATTGCTTCATTAGGCCTAGCTTGATATGCAATGGCGGAAGTAACATTTTTTCTTTTGAAATCAAATGTTCGTTGATCACGTTTTGTTTTCCTTGAATCATGACATCTCTTGAAGGCCAATTTTTGTTAACCCAGTACTCATTTTTAGCTCTGCTGTCCCAAACGCACAAAAAACAAGGATATTTTGTATAACCACTCTGCAGTTAACCATTTTTAAATCAACACAAATTGCCCACCGATGTTTTTCGTATTTAATTTTTTTCAAAACTAATGCAATTGTTTCATATTCTTCCTTCATGGTAGTAGAATGATCAATAGGAAATGATATTTTTAAATGTGTTCAGATTATTTGTTGCGTTTAGATTGACAAACAAAAATCTTTTTTTTTTATTCAGTTGCGAAAAAACCAAAAAAGATTTTTGTTTGTCAATAGGAAATGAGCCATATTTATTACCGTTATGTAAAAGAACACATTTTAAACTACGTTTTGAACTGTCAATAAAAAGGCGCCAATCATCTGGAGTGTATTCAGGCAAAACCATTTTTTCTAAGAGCCCTTTTATATTGTTACAGAATACCAAGTCATTTTCCTGAGCGAAAAAAGGCAGCAGATCCTTATCTCTTTTACGATAAAATGTAATATTAGTACCTGGACAAAGTAGATTTTTTTCTTTTAATCTGGATGCAAGTAATTCAGCGGATTCCTTTGAGAGATTCAGGTTTCTTATAAGATCGTTTAGTTCTTCTTGATTGAAACACTGCGGAGTTGCTAAATCTGCTTCAAATTCGCTGTAGTTTTCTGATTGAATTCTTTGAACTTCGTCAGACGTTGATGTTTCTGTATCATCTTCTGTCAGTTCGGGTAGACTGCTGAATGATGGAACGGGTATTTCTTCCGAATGCGCTATAGGCCTTCCTGCAGAATCTAGATCAGGATATGTCCATTTGTGTCTATTGTGTTTCTATTTATGCCTTTAATATTAACGAGACAAAAATAGCAGTCGTCATGATAGTTTCGCAGTTCTCTCCAAACCATTGGTACACCAAACTTTAGGCACTTTCTCTTTCCAGTTGTCCGACCAAAATTTACTCAAAATGATAGCACAACTTTACTTGGGAAAACTCAGTAATATACTAAGTCGAGTACAGCCAAGCAGTTATAGAAAGATCGAATCATAGGCAATTACAGGTACAAAAGTAATTAAGAGCAGTGTATTGAGTAGTTCCTAGTATAGAAACATTGGGTCAGGGACAATTCCAGGTATCCATTTGGTTAATTAGATTCTGGGAAATTTCTATTTTGACGATTAAATACATATTTATCTCTTTATTTGTTGTCCTTTATCAGAAAAAAATATCAAATAACCTGTAACCTGTATCTCAAAAACTAGAGCTGATAAAAAAAATCTGGTGGTATTTTTGGAATCAGCACATTAAAAGCATCTAAAATCACTTACCGGCACCAAATTTTTGTTTTCATTTTGTTGCCCTGTGTTATCAATGCGTCGAATAAATATAACTAATCAAGCGGTATGGGTTAAATCTGTGCATATCAAGAAGCAGGGGAAAAGGGCTGCTCATTCCATTCTTAAAGAAAGCATGTAATTTTTGAACATGGCCCCTACTTTAAATCCATAAGAAATGTATGGGCCACGATTGGTAGGAAAATAACAAATTTACCTCATCTCCCATAGATGTGTGAGGGGAGGGGAAGTTTTAAAATTTCACTCAAAACGCTATGGAGAAAATATTTGCCAATTCTTTTGTTAAAGACCATTAAAGTAACAAGTTTTTTCTAATTAAATTACACATATACTTGTTAAAATGTTTAATATGTAAAATTTAATTAAATTAACTTTGATTCCTTTATCTGAACTGGGCGCTTCCAAATCTTTGCATATAAAGGGACAAAAAAAAGACAGTTTCTATGCATAATGCATCGCACGGAAAAGTTTCAAAAGCGGTGTTTTATTTACTTAGTTTTAAAACGTTTCAGAGTTTTAGGTGTTTCTCCGGGTGAATATTTTAGTTACGCACAGTTTCCATTCTAAATAAATGGAGGTTGCAAAACTAGCGGGTTTTAAGGACCTTTGGGACGCATTTGTTTCGTACTTTAGGAACATCTCGTTTTGCGAGGAAAGTATGACTTGTTCCACGAAGTTTTACGATGATTCTAAACTTGAAAATTAATTAATTTAGTTTAACCATTAAGGTTTTTTGGTTCGTTTTATTTAGTTTATTGTCAATAAACAAAAAACAAATAATTTGTTGATTATCAATGATTGATATAGTTTTCTTCTATTATAGTTTTAAGTTTTAGCAGTCAAAAACGTTGTTGAAGTCTCACACTTATCTAGGACAATTACATATACAACAGTAAATTTATTCTAATAAAAGGGGGGAGATAAAAAGAGGAGTAGTGCTGAATTTTTAATGTGTTGTTTCTGGTGCTCAAAAAGGTATTCCAAGTTGGCGTCTCGCCATTTGTCTTCCTTCAACGCCATATTGAAAAATATTTGGAATCGATTTTCATCCTTTTCTGATCACCGATAAAATTTTCTTCAAATTTTATCTCAAGCCGAACTCTCTCTGGTTATAGTGCGGTAGATTTAGTCAAAATATAGGGAAAAATCGCCAAAAAAACACCAGTGAGCTAGAAATTGGTACAGATGCTCTACGAAGTGTGCTGAAACAACAAAAGTTTCTTAACCTCACATGTGCGCCCCTTGGATTTTTTAGACGTTGTTCTCCTAGTAGCTATTTCAAGTGCTTTCAGTAGTCTACAAATTTCTTCTTTCAAGTTCATGAGGATTCGTAGATAGTGCAAAATAAATGCAAAACGTCACCTTGCCTCTGACATTGAATGAAAAAATTGTGTACAATTATTACCAATTCGCCAAACTGGATGCAAAATAATGTGCCCAATCCCCTAGAAAATGTGACATTTTAGGCCTTTAGAAAGCGCAAAGTTGGTGCTCAGACAGCGTGGTGTTTGCCTTTTACACATTTGAGATAAATCGTGAATCTCTAGAAGGTTGTCAATAATAAATCGTCTTTAATTCAAAAATCAGTTACACACATAGCTGAGGTTTAGCATTACAATCTGCTACTCTTACCTAACCCAATGAGTACAAATTTAGCTTAAAAAAATTGTAATATATAAGAAAAAGAAATCAAAAAATGTATTACTTATTTTAAAGTACTTATGATACTTATATAGAGAGGAAATCAAAAGAAAATAGTTGTAGGTGACCGAAGACGAATAGAAGATAGAGGTGAGAATGGTGTTAATAACTATATCAGATTAAAGATCTCAAATCAATTATCACTGGCGGACAAAAAATTTTTTTTTGTTGTAACATAAACCAGAATAGCATAATTTAATATAATGGATATCTATAGAAAAAATAATTTCAGAAAATTCTTAACCCTGTTTATTGACTATGTTTACAGTTTTCGCCTATTAAACATACCATACATACAAGAAAAAAGCAAACGAGAAAAATATTAACTTAAAACACTAATTAAACTTTATTTTTTCCGTTTATGAGGTGTCCTATCTTCTCTCTTCAAAAACCAACAGTAGTCACCCATCATGGCTGGATCCCATCGTCCTTGGCACCGAATTTCCATTATTCTGATATCTTGGTGAAACCTTTCACCCTGCTCGTCACTAACAGCTCCCAAATTTTTAGGAAAAAATGACAGATGGAAAGCGAAGAAGTGAATTTTGAATGACATTCTGGCACCAAGCGCTTTATAGGCATTTAAGAGTTCATTAACTAATTGTTTATAATTTTCATCCATATTGTTGCCTAAAAATCCCCTTACTACATTAACAAATGAATTCCATGCTCTGAGTTCCTGCCTGGTAGGCTTTTCTGTAAAATTGACATCGTCCAGCAATTTTCTGATTTGTGGCTCAATAAAAATGCCTTCTTTTAATTTGGCATCACTTAACTGGGGAAAGACTTGTCTTAGGTATTTAAATCCAAGTTTAATGTGAAGAGGAGGCAAAAGGACATTTTTAGGATCAACAAGAGGTATAAATTTACAATTTGGAGATCCCGGTTGAAATTCGCTTCGTTCTGGCCAAATTTTTGTTACATAATGCTGATTTATTGCACGACTGTCCCATAAACAAAAAAAAAAAAACAATATTTTGTAAATCTCCCCTGAAGTCCCACTAAAATCGCTATAACTTTTAAGTCCCCACATATCTGCTATTTATACCTATTGTAGTTTATTTTATCCAAAATCGTGCGCATATTTTCATAATTTTTTTTCATTACAACTGAATGGGCAATTGGTATAGAGGGTTTTAAATTTCTATTATGAAATAACACAGCTTTTAAGATATATTTAGATGAGTCTATGAATAAGCGACACTCACGGCGAGAATGTTCAATATCAAGTTCCTGCATTAAACTGTCTATATCAGTACACGCGCACAACGAATTTACCATACTGTAGAATTCAGAAAACGTAATTTTTATTTCTTTGACCAATAGGTTCCATTCCTTAAAACGGGAACCCAGAAGTTCTGACTGTTGCTTGGATAACCCCAAATCACGTACTAAATCATTTAATTCACTTTGAACAATCAAATGTGGCTCGCCGGAACTGGGACCTGTGGTAAAAGTGGGATCGGTGCACTGTTCTTCTGAGCTGCCTGATGATGCGTTATCTCCCAAATCAATAGCTTGCCAATTTAAAGGTGCAATCGGCACTGGCAAATTTGCATTATGAGGAACAGGTCGTATGGAAGATTGCAAATCTGGATATTCTATATTGTGCTTTCCCTTTTTGGAATAACCTTCAGTCTTTGTCAGGCAAGAATAACAATCGTCAGAATGATTGGTGGGTTCTCGCCATATCATTGGAATTGCAAAAGGGATACTTTTTCTCTTTCCCTTCATCCACTGCACTAATGATATACTACAACTAACACAGCACACATGGGGAGCCCACCGCTTATTTTCATCCCCAATTAACACACCAAAATATTTAAAGTAGGCTTTTTTTACAATTTCGGAAAATGGCCTGGCTTGTGATTTCACCAGAAATTCTCCACAAATATAACAAAATTTGTCAGGAGAAATTTTGCAACTTCGGCGCGTTTGACTCAACATTCTCGTCTTCACATACACTTGCTTATCGATACACACAGAACCACACAATTCAAAACTCAACAGAAGAGTGATGTTTAACGTTTATTTTATGTCTATTGTTGTAAACAACCCAGTCTAGGTAACTTTTCCGTTGTAAAATGGACCCATTTTAGTCGCCCCACAATAAAATTGTTTACCTGCCAAAATAAAAGTTTCTAATTAGGCTATTAAAAAATGGTACGTATTAGGGCTTTCCTAATATTTTTTTTATTATTGCGAGGGTTTTTCCATTGTGAAAATAATGAGCTGGCCTGTGTTAGAAAAATCTTGTCGGCCAGTGAATTATTAAGAAAATTATTAAGATATTAATTGGAATTAATTCTTTGTTTAAATGTTAAGAAACCGAAGTTTTTAAGTTGATCCGGAACGCTATTATATCGTTTGACAGCTATAAAAGAAAAGGAACGTTGGAAAATAGATGTGGTATGTCTTGGAATATTTAAAATGAAAAGACATCTAATATTAATACTGTGTTGCGTATATCTTTGAAATCGTTTGGCGCGGAGGTATGAGGACCTGCCAGTCCTGAGAACACGGTGCATCAATGTCCTAAGATGTACCTTCTACTGCCATAGGAATCCAGTTTAAAGAACGGAGCTTAAAAGAAACACTGTCATATTTTCCAAGTCCAAAAACAAATCTACGACAATTATTCAGGGTCCATACATAATATTCGCATAACTAAAAATTCAGAGATTTTCTTTCGTAAATGGAAACTGAGGCAGTCTTTGTTTAAATATAAAGTTTTTAAAACGCAATATGACCTAGAAAGATTTTTTTCATGTGTTCGGCGAACCTTAGACCAGGATCAAATTTAACTCCCAGATTTTTAGTATTTTCGCTAAAAGTCAGGTTTACTCCGTTGTTAACCGACACAAAATTAGGTTCTAATCCTTTAATCATATTGGGGTTTCCAAAGAGCATAAAACAAGATTTAGCGGCATTTGGTTTTAAATTGTGAGAGAAAGAAAATTCATAAATTTTATTTAAGTCGCTATTAATTCTATTTAAGACTATCTGAGCATTATTGGAGTTAAAACTGTAGTAAACTTGAGTATTGTCAGCGTAGCTATCCATATTGCAGAACCTAACTTTGCTTAACAAATCTGAAGTGTACAATAGAAATAAGAGGAGAGATAAAATAGAACCTTGTGGCACGCCAGATGAAATAGATTTACTTTCTGAGAACTGGTTTTTTAAAAAAACGTTTTGACTTCCATTTGGGAGATACGAAGAGCAAAAACAAAACGAAATATCACTCACTCCTAGAAACTGTAATTTTGACAGTAATACTTCGTGGTCAATAGTGTCAAAGGCCTTAGAGTAGTCCAACAGCACCAAGGCTGTAATTTCCTTTTTATCATATGCCGAGAAAACGTCATCTGTAGGGAGCCAAGTTTTCGAAAACTCAATTTTTACTATTGACGAGTATTAATTCGATTATTATGGTTATAGTATTCAGAAATAAGGCGTAAAGTCAAGTATCTGAGTGATCTATATTACAACTCGTCAAATATAGGAAGAGATATGATGAATTCACCGTCTGCGTAAAGAATAGATGGAGAGCGCACTAGGAGGAAAAGAGAGGAAATTTACGCCCGGCGCGGGGAGGCTCGCTTTCGTGGACGGTACACTTAGCAGCAAATCACTTACGATTTGTTGAGATGGAATCCCTGCAAACAATTTATATTTTATATACATAGGTATTATGTTTTTTGTTATACATATTTTGTTTCGTTCAACAACAACTATAGTAGGTATAATAAAAATTAATAAATTACCTTATATACATATATATATATATATATATATATATATATATATATATATATATATATATATATATATATATATATATATATATATATATATATATATATATATATATATATATATATATATATATATATATATATATATATATATATATATATATATATATATATATATATATATATATATATATATATATATATATATATATATATATATATATATATATATATATATATATATATATATATATATATATATATATATATATATATATATATATATATATATATATATATATATATATATATATATATATATATATATATATATATATATATATATATATATATATATATATATATATATATATATATATATATATATATATATATATATATATATATATATATATATATATATATATATATATATATATATATATATATATATATATATATATATATATATATATATATATATATATATATATATAGGTTAAATTTGCTAATTAATTAATATAGTATGAAAACGGGTCCAATTTCAATATTAAATATTACGATACAACCACTTAAGATTTGCTTTTGTGAGATAATGTTATGTTGACTTATGTAAAATATCCATCGCGTGTGACCCTCCTCACTGTCCGAAAAACCTTGATAATAATTATAATTTTAAATTTGGGAGGTATTATTAGAAATTATGTTCCTTTAGAAACTACATGGTATAATATTTCTAATCTATTTTTTTCTACTTTTGCAGCTCTTAGAAATGCTAAAAATTTCCTCTTAGAACGCTTTTAGAGTGGTGTTATACAATATTTAACTTTAAACTGAGCAATTTCCCAAAATTAAACAGATTTTAATGTATCTTCGAAATAGAGCATTTTGATGAAAGTAAGTAGCTTTATTGTAAGAAGTACTTCAGTTTTATCTTTTTAAAAAATAAGTTCTAAAAATAATGTAGACAAAATATTACAATTTTTCTCTTTCTGTGTCGTTTATTTGACGTTTCTTTATTTTACAATTAGCAATGCTGAATCTCTTTTTTGATCTTTGATATATGCATTAATTATGCTACTAATATTCAATTCAATTCAAAAAACATTTATTTGTCAAATAGATACACCAATTTTTAACATGGTATTGGTATAAACAAAAATTGTTTAACCTGTTCCACAAATTGGACAGCCTTTCGATTACAAAACCGGTTACATTGCGCCCCTAAGCAAGGTGCACAATGTGAGGCTACCCTAAAGAAAAACCTTTATGAACAATATTAATAATTATTATATATAATTAATCAATTAATACAATTATATGTATATGATTGTGCAAGCATGCAAGGAAAAATGTTGGTAAATTATTTATTCTTTAAAAATATGTGTTTATGGAGTGAGACAAACGGTAATAGGTTTTTTTTGAAATCTACAAGTTTTTCAAAAAAAAAATATTCGGTTTAGATCAGTTTTTGAAACTCAAAATACAAAGAAACTGATTTTTGGAAGTTTGGCGTTCTCCTCTTTCTTGGGACAGGGGGGCGCCCAAAAACAAACGCGATAAATCGAGTCCAAGTTATTTTCAAGAAGACAATGAAATGGGGCACCGCAACTTTGATTTTTACATTTTTAACCACTAGAAAAAAGTATGTCAAAATGTCAGCCCTACTCCAAGTTGTTTATTTCAATTTCATTGATTGTAGTCATAGACAATTAAAAACATTTAGCTTCACAGCATATACAGATATCAGCTGTCTAAAAAGGATGTAGTTATGGTTTAGTTTGGTATTTATGGGTAGAAGATTGATATTTTTCTTTTGTAAGTAATTATATTTTAAATAATAAATAATTTAAAGCCCTAACGTACTCACAATGATAAAGAAAAATTAAAATTGTTTTTGTTTAAAAAAGACTAAAAGTGTATCGAATTTTAACTTGTTTTAATACCAAAACATATAAACACTTTTCCGAAACATAAATAAATGCAGCAAGTCCTTATTGCCAGTGTTTATTTTGTTTAGTTGAATGTTCAAAATCTAGTTTTTAAACTGTCATATTATTTATTTTACCATTTTGCAGTTTGATAAAGTTATATTTTGTTGTTACTACTGTTTTGGTAAAAGTTTAATTTAATTGGGTTCGATTGTCAAAAACTAATGAAATATCCAGGTCATATTTATATAATGTACTAGACTAGAGGGTATCCAGTTTGATGTATTTGCGGGGTATTTCGTTTGTTAGTAGAGTTAGCGGTTTTCGAGAATTGTTACTCTACTTTTTGGCGAATCGAAAGTTGACATAAATAGATTTTTCACTTCGTTTTTGATATACACAGCGAAATTGATTTTTTTTGTATTTTCAGGCGCCCTTATACGAAAGCGTAGAAGGTCCACAATTTTTGTATTTTTATTTCTGCAACAAATTCCGACTTCAGTCTCGGAATTCCGACTTCTAACTCGGAATTCCGACTTCTAACTCGGAATTCCGACTTCTAACTCGGAATTCCGACTTCTAACTCGGAATTCCGACTTCTATCTCAGAATTCCGACTTCTATCTCGGATTTCCGACTTCTATCTCGGAATTCCGACTTCTAACTTGGAATTCCGACCTCTATCTCGGAATTTCTATCTCGGAATGCGTTGTAATTAATACACGACTGCTTATAAGCGCAATTACTTTTTTATATTCTTTTAACGCCAAATGAAGCGTTCATTCTAAATGAAATTAATATTTTAATTATAGGGATCAGGATGAAGCTAAATAAAACTACAAGAAATTTTTATTATTTATATAATTAAAAAGATGTAATAACATGGAGGGGGTGCACGCATTTTCAGATGTATATATATATATATATATATATATATATATATATATATATATTTTTAGATTTTAATATATGCACTGTAGTGTGGGGGCATATGTCTCCTCGCTCTTCATCAAGGCTTATCGTCATTTACTCCCAAGTATTGTACTTTTCTTTTCCCAATTTACCAACTATTTACTGTTATACATAAATTTTAAATATAATTATTATTGTTTTTCTTTTAGGAGAAAAGAAATATATTTGTTTAAAAAAAACATCTTTTTTTGAGTAAATAACTAGCACCTATGAAAGGTTTATGCATCCTCTATTAAAGTAACTTATATTTCGTTAAACGATTATTCATTAATCTTTCTTTTTCAATTCGGTTATTATTCATTCAGATTAAATTTCATCATCAAAGTATAAGAGATTTTAGGTTGACTTTTTCAAGTAAGGACAGGAACATAACTAATCAGTTACATTCTATGTATGATACAAAGCATAATAACTAAAATAAAGTCAGAAAAAAACGATTTTCCCTGATATCTGTTAATTAAAATAATACTCAAGTAAAATTACTTGTTCATTTGATTTTCACCCACTTTATAACGCCAGATTACAATCGATGACCATGCAATGATTTGATAAGTTTGTCCCATTATCCTGAACAGCATCGTCAGGATAAAATAAATTTATCTCGGAGAGGGACCCTGGGAAATGGTTACCATATAAAAGGAAGGCAGCAGGCGCGCAAATTACCCATTTTCGGCACGGGGAGGTAGCGAAGAAGAATAAATTATAGTTTGACAAAACTAAAAAACACGCTCTAATACTAAACGGAACTAAAAAAAAAAAATATATAGTTTAAAAAACTAAAAAAAACGCTTTAATAGTAAATTGAACTAAAAAGAAAAAAAAACTTTTGTAAAAAACCGTAGGGTGCCTTTATGCCATATATTCATACTGACTCTACTTTCAGAAATTATACCCATAAAATGTTTATAATAACTGATATCAGAACCACGCTGTTTTCACAATGACATTAATTTCCTTGTTAATCACTTTATTCTTATCCAAAGGGGTTTTTTTTAGTTCAGTTTACTATTATAGGGTGTTTTTCAGTTTTTTAAACTATATTTATTAGAATTGCTCCACAAATGAGGACATTGATATTTTATGAAGTTTGAAAACAAAAATCTGTAACATGATTTCAGCAAAAAAAAATTGATAGCAAATCACATCCTCTTAAATCAAGTTTCCGGTGTAGGTCTTATTTCTAACTTCGTGGAAGGACATCAATCTGTCAAAACCGACTACAGGAACACAGTGAAAAGTTAATTATAATTTTGATTGTTTCTTCAAGCACCTTATTTTCTTTCTTTTAGCTTTATCTATTCGGTAAACCTCTTTACAAATAAAGCGCATTCTACTGACAAGGTACAACTCAATGATCGTAGTTGTAAATTTTTTTCGTGTTGATCACACCGAACAAAAGGAATAGGTATTTCTTTTAATTTGTCCAAAATATCAAAATATGTACCTTGATATACGTGGTTTGCTGACAAAATATCTAATACAGTAGACTTCATTACTGATTATAGACTCTTTGACTAACATTCCCAGTCATTTACATTTTTTATAATTTATTAAGTTTCACTACCCGTTTTGGATCTTCTTCTACTTGTCATAAAAGTTTGTAATAGATACATCATTAATATATTGGAATGACCCGGCAGGCCGGGGTCTTCAACCCTTAAGGACCTCACTGCCACTTTTATGCATACTATATATTATTATTAGACCTATTGGCAACAACTTCTGACTTTTCTCATTCAATAAAATTTGCTTCAGTTTTCTAATCCTGTCACTTTTATTCATAGAGTTGTTATTTCTAGACACATTGGTAATTAAATTAATTGAATTTTTCCTACTTTATTAAAATTAATTTGAATTTTCTACCCTGTCCGAAACCCGCTGCTACATTAATTCATAATAATATTATATAAATATTTTGGCTTGCACTACCATCCGAGGGAGTCTACTTGGGGTAAAATATACTTTTTTTCTTGTTTATTAAAATCTGTTTAAGTTATCTACTCTTTAGAGATTCGCTGCACTTTTTATTTATACTTAATATTATTTATAGATATGTTGGTAAAAGCATCCTATAAATAGTTTGCCGTCCATGGTGTCTCTACAAGGGATATAATTTAATTATTTATTTTTTCTTCATTTATTAAAAATTTATTTGTCTTCTACACCTTCAGGGATTAGATTTTATCATACTAGTACCTTTACAATTAAATTATTTTGTGTTTTGTAAAAAAAGTAAAAATGGATCTTTATAGAGTTTTTTACATAGATTAGATCTATGACTTTTCGAGATTTTAATCAAACGTATTTCTTTAAATTAATATTTATGCAGTAATACGTTTTGCTCTTTAAGAGCTTCTTAATGATATAAAACACTTAACTACAGGGTGTTTCATTTAAAATAGCAAAATCTATGTCAATTTTCTTGCTTCGATATTTGTATATTTTTTTTAACTAGTTTCAAAAGTTCAGATAAAATTTTTGAACTTTTGTATTTAACTTTGTTTTCAACCTCCTAAACTAAGCCTTATCGATCAAGATATAAACAGAAACCCTGTACATATAGTTCACGTCACATACAAAATTTCCCACCTAAGTAGCACCTTAAAAATTGCATTTTGTAAAGATTGTATAGGTAATAATGTAATGCAATTTTCAACCGAATGTGAAAGTCATTTTCGAAAGTGTTCTGCACTATAATAGTTCTACGACTGCATGTACTCCAATTCATCATTTTCCATTTTTTACAATCATTTTGAAGCATGCGAAATTCAAGGCTCCATGAAACGTGAGTTTTTTAAACATTTAATTTCGCGATGAATTTTCAATAACTTTTATATAATATATAATAAGTCAGATGTGAAAAAGGGAAAAACTGTTGTGTGTCAGTATTTCAGAAACGGAGATAGATAGACCTGGGGTATGTATCGCAAATATCACTAGAATTCCCTGTAGAATCCAAATATGATATAATATACAGGGTGTTCCATTCAGAAAAACCAAAGTTGTCAATTTCTGACAGCTTTGCGACGTTCATTTGTTTTTTTTCTTAGCAAATTCTTACTATTTAAAAGAAACCTTACAACTTTTCTATATATTATAATAAAACCGCCCGAGCTTGTATTATAATATGAGGAATTACCCTGTATATAACGTATGGGACAAATTCATTCATTATTGCCCAGCATACTTTACGGAAAAACCCTGTTCCACGTGGACAATTATTTTTCGATTGCATATTTTTTTACATCAAATTAATGTACAAAAGGCGTGCCAAAAAAGAAAGCCTGTGAAATCTGTATTTTTTTAAAGGGCACAACGTGTATATCTTCTTAGTTTTGAATTCTACCCCAGAATTTTATGAATATTTGACATTACATTTTTGATAGTTTACATTGAATCTCTACTGAAAACCAAACAAATCGTTTTTTGATTAAAGTCTCTAGCTGCAAAAATAAAGTTATAGGATTTGGAAATTTTTGATGCGCCGCCATTTTGTTTTGAAGCATTACAGCGACTTTAAATTTTAAGAATGAAATAAGAGTGAAAGGACCTTTTATATAAAGAGTCGTTCAAGCAGCCATTGAATTATTTTTCTTTTCCAAGATGGCAACTAGCCGCCATTTAAAAGAATTTTTTTATATTTTACTTTAAAAAGTTGTAAATACTTTTGTTGAACGGCGGGTTCAGGAGCTAGATGGTGGGGGGTAGGATGTGAACTTGGAATTTCAGGTCTTTTTAGAATGACAGTTTGTCAAATATTTCCCGAATAACTTCGGAACCTGCAAAAAGTTGCAGCTGATTTTTTTTTAAGTGACTTATATATTGCTGAGCTACAAATTAATATAATAATTGAGGCATGGGGAAATGCGGGTAACTGCTAAAAGTTTCGTTATTTTTAAGTTTTTTTTCTTTACTTCCTTCTCTAAAAATTCGTGCTGATATTTATCTACAGAAACAAAAAAAATCAGTTGTTGTAAAATCTACATGAGATAAGCCTTCCAAGAACGTATAATAGTGCATAATTTGTTTACAAAATTCAATAAGATATTTACTTCTGGAATAATATATAAAAAGACTGGAATTTGCCACATGTGACGACAATCTTCTTTTAACACTAAAACAATTAAATGTCTTAGTTATATTTTGTAAAATACCTACATTATATTAACGTTTAATACGCATACTAGTAAATCAAATGAATAAAACATCTTAGTTGCTACACTGCCAGAATGCATTTTTGATATGCCTTTAGTATACCATTTCCCATAGTGCGTTGTGCTACACAGAAATCTCTCGCTGGATCAGAACTATATGGAATACGATACAAAGTTCGAGTGGGATACATTTAGGGGCTAATTTATTTTATATTGGGTGAATTGTCTATTTAAAATATCATCTATCTTTTAATTGTTTATTCTTTGAAGATCTCAAAATTGCCTAATTTTTATAATTTTTATTTTTGGAAATCCGCATAATCTCTGTATATTCTTAAATTTGTAGATTTCACGATACATTTTCAATATTTTTTATATAATATATAATAATTATGTTATATTAATTATAATTTTTTAAGTGTCAATATTTCAGAAACGGAGATAGATAGACCTGGGGTATGTATCGCAAATATCACTAGAATTCCCTGTAGAATCCAAATATGATATAATATACAGGGTGTTCCATTCAGAAAAACCAGAGTTGTCAATCTTTGACAGATTTGCGACGTTCATTTGTTTCTTTTCTTAGCAAATTCTTACGATATAAGAGAAACCTTACAACTTTTCTATATGTTATAATAAAACCGCCCGAGCTTGTAAAAATATGAGGAATTTGTCTGTATATAACGTATGGGACAAATTCATTATTTATTAATCCAACATTCTTTAGGGAAAACCCTGTGCCACGTGCATAATAATTTTTTCGTATTGCCACGTTCAAAAATTTCTGGAGTATTACTTACGACATTGCAATTGTCGATTATTCGATTTGTCAAGTCGTTTACATCTAGTACAGGAGTTTTATAAACCAGAGCCTTCAGACGACCCCATACATAGGAATCTAGAGGATTCATACCAGGACTACGAGCTGGCTAATTTTGAGGTCCTGTATGTCCGATCCAGCGATTAGGGTAAGTAATGTCGAGATGATTACGAGCAAGGACACTAAAAAAACCACATATTCGCTCTTACATGTAGGGATACATCTTCTAATAAATGGGGTAGATGTTCTCGCAAAAAGTCTGTATAGGATTCACCTGTTAATCTTGCGGGTAAAAAAAATGGGCCAATTAGGTAGTCATCAATAATCCTACCTCCTACCCTTACATTCAGCGAAAATTGTTGTTGAAAATGACTATCTCTAATAACGTGGAGATTTTCGTCTGCCCAAAAATGGTTGTTATGAAAATTAATGACAGCATCTCGTGAAAAATTTGCCTCGTCCGTAAATAAAATGTTTGGTAAAAAATTGTTATTGTGCGCCATTGTATGAAGCAACCACCTGCAAAACATTAATCTTGGGTGAAAATCCGGAGACAGTAAAGCTTGAACCCGCTGTATGTGATATGGGTACAATAGATTTCTTTTTAAAATTTTCCAAACTGTTTTTGGGCTGACTTGAAGCTGCAATGCAATCTTCCTGGTACTATTTCAAGGATCTTCTTCGACCGCATTAAGTACAGCTTTTTCTAGTTCAGGCGTTGTTACAGTTTCTGGTGGTCCACGATCTGTATTTTTATTAAAACTACCAGTTTTACTTAATCTTGCAGGTATCGTTCTAAATGTTTTAGCACATGGAATTACTCTGTTAGGAGATCTGTCTTGGTAAATTCTCCGTACCTCTTCCGAATTTCCATTTGCTAAACCATAAATAAAGTGCATGTCTATAATTTCAGAATTACTAAAGTTATTCATAATGGAATCACTGCTAATTGACAGCTTTAAAATTTACTGATATGACAGTGACAGTACTATCAGTGTATGCTGATACCAGTAAGGTAAACTCTTCCAGGTAGGTGTAAAATGATTTTTTTTATCCAAAACCAAGCTAGATACGAAGAAAACACAAGAGACCAACAAGTTGTATATTAGTTGCTTAATCTGAAGAAGTTATAAAAACTGCAAAAAGGGTCAGTGGAGGACCTTTTTGTCTCAATATTTATGGTTGCGGTGCCCCTTGAGACAACACTGAATCCAATAACTTCAATGTAGTTAAAGCTAAATTACCGCCTTAGTGATAACAAATAACAAATTTCGACCAAATCGGGTTAAGGATATTTATGGAATAAATAACGGATTTTTTTAAGTTAAACACCCTGTATCTCAGAATCGAAACAACTTCGGATCTATGTTAGTAGGTACTTTTTTTCTTAAAATGACCTAAGAAATCACCTCCTGGAGTACGTTACGTAGATACAGTTTTTTTAGAAGGTTGTCTCATATTAACGGTTTTCTTGTTCTGTATTTAATGTACATTAAATACAGAACAAGAAAACCGATGCAGAAAAGGTTTTCGAGACCTGTTCAGTCCATAATCGGTTGCAAATGAGAAGTAATGAAGGTGTCAAAGTAACGAATCTTTTATTTATTTATTTATTTACTACATTTAGGACACAAACAGGTGCAGCCACCCAAAAACGTATTCACTAATTAATTAAGCATATTAAGGTTATCCTACGTACGTTTTAGTATAAATATTTACTAAGTTAAAGTCTATTATATTCTATAAGACATAGCAACAAAGTATAAAAACTGAGAAATGCTTGAAATATTGAATATAATAATATGTATGAATATATAATATACCTAGACTAATATACGATTTTTGAAAGAACACAATGATATAAAAAACAGGTCGATATTTTGACAATAAGAGTTAAAGTATGAGCTTATTCTAAGGCTACTTAAGGCAGTATTGATGTCTGGTGGTTCTAGAGGGAACGTGTAAAGAAATCAAAGAGAGAAGTTCAGGTGCATTATATCTGTTATTGAATAACTTATAAATAAAAATAAGCTGAGATTTAATTCTTCGATTTTCTAGAGTTGGAAGATTAAAATGTTGTCTAGCTTCGGTAACACTAGCCACATTGTAGATACCATTTACTCTCCAATTTAAAAAACGTACAAATTTGTTTTGTAGGCGTTCTAGCCTTATTTTATATTTTTCGTAATAAGGACTCCAAATAATGCTTGCAAAATTAAGTCTACTATGAACATAAGCAAAATAAATTAGTTTTATTGCCTTCTCCGAATTGAAATCCCTACACACTCTGACCACGAACCCCAGCATCCGAGAACACTTACTAACTACATATTCGATAATTGAGGCAAATGACAGCTTGCTGTCGAAAAAAACACCCAAGTCCTTAATCTGAGTAACTCGATTTAAAGGTTCATCGTTGATTAAGTAATTAAACTCAAAGATATGTCTATTTTTAGTGAACGAAATACAAGAGCATTTTCCTATATTTAAAGAGAGTTTGTACTTATCACAAAAAGCCGAAACTCTATTGAGATTTTCCTGCAGTCGCATGCAATCATCTACACAGCGAATCTCTGAAAAAACCTTCAAATCGTCAGCGTAGAGGAGAAAACTCGAGTATCGAAAATAGCTATAAATATTATTTATATAGAGACAGAAAAGAAGGGGGCCCAGGTGAGAGCCCTGTGGTACACCTGAAGTGACTAAAATTGATCTGGAAAAACTATCAAAAATGGAAACTTTCTGATTACGGTCAAAAAGATACGATGAAAACCAGCGCAAAAGATTACCCTGTACACCGAGATCAGACAAAACAGCGATAAGAATATTGTGATTAATTTTGTCAAAAGCTTTGCTAAAATCTGTATACAGAGAATCGACCTGGACACGATTGTCTAGGGCACTGGAAAGATACTGATGGTATATTAGCAAGTTTGTGTCAATAGATCGCCCTGAGAAGAATCCATGCTGTTGAGGTATTATTATGTTTTTAAATATATAGAATAGTTGGCGATGGATAATACTTTCCATGACTTTACTGAATATACAAAGTTTACTTATACCCCTGTAGTTGGAGACGGATGACCTGTCGCCACTGTTTTTATAGATTGGGACTAAATGAGAGGTTTTCCAGAGTGTAGGGTAGCAGCCACTCGTAAGTGAGGTGTTAAAAATAATGGTCAGCGGAGTACTCAAACTGGATGAACATTTTTTCACAAAATAAGATGGTATTCCGTCACTCCCCGCACCCTTATTCTCATCCAGACTGGACATCCTCTCCGAAACCTCCTCTACGCTGAACATGAGGGAATGTATATTAACACTGCTATGCGACTCATTATCAGGCGCGTACTTGGTCTGCGAATATGGTTCATAAACAGAGCTAAAATATGATGCAAGTAGCTCACATATATCGTCCTTATGTGTAGCTGTCATCACTCCGTTTGACATAACACTGGGAATACCAGCATCCCGCCTGGAATCAGAAACAAAACTCCAAAATTTTTTTACGTTTGTTTTAATGCTTTGTTCAGTAGTTGTTACGAGACCTCTATAATCAGAATGCACTAAAATCTTGCTACGACGCCTAAGTATTCGAAATTCATTAAAGTCGTTAATGTTGCCATATTTTTTCCACTTGTGATATTTGTTTTTATCTTTAATACAATTAATAGTTTCAGTGCAAAAATATGCAGGAAATTTACGTTTTTTAATTTTAAATTTAGAGACATATTTATTGATTCCTTGAAATAAAACAGAATACAATTTCTGTAAATTTTCATCGACAAGATTGCTACCACTAAACAAATCATTCCAATTAAAACTACTATAGAATGTATTTAACTCATCATAATTTCCTCGTCTAAAATTATAAACTTCGGAGTGCCTGTTTGAGATTCTTTTGATTCCATCACAGTAGAGATAGAATTCAAGCGGAGGATGATGTGGATCGACATTGACAAGAGGAAGATCGCCTATGCTTAGATTTTTAAGTTTACAATTTTTATACCAAATTAGATCTAGTATGCGATTATTATGGTTAACAATAGAATTACATTGCAAAAGCTCATTAAAAGAGAATGTATCTAAGAGATCACAGCTTTTATCGCCCGGATTAGTAGGTTTAAGATCATAATTATTGTCTAAATTTCTAGGTACCCAGACGATTTCAAGTAAGTTAAAATCGCCACAAATTACGATATTGTCATCACAATGTTTACGCCATAAAAACTGTAATTTATTCACGAACAATGCACACGCCAAATCGTCGTTCGGAGGTAAATATACACAGCATAAATGTATCTTTTTACTACCTTCACTTGATTGAACTGAGACCCAAAGATCCTCCGCACCGCTCTGCCAGTCAATTCTCTGAGTTGCGTAGAGATCAGTGCGCACGGCTATTAGCACTCCACGTCCACAACACTTCTTATTTTCGGATGATTCACGATCACGTCGAAACACACTATACCGGGTAGGATCAAAAATTTCTGAATTGGAGACACTACTGTCAAGGAAAGTTTCTGTTAAAAACCAAATATCGGCATCAATATTGTTTGAATTCACTTTTATATCGCGAGTTTTTGATCTTAACCCGCGAACGTTTTGATAATAAACTGTAAATGACATTATTAGGCTCGGAAAATCCAACAAAAAATACGCAAAAAAGCTAACATACGTAAAAGAATCCCAATGAGACGAGGTTATCCTTATGGCGAATAAGTTTCACCTGTGAATTTTCGTCTTTCCGAACAAAAATGTTGCCATTTTTTGTCCAGACAAACTTGTAGGACTTTTTCCTGGCTGCCTCACGTGTCTCCTTAAACAGCACTTTATTCTGTGAAGTGAGATGTTCATTGATAAATATGACCCGCGACAGGCCATTAATTTTTAAACCGGTGGAAACACCATCTCTTTTTGTTTTAGCTGCACCAAGAATCAGATCCTTTGTTTTTCTAGTGTTAAAACCAACAATAATGTTCTCAGGGGCTTCCTTGTTGAACGATTGAACTCTATGTATAAAGTCCACTGTATTGGAGATATTCACCCCCAGAGAAGACGAGATTGTTTCAATAATTGTATTAAGGTTCTCGTCTCTTTTTTCCTCTACTCCATGTATTTCAATATTCTTTAATCTCGAAAATTGCTCACAATCATTAACTTTCGCCGAGAGAGTCGTATTCTCACTTTTCAATTGATTTAGAGTTAATAGCTGAGCGAGAGACCTTTTCACTAACCTTTTCAGAACAGAAGCTCACTGATGAAATAAGTTCTTCTTGTCTAGTCGAAATGCCTTGAGTTCATTCCTGACCTCCAACATAAAGTCGGAGAATTCAGCCCCTTCGACGTTTTCTCACATCTAGATTGGTCTAACAGCGCAGTAAGACTTGCAACCATGAGTGATCCGTCTATCTCGACTGCACTTCCACTCGAAGCCTGGGATCGATCTCGATAGCTGAAATTGTTCACTGGTCATATTAATATATTTCCGATGAAAAAAATTACGACAAAAACCGGAGCAAGACAAGCCGGGTGACTTTTTCGTGATAAGTACAGTACTGATTTTACAAATATTCTGTATTTTCAGATAGATTGAAATTAACAAGCACTTTTATGATACGAAGAATAAGAAGATCGCCGCTGACGATCCTACTAGTGTAACTTAATCGATTTATCGATAGATACTTCACGTGAAAAATGCTAAGATAACGGAGCCACGTTAAATGCGTCTGCACACGCCGACCGTAAAAGTAAACTTTACATATGCGTACAGAAATAGCTTAGCAAAACACATTTTGTAATGTTTAATTGTTTACTTTTCATTACTACTAATGTTGGTTTATCTATGCTACTAAATATAATGAAGACAAACTTACCAACGATATTAAGGCGAACTCTCAGATTCTTCGTAGGCGATTTTAAATAGTCTATTCTGCAGCGATACTCCCCTTCGTCCTTCTCACTAACATTGTCCAGACTAAGAGTAGATGGTTCTGTGATAATTCGAAAAAGCGCCCTAGTCTTTATGTGGTCGTCCATCCAATGTTTTGCTCTCGTCCTGTATGGACCACGGATATCGTAACTGAAAAAAAATATGTCTGGTAATAATTTACATTATATGACATATACTAATTCATACAGTAACAAACCATTGTGAAGGAGGAGGAACATATAATAGGAAAACGATTAAATAATCTATATATTTAAAACACTAAGTCAGATTCTTCAGCAAGTTCGTGAGATAGTTGTACTGCACCAATTTACATGATTTTTTTTTAAATGGTTGTCTTGATATCGAGACTTTTCAACACTATTTTTTTATTGTTTTACTGCACATTTTTTCTATAAAACCAATATGATTTCTGGACGATGTGGTGAATGCGCCACATACTCTTATAATTCCACTGGAAACTCATTGCGCCATCTAATGTAAAAAACAGAACACGGTCTGCCGGGCCAGCTAGTATTGAATTAATAGTATTATTATTATTTAGAATTTAACAACAAATGGCCAAAATCTGAGTTCATCGTAAAGGATCTCGTATAAATATTTTCGAATTTTTTTTTCATATAATTAGAATTATATCTTATTATGGTTTTTATTTCATATTTACCTTGAAAATACAGTAAACATTTTTAATTGATTTCGTTCATTCTCTTAATTTCTGTCAGGGGTTGTGTTTTTCCTTTCAATGAATTTGTTCGAGAAATACTAATATATATTCTTAGAAATGAGTTAGCAAGTGGAATAGATTATATTAGATTACCCCTTTATAAATTATCCTGTATCCTCCTTGCACATGTCATGTCGTCTGTTATAATTATGTTTAATGTAGGTTTCATAAATATCTGTTGTTTCCTGTTTTGAACACGACGCACATAGGGGTATTTGTATAATAAAAGCGGACAAAAACAAAAAAAAGAAAAAATATCAGTTATTTATTATTATATACTTTAATAACATCTATAAAGGTTTCTTAATCGAATGCAATTTAATCTAGCAAGCCACGACAGAAAACAAAAAAGTTATGAGGCCGCGAACAGAAACGCTTTTATCAAAACTGCTGTCAACATGTCACATTTATGTTATTTCGTCAGACACTGGTACACTGTAAAGAGTTGTTATATATATTTTTTTGAACATTTAATAAAGGAAGATACTACAGTAGGTACGACAATTTTATATAGGTAGTATGGAATATGTTTAATGTATTTCTGTTTATGCTGGAGGGCATTTATCTATTAGTACTTACAATTTAAATTTTTTTTATTTATTTTAAATTTTATTTAGGTATTCAGTTATGTTCCGGAAATTTTCGGAACTTTGTTTATACGCTATAAAGCGGCTTAAGGTTTCTTTATTATGGTTATGAAAAAAAAATTGCTAATGTTTGCTAACGTGGACATTTGGCTATTATAAACTTCCTATGTGTTAGGCAATGTATCATATAATGTAATACCTAAAAATGGGTTAATTTAATTTGGCAAATAAGCATATTTTAAAGAATTATGTTTAATTAATTTTAAAATACAAGGTCAGTAGATATAAATTTCGGTCTGGACTATTTTAGTTTTCATGATACGGGGTGTAAATTAGAGAAACAAATATATCCAAAAATATAAAATAATTTCCAAAAAAATCATACAATATGTAATTTTAACAGTTACTGGGACCAAAAACTTAATATTTAGTATTAAAATTATTATATACAGATCATTTTTTTTTTGATAAACTATTTTTTATGATATTATACTTCAACATCACTTGACAGGAAAGTATTATCTCAGTAAATACAGTTTAACGTCGAGAAACATTATAAGAGAAAAAAGAATATTGGGATGATAATTATAAAAATTAGGATTTTTGTTGTTGTTTATTAAAATAGACCCATACTATTATATATTTTTGAGAAGCTTTTAAAAGGACAAATCAATTTCTGGACAAATATACAGGGTGTCCCATTTAAAAAAAACAAAACTTTGGGTCATATCTAAAAAATAACAACTCAAATGAAAAATATGACTACGCCACTGGATCCAGCGTAAAAAACTGCATAAGCAACAATTTTTCTCTTTGCGTTAAGTTAAAGGATAACCGAGATACGAGGAGGGTCCCAAAATGCAAAATTTTCTATTTCGCCCTGTATCTCATAAACGAAGAAGGCTATGAAAATTTTGTTTACGGCTTCATGAGTTTCACAAAAAATTAGCTCAGGTTCGTGAAAACCGCAAGGTTCTATCTTTAAAAATAAGCGAGATACCCTGCTTTTGCAACCAAATCCGGACACCCTGTACAATGTGTCTATAAAAACTTAAGGTAAATGACATAATTTCTTATGCTTGTTTAAATAATATTATTTATATTATGTATCAAAACATTCCGCAGATAGACTAGCCTACATGTTGAGGTATGTAATTTTATTAAATATTTGCTTCAATTAATTTAAAGTTAAATATTTTTATTCAGTTGCGAAAAAGCCAAAAAAACATTTTATGTTGTATATTGTAATTTTTAAAAAAATCTTCGGCCGCCATTTTGTTCCGCCATCTTGAATGCGTAGCGGAACTTTATCTCTATATATATGCAGTTATTGCTTGCACACAATTTGAAATTAAGCTAATAAGTTTTTTCAGGCGAATTTTTTAAAATATTTTATTAGGCAGCCATGTTGTTTTATCTTATATTCATACCAAAATATTACCAGTCCATTCCTATATAAATTAGCTATTTTAGTAACAATTTTTCTAACGTTTCACTAAACCGCCATGTTGTTTTGGTATATTCGATTTTTACCAAAATATTACCAGATACATCCCCATATGATCCTTAATTTTTGATAGACATACAGGACAACAATCTAGGGAGGCTTAAACGTGATCATATATAAAACCTGAAAGAGTGTTTTTGTTACGATTAAATACATGTTATTTGGCCGCCATTTCTTTCCGTAGTCTTGAATTACTACTACAGTTTTACTAGTTCATCTCTATACTACAATTAGATCATATATATAACCTATATATATATATATATATATATATACGATAGAATTTAAATTTAATCGTAACTAGTTTTTAATTAAATAAATTTTTTCGAGAGAAGTAAAAATGCATTTGTTTCTTAAAATTAATATACAGGGTGATTCATGAGTCAATACTTCAGGTACATATTCAGGACCAAAAACTAAACATAAAAGTCTATATAAATAAGTGTCCGCAAGGCCTTAGTTCTCGAGATATAGGGTGTTAAAGTTTTTATTTAATTTTCCTATTTTTTAAATAAAATCTATGATAATGTAAATAATGGAGTGAAAATTGATATACGGGGGTTTTTTGGTATGACAAATTCGAATCTAATATTAGTATTGCTCTTACTTGTAGGGGGCGCCACCTACATGTCTTTCTACTTCTTCGAACAACCACAACTTTTTGGTACAGTTTTGTATTACATTTTTGAGCAAAAGAAATTATTCCCTTGCCATTTCTACGTCAAAAAGGTATACCTGTTAAAAGTGGATACGAGCAACCGTTTTCGAGATATTTGGATTTAAAACAGTTTCGGCGCATGTGATTTTTTTATCAAATTCACATAAAGTATGCATGTATTGTAAAAAAATAGAAGTGTGCCTTGCCTGACAGAACAACTGCTGGTTGGTATTCTCATCGTTTTTCCTGTTACTTAGCAATAGTAATGTCAGTTAATAATAAGATCAAATTTTGTCACTGTCAATTTCTGTTCATAACTTATTATCTGACAATAATCATCTAAGAAACTTTAGATCTAAATACGTCATTATGCCTGTGATATTCTCGCATCGTGAATATGCAGATATGATATTCGTCTATGGCTTCTGCAATGGGGTCGCAATTCAAGCAGTCGCGGAGTACCAGCGTCGTTTTCCAGATAGAAGGGTGCCAGATAGAAGAGTATTTCACTACTGCTGGAGAATCTGCGATGTTTCCAGGTGCGAAAATTGTATCTGAAAGGGAATCGGGACCCAACGTTGAAGTAGAAGAGGCTATACTCAATGCCGTCGAAAATGATCCTAGCATAAGCACTAGGCGGATTGCAGATACTTATCAAATTAGATAATCGTCTGCTTGGAGAAATCTTCACATTAATTGTTTATACCCATTTCATTTACAACGGGTTCAACATTTGCAGGAGGGTGATTTTGAGTTGAGAATGCAATTCTGTAACTGGATTAATGAAGATCGAAGGTTGTATAGGTATGTTTTGTTCACTGATGAAGCACAGTTCACGCGTGATGGTATAAATAATCTTCACAATGAACACCGGTGGTCCTATGAAAATCCTCACGCTACAGTAGAACATAATTTCCAACATAAATTTAGCATTAATGTGTGGTGTGGAATGTTAAATGGTCATTTAATTGGTCCATTTATAATCGACGGTAGTCTTATAGGAGAAAAATATTTAAACTTTCTTGAAAATCACTTGCGAAATCTATTAGAAGATGTTCCCCCGTAATGTAAGACAAAACATGTATTTGCAGCATGATGGAGCCCCTGCACATTACAGTTTACTTGTAAGAGTTTTTTTAAACCAAAACTTTCCAAACCAATGGATTGGTCGGAGAGGTCCGTTTAATTGGCCATCTAGATCGCCAGACCTTAATCCTTTGGATTATTGTCTTTGGGGATGGTTCAAATCACTGGTATACTCAACTAAAGTAAATACAAGAGAAGCATTATTGGATCGGATAACAAACGCAGCACAAACACTAAGAAATGCGCCCGAATGTATCCACAGAGCAACCCGCGCTATACACCATAGAGCTGACCTGTGCTTAGAAGCAAATGGTGGAATTTTTGAAAATTATAAAACGTAACCTAGATTTTATTAAAAACAACTGAATAATAACAATTTTAATAGAAATTAAATACCTTTTGTTTAATTTATGTCTGAGGCACTGAATACACACCTCAAAAAAATGTGTTAGTCTTTCATTTCAAAGCTTTTGTGCCAAGATGCGTTTAAATTTGGACAAAATAACAAACTTTTAAAATTTTGCGATAAAAAATTACATGCGCCGAAATTGTTTTAAATCCAAATATCTCGAAAACGGTTGCTCGTATCCACTTTTAAGGTATACCTTTTTGACGTAGAAATGACAAGGGAATAATTTGTTTTACTCAAAAATGTAATACAAGACTGTACCAAAAAGTTGTGATTGTTCGAAGGAGTAGAAAGACATGTAGGTGGCGCCCCCTACAAATAAGAGCAATACTAATATTAGATTCGAATTTGTCATACCAAAAAACCCCCGTATATCAATTTTCACCCCATTATTTACATTATCATAGATTTTATTAAAATAGCAAAATTAAATAAAATCTTTAACACCCTGTATCTCTAGAACTAAGGCCTTGCGGACACTTATTTATATAGACTTTTATGTTAATTTTTTGGTCCTGAATATGTACCTGAAATATTGACATTTCCTCCTAAGGTGTTACCTATGGAAGCGTAGAAGGGCCACAATTTTTTTTATTTTTAAATTCTGAGTTTAAAGTCGGAATTTAACTAAATTCTGACTTTAAAGTCAGAATTAAACTAAATTCTGTGTTTAAGGTCAGAATTTAATAAAATTCTGAGTTTAAAGTCAGAATTTAATAAAATTCTAAGTTTACAGTCGGAATTTAACAAAATTCTGAGTTTAAAGTCGGAATTTTACAAAATTCTGAGTTTAAAGTCGGAATTTAACAAAATTCTGAGTTTAAAATCAGAATTTAGTCCGTACGATTGTATAACAGACTGGAACCAAAAAAACAAGTTCAATATTCTTGTTTGAATAATGGCAAATGCGCTATGAATTGTTCCACCAAACTACAAGTAGTTAAAAAATGATAAAAGGGGGGGAGAATACAAAATACAAGTTTCCTATTTTGATTTTTGAGTGTTAAATAAGTCCCTCACAAATTAAACATATGTTTAATTAGTTCATTTTATATATTTTTATTTATTTCTATTGCTGAAAAAAAAGCCAAAATGAATACAAGAAAACATATACATTAAAAGGTTCACAAAATAAAAAAGGTAATACAAAACGATAAATAAATCTTAAGAAACGGTTCATAAATGTTTCAACGATGTAAGGGTGTATCGCGAAACGTACTGACAGATCTCCCCCTCTGTTTCAGGGTGATTCAAGTTGAGTGTCCTATTAGAAATATCTGGAGAACCAACGAATAGGATGTTTGGGAATTTGGCTTTAGCCATAGATGAACATAATATACTCTCGTTATAAAATATTTTAAATTGCGGGGTGTTGCCGCTTCTACCTCAAACCGGAAGCATCATCCGTTTTTTAAATGAAATGCCCTATATTTTATGAAATTTTTATATTTTTATAAAAAATCCAAGTACTTATTGAGTTACTTTTCTCATGCCTAAATTTAACTGTTTTCGAGAAAGTGGCGCTTGAACAATGACAATTTTGACCCTTTGAAGCTCGGTAAATCTCAAACGGATTTACTTGCAACGAAATGGATTTCACTTATCTATCTTAATATTTAATTATCTATCTCCTGACACTAATTTCAGGTTTGGCAGGAGACGTCAAAAATGCATTTCGTTAAATTCTGACTTTAAACTCAGAATCTAGTTAAATTCCGACTCAGAATTTAGTTAATTTCCGACTTTAAACTAAGAATTTAGTTAAATTTCGACTTTAAACTCAGAATTTTGTTAAATTCTGACTTTAAACTATGAATTTTGTTAAATTCTGACTTTAAACTCAGAATCTAGTTAAATTCCGACTTTAAACTCAGAATTTAGTTAATTTCTGACTTTAAACTAAGAATTTAGTTAAATTTCGACTTTAAACTCAGAATTTTGTTAGATTCTGACTTTAAACTCAGAATTTTGTTAAATTCTGACTTTAAACTCAGAATTTTGTTAAATTCCGACTTCAAAGTCATAATTTAAAAATAAAAAAAATTGTGGCCCTTATACGCTTCCGTAGTTAGCAGTTTGACTACAAAAATTTTAATTTTAATAGTATGGGCCATTTTCATAAAAAAAAGTCTTATATAATGTTGGGCATATTATTTACCAATTTTGAGAAAATTGGTCTTAAAGTTTTATTTTATATTATTTAAATTTGAACGCAACATGTATACTTTTATTTATTTTATTGTGTAAAACAAGTTCTTTTTTTAATTCAAATATCTTCACGATTTAAATTTAGAGAAAGAGATGTGCACTGAAAACTGAAGTTTTACATTAATAATGTCTTTCAAAAATCGGCAACATTGTTTATCGTAAGAGAGTTCAAACACGGTTCAGTATTTAGCAGACGACAGCAAAACAAACAGTCGGCTCTTTTTTCTAAGCGGCAACATGGCGTTTTGTGATCAAGTTTAAATACATGCATGCTTTTTAAAATGTTTACAAATGAGGAATATATTTTGAAGATAACACTTCTTGCCGGCGAAATTGTAAGTTACAACTGCAATAAATCTAACTATCAGCTACGGAATCACCAGTTCTACAAGCAATTAAATGACATGTAAAAATTTTTAACGGCTGGCAGTTTGCAAGTTTGCAGCGGTGGGAGTGTCTGCCTGTGTCTCATTTAGAATTTTTTAAGTTTTGTTTTCGATGGACTCTTTTTAGAAATTGTTTGTGAATATTTCATGAAAAAAAAACTATAATTTCTTGGTATAATTAAATATTACACTTAAAAATCAGTATATACCTAGGTATTTAGTCTCTCATTTTACTATTAACCCAGTTTTTTGGCTTGCAATGTTTAACCTTCCGGTACACGGGTTGGGTCTAATAGATCAAGCTTTTCGATTTTTAGCCGCCATTTTTAACAGCGCTTGAATTTCGACTCGATCCTCTGTGTACCTTTCGGTCGGCGCCACCTACATCTATTGCTACTGGCAACGATTCAGTTCAGTTCGCTCTGGACCTGCAGCAGCAGTATATGTCCTAATAGATCCAACCCGTGCACTGGTGTTAGTTTTTGCAGTGTTGTGGATTTTTGTTATTTTGCTGTGTTTTTATGAACTTTTGTTATAAGTTGTGACTAAAACGTTGTTTTCTTAAAATAATGTATTCCTATGAAGCAGAGGTCGCTAGACTCCAAAAGTTGTATGTAGAAGTGCCTACAGATGCAGATCCCGATAGTGACGATGACTCCGTTGCTGATCCCGACTTTGAAGAAGTTTTGGTGCATGAAACAGATTCAGAGCAGGAAGGAGAAGATAATTTTGAGTATCCAGAACAAGAAGAAATTGAAAATGAAGAGACTGGGGACAGTAACTCTACTAAATATTATTACGGGAAGGACAAAACTAAATGGCGCAAGGATCCTAATGCCCAAAATGTACGTACAAGGAAGTATAATTTAGTGTGTACTCATTTTTACCTGGTGTCGTCGGTAATGCAAAACATTTAACCGAGGTACTCGAATGCTGGAATTTATTTTTCGATGAGTATATTATAGGCATGATTGTATGGAATACCAAAGTATACATTCAAATCATTGCCGAAAAATTTAAAGATAAATATGATGTTAAACCAACGGATAGCACAGAAATCAAGGCACTTATAGGTCTGTTATACTTAGCTGGGGTATTGCATGGAGGGCGTCTACATATTTTGGAAGTTTGGTCTATCACAGATGGGATGGGAGTAGAAATATTCCCTGCTACAATGGGTTTGCGCAGATTTCGATTTTTGCTAAGGTGATAAAACCGCAGCAGTACGAGAACTACTGCACAAAATCAATGCAAATTTCCAGAAACCCTATACTCTTGGAGAATTTGTAACCATTGACGAAATGTTGCTAGCTTTTCACGGGCGCTGCGGGTTCAGGGTTTATTACCAAATAAACCAAATAAATATGGGCTTAAAGTGTTTTCGTTGGTAGACTCCAGAACGTTTTATACAAGCAATGTGGAATTATATTGTGGAAAGCAGCCAAATGGACCACATGATGTTAGCAACGATGTTGTTTACAGATTGTGTAAACCTATTTTAAATACTGGAAGAAATGTAACTATGGATCGATGGTTTACAAGCTACGAGATGGTAAAAACAATGCGTGATCTCCATAAAACTACAGTCGTTGCTACAATTCGTTCTAATAAAAGAGAACTTCCCCCAGCCCTAGTAAGCTCAAAAGGGCGGGAACAGTATTCCTCCTTATTTACTTTCAGCCAAGATATGTCGCTTGTGTCTTACGTCCCTCGAAAAGGTAAATGTGTTCTAGTAGTTTCGTCTATGCACAATGACAATAAAATTGATGAAAGCACCGGCGAGCAGAAAAAACCCGAAATGACCTTTTATAATTTGACGGAAGGTGGTGTTGATAGCGTGGATCATCTTGCAAGTTCATACGATGTTGCAAGAAATACAAAGCGCTGGACCATGGTGGTTTATTATGGTCTACTTAATGTGGCAGCTATAAACGCGTTTGTTATTTATACGGCTAATGAAAACACAGAAGAAATGAATCGGAGAATGTTTTTAAGAAGTTTAGGGACTCAACTGGTTATGGACAATATGAAAAGGCGCGCTATTGATCAGCACATATCACGAGCAATTCGGCAAATTTCTATTCGCATATCTGGAATTGAGGAGAAAAAACCAGTACCCCCAGTGAACGAGAGAGGTAGCTGTAAATATTGCAAGGACCGCAAAACAAAATATTATTGCAAATGTTGCAACAATTGGTTGTGTTTAGAGCATGTTGAAATGTTTTGTCAAGAATGCAGTGAAAAAAATTAGTTGTTTTTTTAATTAATGTTTATACAATAAGATTTCCCTTTCTTTAATAATTTTTGTACGAAATAAACTTACTAGAACATTTGTTCAAATGATTTTGTTATTTAAATTCAAAGAAAGGTGTATTTGTAATATTTAGGAATAACATGTTTGTAGATGATGAAGAAGTAACCATTTAGTTATTATAAAAAAAAATTAGTTATAAATATTTTTATACATAGAAACTGTTTTTTATTTTTGTTAAAAATAGGAAATTAGTTCAAATAGTAATATAAAAACAAAAAAAAAGTTGTAAAAACTATTTGAAATAATAATATTTTTATTGGGTCTAATGGACCCCACCCGTCTACTAGTGAATCATTTTTCCACCCGTTTACCGGAAGGTTAACGGGCTCATTCTAGTTCGCCCAGATGCGATCTGTTTTAATTCCTTATAAATGTTTTTTATTCTGGATCGATTCGGCCCATACTTGGTGGAAATCCATAACTTAGATTTATGGTACTAAGTAAAAACAAAACAATTTTTACTTAAAACTTCCACTATATTAAAAATAATATTGGCAACAAATATGAAGCCGCTAATATAATTAAAAAATAATTTTTAAAAGAAATTGAAAACAAGAAATTCAAATTGTCAATAGCATTAAAACTACAAAAGCTGATAAAAGTAATACTATAGTAGTAATTAACAAAACTGATTACATTGATAAAACTTTAGAATTTTTAGATCCAAACAAATATAAAATATTGAAGTGCGACCCTACAAATGGTTTTCAAATAAATGTTACACTAGCTATCCAAAATTGTAAAAGTTTATTTAGTGATAAAGATTCTAATAATGAACCCCGAACATCCTAAACTTTACTCTCTAATTAAACTTCATAAAACAGGATACCCGATTAGACTTGTCGTCTCTTTTGTCTCAGCAACTTCTTACAAACTTTCAAAAAAACTTATAGATATTATTGTAGATAATACTAATTTTTCTGCCAAATATTCGATTAGAAATTCATATGATTTAGTACAAAAAATTCAAGGAATCAATATACCAAAAAACGCTAAACTTATGTCTTTTGTTGTAACTAATTTAGTCCCAAGCATACAGGTTTTTGTTGATAAACTTTTATTTTTAAAATAGGTACAAATTATTAAAAAACAAGAAATAATGAATTTACTTTCTCTCTGTTTAAAACAAAACTATTTTCAATTTAATAATAATATATATACAAGTAATATGATCTAATAATGGGAAACCCACTTAGTCCACTTTTAGCTGAAATATTAGTGGATTTTCTAGAAAAAGAAATTAGCCAACACCCTCTTTTTAATTTATTTCTTTGTAGGCATAGGTACGTAGATGACATCTTAGCTTGTTTCACTGGGACAGAAAGGCAACTAAATATGTTTCTTGTATTCATAAGTAATTTACATACCAATATAAAATTCACTGTAGAAAATGAAACAAATGATTCTATTGACTTTCTTGATTTAACTGTTAAAATGGAAAACAATAAACATATATTTTCTGTTTTTCATAAACCAACACACACAGATAAACAATTCATTACAACTCATGTCATCCAATGCAACATAAGTTAGCAGCCTTTCATAGTATGATCTATGGATTAATCACATTACCCCTAGATAAACATGATTTTCAAAATGAACTTAACTTAATTAAATAAATTGCCATAAATAACGGTTATAGCTCAAATACGGTTGTTATTATTTTAAGGAAAAAAAATATAAAAAAGCTATTTGTTCGGTTTACCCCAGGTCAAAAGACCTTTCTGTTAACTATAAATGTACTACGTACTATGGAAAATCCAGTATTAAAATAGGAAACTTTTTCAAAAAACTAAATATAAATGTTGGATATAAGACCAATAATTGCATAGGCAAATTTATAAAAAATAACAAATCGATAGTTTGCCCAAAAACGTATACAGTGTGTCCCAGATTCGCTTCTCTATATAGGGATTTCGGCTCCTATTATACCTACAGCAAAGGCTAAATGGGGAAAGTTTTAGGGGAAACTTATTGCATTCGATATCTGGCTTCAGATTTAAGATCGATCAATAATTTTGGGAAATATCGGCTAAAAACCGAAAATGGCGGATTTCGTTTTTCGCCAGTATATCCAGAACGGTAAATTTGACAGCTGTCAAAATGTGACATTATTCGGACACATTTTTAAGACAAATAAGGTGGCGTATACGACACGTCTTCGTTGTTTTTTGTTAACCCGCAACCCGCCTCAACTTTCATTTTTCTTATGACCGCCATATTGGATTTTTCGAGTTTTGGAAAGAGCCTAAAATTTCCAGTCTAGTGATATCTCACAAGTGCATTAAAGATTTTAGTGTCATTAAAATATCACACTTCGTAAATTAGGTTTCAATGTTTCTAAAAGAGGCCATGATTTATTTGTCACAAGATTACATTAATAATTAAGTAATGTATTGAACGCATTGAATTTTCAATACAGCATGAACGTAAATAACGGCTTAAAAAATCTAAATAAGCTTTAACTACTTTGTAAGTGGGTAACATTAATTTACAAATCTGCAAAATGACGTCGATATGCATCGAGACATTTTTGACAATTGGTGACTGTTTTTCGTACAACCCTGGTAAGTGTATTTCGGTTAATATTTCTAAATGTGTCCATAACTCTTTGTCTCAGGATTTCTATGGTCACGGGGGGATCAAATTCATAGATTTCATTGTTCGTATGACCCCAGAGGTAGAAATCCAAAGGCGACAGGTTAGGGATCTAGGATCAAGTTGTTCTTAATTCATCTTCTGTTAGAATAGCTCTAAGACTGGTACAACCTGGTTTCTCAAAAGCTCTAGGTACCTATGCCCGTTTAGGTTGTAGCCAAACAAAAATGGTTCAATAAGTCGATTTACTGGAATGAATAATAATTTATAAATAGATGCCCAACAATCAAGGGCGGCAGGGTCGGCCGGGTGGTACTAGAAACTATAAATTATAAAGGGAAAATTATCTTTATTAAAAAGTAGATATTTTCTTTCCAAAAATAATTATCGAAACATCCCGTAATGAATGAGCTTGTATACAGTTGAAACCTTTTCAGCTTTATTACGAAAAAGAAAAACATATTTGGTTAGCGGGAAGTAATAGCCGTAATAAATTATTTTGTTGGTATTGCATATTAATTTCGGAAATACTAAATCAATTTATTTTAGTGATATAATAATCTTAAATAAGTACACAGTGCCTTAATAAAACATAAAATATCACAAGAACAAACCCCTTGCGCTTTAAAATTTAAATTATTCGGAAATACAGCTAAACGCCTTTCTATAAATCATAATGAAAATCGAAAAATAATTCGACATTTGATTAATATCGTATTTTTTTCATAACGCAAGAACTAGGCTTCCCGGGTAATAATATATCATTAAATTCAGACAATCAAAATAATTTTAGAGAATTAGCTAAATCTGCAGAAAATTTAGATAAAGTGTTAATAAATTTATAGAGCCCAATTCTATTTTATAGGTTCTTCAAAACTACAATACCAAATGATTGAATAAAAATGTAATACAATAACAAAAAAGTAAGTTGACTGACTAGAATAGAACGTTTTACTTTTTTTTATTATATACTTTTTTAGTATCATTAAAGAATTAAACGAAAAAAAAAAGATTATTATTTGACCATCATTTGGTGCCTATTTAAAAAAGATTGGTTAGATTAACTTACCAATGATCCCACACCAAACGTTACCTCCAAATCTGATCTGTAGACGTCTCTCTGCCACTTCGTGAGGATTTTGCACAGCCCAATGATGACGGTTGTGCCTATTAAAGACTCCACAATTCGTGAACCTGCTCTCATCGGAACACAAAACATTATTTACGAAATCAGGATTTTCATCTCCTAGTATACCACTCACAGAACTATAGTCGTCTTGGAAAATCAGTTCCCTTAAGTCCTTGTACTATTATGGATTTGTATGGATGGTACTTATTCTTTTTTAAAACTCTGTGCTGTTGATTTTGGCACATTTTCCTGTTCTACAGTTCTTACCGATGCACTAGGGTTTTCGTTGATAGCTTGTAAAATGTTTCTGTCTCGATTTTCATTGTTATTATTGTATCCGCTTCTAGGTTGTTCGAAGGCACCATGGTTAATTAAATTAACTACGATTTTCCTGAATTGGGTTTTATGAGGCTGCCATCGTTCGGGGTACATCTCCAAATCCCTTGCTGAGGTAACGTCGGCGTTTCTGTATGATTGAAAGTACAGAGCTAACATGTCAACCTTTTCTTCATTTGAATACGAAATGCTGGCCATTTTCTATAGGTTTTGACAATTTATGTGTCAGATTTATGATTTTATTGGGATAAAAGCCTACCTACTACTTATTAAAACACAGCTTTGATACTTTCAACTATTTAACTTAACGTCAAAGTCAAAATCCAATTTTGTTACAGATAAATCATGGCCTCCTTAGAAAAGCATTGAGATATAAGATTACTTTAAATCATGGCCTTCTTAGAAAAAACTGAAACTTAACTTTACGAAGAGTAATATTTCGATGATACTACCTTTAATGCACTTGTGACATATCACTAGACTGGAAATTTTAGGCTCTTTCCAAAAATTGAAAAATCCAGTATGGCGGCCATAAGAAAAATGAGAGTTGAGGCGGGATGCGTGTTAACAAAAAACATTGAAGACGTGTCGTATACGTCGTCTTATTTGTCTTAAAAAAGTGTCCGAATAACGTCACATTTTGGCAGCTATAAAATTTACCGTTCTCGATATACTGGCCAAAAAGAAATCCGCCATTTTCGGTTTTTCCCCGATATTTCCAAAAACAATTGATCGACCGTAAATCTGAAGCCAGATATCGAATGCAATAAGTTTCCTCTAAAACTTTCCCCATTTAACTTTTGCTGTAAGTATAATAGGAGCCGAGATCCCTGTATAGAGAAACGAATCTGGGACACACTGTATAGGACAGACAGGTAGAAGTTTCGAGAAGAGGATAAATGAGCATTATAAGTGCTTTGTCAAGGGGGATAACAGATCTAATTATGCTTCTCATTCAATTAACTGTAATTATCATTTTAATAACAATTTTAAAGTTTTACGTACAGAAAAGAAAGGCATAAAATTGCATTTTCTAGAATCTTTACAAATAAATAAACTTAAACACAAAGGTTTATTACTTAACGATCAAACTGACCTGAGCAATTTACCTCTATTAAATAAGTTTTGTTAAAATAGATTTAGTTAAACATGGAAAAAACCCATTGTACACTAGGTATAAAATATTTTACTTCATTCTTCATTGAAATTGTATCATCCGAAGAAGCCACAGTGTTGGCGACACATGTCATGAAAGATATTTTCTTTATAATATAGTGGAAGTTTTAAGTAAAAATTGTTTTGTTTTTACTTAGTACCATAAATCTATTTTTTATTGGCTAGTTGAGTTGTTTTTGTTGGTTTTTAATACTTTTTGGAAATAACAGTAGATTATATAGTTGTAGGAAAAGTTAAAAATTCCAGGACAGTCGTAAAGAAGGCAATACGAAGCCCGGGAATGTGGCTTTCCTTGGGAAGTATACATGTCTACTATTTTTCTGAAAATCTAAAATGTTTAAAAGAATATAAATTATTACAATCCACTTTTAAAATATGCATTATTAATTTTGTTAACAAATAAAGGATGCCTTCAAAAAATTTTTTTAAGTATAGAAACAGAGCTATATTGAATTGTCAAACTTGACATATTTGTAGCAAACAAATAACTGTAAAGGAATAATATTTCTTTACAGTACAAAAATACAAGTTTCCTAACAGTTATTTTTCATTCACGATTTTCGGAAAAAGCCATTTATTTTTATTTTGGTAAATTTGGAAAAACAGAAAATAGTTTAGCTCGCACTTGATATCTCCTAAAGACACATACTAGTCGAAACATTGTGTAGTACTTAATCAACAATAAACCTTTTCTTTCTATCGTAATTATGTATAAATCTAAGATTTCATAGTTAAATGCATTAATTTTCCATCCAAACACGCAACTCGCTTACATGGCACGTATTGAACAAAATACAGTAACACATTTATCAAAATCCTCCACACATATTTTATGCAGCCCAACTAATTCACCATCTTTCGAAAAGCGCTCGTCTATTTTCTATTAAAGCTCTACACCACCATTCATATTACGCTACCTCTCGTGAGCTTTCGTATACTGCATTCATTTATTTTCCATAATGGCAGTGCACCGGATAAATTAAATTTGAAATGGCGAAAATGGTTTTTAAATCCTCTTTGCTAACCATTCAGTGATTTTAAAGAACTCCTTGGAAATACAGTCATATAATACACTGACTAAAATCGAATTTAAAGTGAACATATTTTGCAGCAGAATCCGCCCTTCGCTTTATTTAAAATTGCTGAAAGGTTTTGAGTAATGAGAGTACATTTGGAGAAAATATTTATTTGGGTCGATGTTCGTAAAAGTTTTTAAATATTTGTTAGTCACCTAGGAAAGTTAAATATTTTGTAAGGTTGCACCACTTTTTTATAGCCCACGGTCAAAGTTTACTGAATATAATCACCGAACACTAACAAGACAAGAAGGGGCACAGTCCGTCGGAACTTTTATGTTGTGCTTACAGTAACGCGCCGACGATGCCTAGAAATTCATATAGCTGTGCAGGTGCCTATGCTTTTACGAGGTTGATGCAAACCGTTAGCGATTAAAAAGAATAAACGTTCACTTACCGGGGCAATTTAAAAACGCGTTTAAAAATATCTAACCATAATTGTTACTGTGAGCTATTTTGCTTTATATGTATTAAAAGAAAAACGAGAAAAAAGTCAAGTTGTTTAATCACCTTCTCAGGTTTTAGGTTCCTTTCGCGACATAGCTTGTAGTAGCTTCATCAGATTAACTTCCATTTTAGGCAACAATTAAGAGTCATATGGGGATGACCTGGTAATATTTTGGTAAATATTCAATATGCCGGAACAAGATGGCGGACCAGTGAAACGTTTAAAAACTATTACTAAAAAATTAATTATCCAATTTCCTCAAATTTTGCACAAAAATCAAGTGTAAACTGGTAACATTTTGATATGAATAAAAGATAGCTAAAAAAATGATGGCCTAATAAAATATTTAAAAAATCGGCCTGAAAAAACTACTTATTAGATTAATTTTAAATTTTGTGCAAGCAATAAATGTGATATACAGATAAACTGATAAAATTGTGGCACGAATTCAATAGGGTGGAACAAAATGGCGGCCAACAATTTGTTTAATATTCAATTGACGTTAAATTTTATAGAAAAATTAAATGTGATATAGGGATAAAACTCGATAAAAACTGGCATAATTCAACATAACGTAATAAAATGGTGTTTGTCGATGTAAAAAGTACTTATTGAATTTATTTTTAATTAAAATCAAGTATGGCATAGGTAGAAACTAGTAAAATATTGGTAGGAATCCAACCATCCATACATTCACTATTCCAATTAAAAGAAAAGATTCATGGCGAGGAAAATTTACCGATATTTTATTAGATCGCCAGTAATGTAAACACTACAGCATTGCCGTCCGTCCTTGAAAGACATATATAGTCGCATACAAACACTATTTTTTGTCACTATTGGTATATAAATATTTTTATATTCTTGGATCATATCAGGAGTTACATTAACCAAAACTTTATTAATATCTTGGATACATTTTGCACCTTCAACCTCATTAAGATATTTTTGAGTAAATAATTTCTCAAATGCCTTACTAAACTGTATTGGGGGTTGGATTTCTCGAATTTTTGCCACAGTATCCTATTAGGACAAAAAAAAATTCCAGGCATTCCTGATTAAGGTTTCTTGTTAAAAGAAATGAATAATTTTTGGGTTTTAAAGTTTTCCATAAAGATAGAACGGATTTAATCGTAATTTTGCAGCCATTTAACAAGCACAAAAAACTACAAAATTCGTCTCACGTCGCGTGTCGGCAAATATAAAGACAACTTGTATATATGAATGTTCGGTACGACTACGACGGACAACCGGTATATGCATCTCGCCCGGCAGCGACTTCGAGGGATCGAAAAAGCATAGCATCCGATATCCGAGTGCGATAGGCATATCAAGGGGAGGAGTTTCGAGTGCTCCTTCTTGTCTTGTTAATGTTCGGTGATATAATATATAAGTTCCTTCACTCTGAGTCGGAACTTTGTCGAACGGGCTAGACAAGCCTGCCGACTAGGACAAAGCCCGTACCGCCTTGAACAAAAAACTTCCAGGGGAGACTAGAGTAATAAAATAAAAAATGTAATCGTTTTCTCCTCAGTTGCATATTGTGGGGAAGGCGGTGTTCGGTTGTAATATAATAATAGTAATAAAGTTTAATATGTATTACTAGTATCCGACAGTCATTAATTTAAATAAAAATTTAAGGAAATTAATTTGATGTTTAAAAAATCCGTTCTATGGACGTAACTATTCGTACGAGATGGAGAAAAGAAAAATATCACTGTCGAAAAGCATCACCATTTTTTACATTGTTTTATTTATAAATGGTATAATATTATATGTTTATAACAAGCATTGCCATGTCATAATGCAATAGCCGGGATTTTTCTAACGTTTACGAAAGGTACTTTCTGGTGTCCAAATACGTAAATATTTCCCTTCCTGGAATATTGATTTTTAATGGAGAGTAGAAGTTTTAGCTAAATTAAACCGCAAAAAGCATGTTCCTTTTTGTTTTAAGTTTTTTTATTGGTAAACTATAAAAGTTATACAGTGTAAGAAACGCGTTCTTAATATTATTTGTTTATAACAGAGTACATCCCGGTTGGTGTTCGAAAATGGATATAGTGTCTTAAGGACTTTCTATGTGATCCATGAGGTGCATAATTTAAAAATAACTTTGATCATACAGGGTAGCTCCTGAAACCTTAGCAAACGAATCTTTCTATATTTAATAAGACACAGAGTATATTCGTTTTATTTTGGTAAGCTTATTTAACGACCAATTCGAAAACACCATATTTTTTGGTCCAGCTTATACAGGGTGCTAAAGAGTACACATTCTGAAGTATGCATGGACAACTTGGAAACCAATGAAACAATGTATAAGTAAATATAGGATAAAATATGATATTACCCAACCGCTTTTCGAATAAACTTTCCAAAATACAACAAATGCTGGGTGTTTGATTAAAAAAGAAAACAAATTCGGTTTGCTATGGCTTTGTGAATTGTGAGCTGAAGTGTATGATCAAAGCTATGCTAAGATCATGTATCTTATGAATGACACTTTATTCTATTTTGTACATCAACTGAGATATTCAAGTTGATGTGGTTTGAATTTTGCTGATAGACATTTTTTTCAAATTGGAAGTTGCATATGTAGTGTTTCACAAGACTCTTGCAAATCTCTTGTTCTTGTCTTGTTCTTGCTGCAAGAACAAGACAAAACTCTTTTATATTTATCCTTTCCCTTATCTCTTATTATTTACCAAAGTATTATGATTTAAATCTGAGTACCCCAAAACCCATAAAAAGGCATATTACGGAATTATTAACAAAAAATTGTTGTTTTTTTATCAATTAATCCCCCACTTCACCCCCTTCTTTTCAACCGATTTTACTCAATACTTTTACTACCTATATACCAAATTTAAACTCGATAGCACAATTATTCCTTTGAAATTTATCACATAAACTAACAGACAAACAGAAAATAGATTTCGCCGAAATTATGTTTTTACGCTTTTTGGGTCGTTTTAAATCAATTTAGCGAAAAAAAAAATTTCTTTTTGCCGATATTATAGTTTTCCATCTCTTAGAGATATAGAAGTAATAATTTAACCGCCATTTTGTTTCGCCATCTTATATTCGTTTCACTATTTTAACAGTTAACTTTTAAACCAAAATCAATTCTTACTTAAATATTTTATTAGGTCGCCATTTTGTTACGCCATCTCGGATTCGTACCAAAATTTTACCCGTCAATTACTACGTAAGACTTTGTGCAAATTTTGAGGTGTAGTTTTTTAGTAATATTTTTTTAACAATTTACTAGGCCGCCATTTTTACAGCCATTTTGGATTTTCACCAAAATGTTACCAGATTATCTCATAATGACCAATAATTTTTGACCAAAATTTGAAATCAATGGCATAAGTACCTAGTTTTCTAGTTATACCGGGAACGGACAGAGACCGACGGAATGGAGAAAACATGTTTATCGGTATCTAGTGACCCCCTGAAACGCAAATATCTGAAAAACTCTCGGAGGATGATTTTTCACAATACTTCCCTTTTACGAGGGAAGTAAAAATCCTCCTCTTCGGCTCGGATTTTTAAAACCAGTAGCGCTCATACACTATTTATGAAACAAATTCCTTAGAAACTAGTTTTTCGTTTTTTTCCGGAAAAATCAGACACACTGGAGATATTACCCCCCAAATTTTAGCTACTTTTTGGATAGGTATAATGTGGGAATCGCATTGTACTGGAGGCGTTGCTTTAAAGGTGACATAAAACTTTCGTCCGTAAAATAACGGCTGCAAATCCTAATTTTCTTTTATAGGACAAATCAGAATTAATGTCTGCATATTTGTGCTCCCCAGTAAACCCTAAATGCGACTTCCAAGCTTGACATCTGCAGAGATATTATATTTCAATTTAAATACCAAAAAAATGGGTACTATACAAAGGATATTCATATATTTTTTAATATTTTTAAAATTGCACAAAAATTATATTGTTATAATTTTATATTCCAAAATAGGTAGGTGCCTACCTTGGTTCATCCTTTGGACAGCGAAAAAACGATAATCCACCTCCACGTTTTGAAAAACAACTATCCACGAAACAATATTCGACGGGCATTTTATTGGTCTACCACGTACAAACAACAGGCAATATGTTAATCGTAAACAAAATCCACTGTGTACACACCAGCGCCTCGCCCAACTGAAAACGGGGGACTGCCGAGAACCAGCTGCGGTGAGGGGAATGGTATAGGTAGATCGGAATTTTCGTCGAAGTGCGGGAACTTATATTATATTCAGTAGACTTTGACACGGTAAAGTTTACAGAATTAACATACAAGTTTCGTCAGCCGGTAAAACTACAATCAGATTTGGGGGTCAAAACCGTGCCGCTCGCGCAAAGGGACCGCAAGCTATCGCAGGCGTTTCTCACAAAAAAGAGTGTGGCAGTCGGGGTAATAGAAACCGTAATATTGTCGCCGCTGGTGGAAAAATAGGTAGGTATGTGAGATATAAAATATCGGTCGGTCATTGTTGTAATAAAAAACGACAATTGAAAATATGGTTTTATTATAAATATAATATGTAACGGTTTGAATTGGGACAAAACGGCTTGCACTTCCTTATCTTAGTTTTATCGCATTACCGCATGACATCATGTAGGAGATTTTGGACCTCCAAGATTGTATGGTCAACAACTGACTTTCGCAAAAGAGGTTAAATACCTGGGGGTCACAGTAGATGCAAAACTGAGCTGGAAGACTCATGTCGATAGGCAGATAAGGAAGTCAATAGCGACCTTCTTGCGCAGCTCCGTAGAGCGGTAGGCACAACCTGGGGGTTAAGTCCTAGGGTCATGCACTGGCTGTACCAAGCAGTCATAAGACCCAGGATATCATACGGCTCAATAGTATGGTGGCCCTCGGTGGAGAGGAAAACCATTCGTTCCAGTCTTGCTGGCTAGCCTAGCGATAACTGGAGCAATGAGGACGACGCCGTCAGCAGCATTGGATGTCTTGCTAGGGCTGCCATCATTGTCGACTTACATTAAGAGGCTATGGCAGCGCACTTGCGAATGAGAGACGCAGGAGCTTGGCATACCAAAGGTGAGGTTGTGGGTCATTCAAGGATCTCCCACATTGTGGAAAGAGAGATCCCTTTATCTACCTACAGAGTAGCACGACCCTCAGGCAGACTAAGATGGCATAAGGGTTATAGTATCTCAATCCTGCAAAGAGGGGACTGGGAGAGAAACAGCCTGGAGTTCTTCAGAGAGGCAATTGTTTACTATACGGATGGTTCACATATGACACAGTTGCAATCCTCTGGTGCTGGAGTTTATATTGAGGTTACACAAACTGGGTCCAGTTTCCCTTTGGGGAAGTTTTCAACGGTGTTTCAGGCTGAGGTATATGCCATTCTAATGGCAATTACGATGAAGGAAGTCATAGAGGGGGCAGAGAGAGAGATTGTCATATGCTCAGACAGTCAAGCAGCACTTAAGGCGCTCGACTCACCCACGGCGGGATCAGTTTTGGTTCAGGAATGCGGTGACAGGCTAGAGCAGTTGGCGCGACGTAAAACAGTGAAGTTGGTTTGGGTGCCAGGACACTGTGGGATTGAGACAACGAGAGGGCAGATGAGTTTGCTAGACTCGGCGCCACCAGCCCCTATGTAGGACCAGAACCAGCTTTAGGCATCACTAGGCAGCAGATAAGGACAGCACTCGACGAATGGGCACAACATGAACTTCAACGTGAATGGGGCCAGTCCAGGGTCGGGAGGCAAGCTAAAGACTTCATTGTGAAGCCCGATAAGGGCCGAACACAGTGGTTACTAGCCCGAGACAGGAAAGCTCTAAATTCCATGTTAGGAATAGTAACGGGGCACTGTCGATTAAGGAGACACCTCTTTATGTTGGGTATTTAGGAAGATACCATTTGCACGGAGTGTCAGGAAGAGGAGGAAACTCCGCTTCACTTCCTGTGCAGATGTGAAGCGCGAGCGAGACTGCGACCAGATATTTTCGGCACTACGGTCTTGCATAGGGACGAAGTTAAGGATTTTGCATGGAAGGATATACAGACTTACATAGTAAGGACAGGCAGATTCGAGGATGTACACCTGGTAGCGGGTGGTGGTTGAGGAAGGAGCTGGGGTAGACTGAAAGGGCCTTATAGACCTACCAGTCAGGTCTCTAGACCTCCCCCTAACTACTACTACTACTGCTACTACCGCATGACATCAGTTTCTGGTTTAACCGGAATATCCAGGGTGGATCGTTTTAACGATTTACACTGTATATAGGTATATTTCTGTTAAATCGGAATTTGATGTCATGTGACAAAAACCGATAGGTATAACTAAGATAGGAAAATCCCAACGGTTTTGCACTAATTCTAACCGTTTATATTTTACAGCTATTTAAAATCAAAATTCAAACATCAATATTTCGAAAAGAGTAACATTTAGATATAAGACGTGCTAGATAAAATATGATTGGAATTCTGCGTTATACCCGAAAATACAGTAACACAATGTGATTTATAAGTTAAGGCAAAAAATTTAACCCCGTGTACCTGAGATTATAATATGACGATTCCCAACTTATTTCAGTCCCAAAGTTGATAGTGTCTGATATACAGGGTGTTAAAGTTACTTTGTTTCTTTAGTTTTTTATTATACCTGGTACATTTCTGAAGATAAATCAGATAATTCAAATTTTGCACACAGTGTACTGAGACTAATATCTACAAACTGGCTGTAATAGAAAAAAAATATCTACAGAGTGTTGTTTTTGGGAGACATCTCCAGGTAAAAAGTTTGACAAGGGTGAAGGGATCGTGACTTCGAAAAAATAACACTTTGTAGGTCTGTCTAAAAACTATGATACCCATTTGATAGACATTGGTCCCAGTACACTGTATGCAAATTTCAAAAGAGGCATCTCTATAAATGTATGAGATATATAAAAAAAGTAAATATATAAAGTAACTGTAGCACTTTATATATCGGACACCATCAGCTACAGAACTAAGGTTAAAATTTTCCCTTTAACTGATATATCAACTAGTATATTCCCTTTAAAAAAAACGCACAAGTTGGGTTTGATACCTCGCGTTGTTGTGAACTACCTTGTCAGTCACTTATTTTGTTTTTTGATTTTTTAAACTGAGATATCCGAATTTGGTTCGATTTTTATGAGACCATGTATGTTTCTCTAAAACTATAAAAAATTTAGATAGAAATCTGATGGCTTTAACAAAAATGGTTGCTTACCTTAGATTTCAATACTTATAATTTAAAATAAAATCAACGATAATTCTGACACGTGAACAAGGAAAAATAAATAAGTAACGAAATTATAAATTTCTTAAAATAGTTAATTTTTGAACTGTTTGGTTTTTATTACTCCCTTTACTACATTTTATTTCTTGATTGAGAAATTTCAGTGTAAAATAAATACGAACTCTTGTATACAAAGAGATAAAATAATCGTAAGGAAAGTCCTTGCAAGGATGATAGAAATTAACAGTAGAGAATTTGTTTTTATATTGTGCCCCTATTTTATTTTGACCAGCCATATTATTAAAATCTTTAATAAAAACATGTTCCATGTCCAAAATAGCATCTACTATGTCTTTATTAGGTATAGTTAACCCACCAAACGGTTTTTTTTTCACTGTTATATGCCTTAAGCCTACAAAATATAGTTTCGTCATTAAATAAACCATTTGAGTTTAAAAAACTACTACACGTTTGACAAGAATGCTGTACCAAACATTTTTTTAAAATATAACCGGCTACATACACAAGACCATTTCCTTCAGGGTTTTTTAGGTTTGCATAGTCATTGGTAAATACCTTAAGAGATGTGTGAGGAAGTGGAGGTATAAATAAATTTTCTTTGTTTTGAATATTAGTTAAGTCCTCTACTAAATGTAGAACTTCACTGATATCAACGATGCAGTTGGCATCTTCAGTTTGGTCCAAATGTCTCAACGCAAATAATTTTTAAAAGCCCTACAAAACTGCACCGGAGTTGGATTTCTAACATTCCCGCAACAGTTTCGAGCCTGACCAAAAAAATTTTCGATGCAATCTTGGTTTAAATTACGAGTGAAAAGATATTTACACCCCCTTTCCTTTAGCATGTCCCATAAAACAAAAATAGAATTAATGGTTAATCTCCATCCAAATATAAATTTCATTTACTTTTATTATATTTTTTCCTTCCCTGTTTACAACATGTAAATCCGTAAAATAATTTTCCATTTCTTTCACGTACGTCAAATATATATACAAGTTTAATATTGTCCACAAAAAAAATGGCACGTTCTCTGTTAATTTTAAGTCACTTTTTACTAATTTTAAAAAATTTGATCCTTGATCTGAAGTGATTCCAAAGACATTTAAGCCTATTGTAGTTAACTTTCGTACAGACTCAATAATGATCGTTTTACTTAAACAACCATCTACGGAACAATAATTAACCGACATATTATAACCACTAGTAGAACGATTTGCATACGCACACGAGGCCACTCTATATCTAACACTGAAAGTAAAGTTGGCAAACAACGCGAGCCACCCTATACTGCCTGGCCAAAGTCCGCACACCAGTAACATACTGCGAAACACGTGCACGTATCCGCTTTTGATCTAGGCCGCCGCGCCACCTCGAGTGAAGGAACCTGTATGTTAATTCTGTAAACTTTGCCCACGGCCTACTACCGCTTTCGTCTGGTGAGCACTGTGATTTTGGGGGTTAAACGAATAATTAGCAAAATAAAATTTGATGTTAACTTTAGACCTATGAATTTTTATATGCAATTCAAAACCAACAAGAGTTTTAAAAAACAATAATCCAAACAATTTAATAGAAATATTACTTGAAGAGGCGCAAGTTTTTTATATTTAATTGGAAACTACATTATTATGCAATTGAAGTACAATTTTTTTAAATCTAACCTAAATTTAAATGGCTATAACTCATAAACAAAATGGTTTATTTACGAACGGTTTTTACATTTTGTAAGCTTATGTTTTGTTAGTATTTTTGTATTGTATGTATTTTAAGGGTTGCTTTGGTCTGGCATATACGAGGGATGAGACAAAAGTAGTTTTTTACACTAACTTTGTCAAGAGCGAGAGTTTGTAAATCTGAAATTATTTTGATTTTGTATGTATGTACTTAGTAAATGGGTTCTTAAGAAAAATCTAATTACTCAAAATTTTGATATTTGTTTGTTTTTTTAATTTTTTTTTTATAATACGCATTTTTTTCAACATTTTTCTCTCTAAATTAAAAACTCTTATTAAATAGACTATTCTTTTGATCGTTTTGGCTTCTTCAAGGACGTTCTGTAAAAAATAAATACAATTTTGCCTTTCAGAATGTTAAGTTTACTTCAGGTGCGTACTAATTAATTTTTTCAGACTGTTATACAGGGTGTTTTTTAATTGAGTGTCAATACTTAAGGAGTTGATTTTTGGGTCCATTTTAAGAAGAAAACTTCATATAAACATATGTCTTAAACGGTGTAAATTTTGAGATACAGGGTGTTAAATTTTCAATAATTTTTCGATAATATCTCGAATACCACTCTAGATATTGTAATGAAATTTGGTATAGAGGTACTACGCATCTAGTGGAATTTTTTGATGTAGAACATTTTTTTAATTTCCACCAGTGGCGTCCGTACCGAATCCGACCTGCATATTTTCCCAGACATTGATGGTACGCCACTGATTTTTTTAGATAGAAAATATTTTTGAAATTTCCATTCATTTTTGAGCAACTTTGATTCCTTGGTAATTTTGTGTTGGACGCACGGTTTTCGTTTTAAAAAATAAAAACCGTTTCTCTGCCTGGTCCAAACAATCCTGGTCATAAGACGGATATCACCATGCATGCAGAGAAATATTATTGCATTAAACTCGGGAAATCAAATCTTGTCGAAAATAAATACTAAAAGTTTTCAAAAACAAACAAATAAATCAATAAAAATGCTTTATTTTAGAAAAATCAGTGGCGTGAAAGTAATTACTATGTCCATTCTTATTAAAATCAGAATTCGCTTTATCTTAGTGAGAGATATTTGTAGATAATAGTATGTAGTCTTCAGCCACCAATCTAGGACCACCACGTCAATGTTTTTCAGAAGTCTGTTCCTTCATAAATACTTTTTATAAATTTTATTAAAATAATATGACATTCTTCAACAATAACAAGTTATTTACAAAACTATACTAATACAACTAGGTACATAATTAATAATTTCAACAAAAATAATTAGGTTTTAACAAATTGACAGCACACTTTGTGAAACAAAATAGCAGAAAAAAATTAGATAAGTTGTTGAAAATGCCCACCACCTTGGAGACTACACGGTTCAGCCCTTGTCCTCATGTTGTCGCGAACTCTTCCTCTACAGTGTTTACTGGGGTGCGGTAAACTAAAGATTTAAGATGTCCCCATAGAAAAAAATCCAAACTATTTAGGTCTGGGGACCTAGGAGTGCATGGTTGGGGTCCGCCGCGACCTACCCATCTGTTGTTAAATGTGCGGTTCAAATATTCTCTGGCTTCAATACTAAAGGGTCGGGTGCGCCATCGTGCATGGACCACATTCTATTTCTAATCAGAATTGGTATATCTTCTAACAATATCGGCAAATCGTTTGTAAGAAACCGGCGATAATTATGGTCATTTAGTCTTTCTGGGAGGAAAAAAGATCCTATTAGGTGATTTTCGATAATGCCAGCCCAAACATTTACAGAGAATTGCTTTTGATGATGATGTTCTACAATGGCATGGGGGTTCGCGTCGGCCCAGATATGATTATTGTGGAAGTTTCTGATAGCGTTCCTGGAGAAGTTCGCTTCATCTGTGAACATTATTTCGCGATCAAATAAGGGATTACGCGCAATTTTTTCCAAAAACCATTCACAAAAATTAACTCGGAAAGGAAGATCTCGGGGAAGTAAGGCTTGCACTCGTTGAATGTGATATGGGTATAAAAAAATCATGTAGAATTCTCCAAACTAGGATGTGCGAAATATTTAGGTTAATTCCAACATTTCCTAGTACTCAGTTCAGGATTTTCATCTATGGAATTTAATACTGCCTCTTCAATTTCTGGAGTTCTTACAGTCCGATGGGCCCCTTTTAATTGATTATTTGGCTTGAATGTATCTGTTTCAGTCAACCTTCTATGCAAATTTGCAAGTAATCGCCTATCTGGTATGACTCTACCAGGAAAGCGCTCTTGATATAATCGCCTAGCTTCCGGTGAACTGCCATCAGCCAAACCATACATGTAATGCATGTCTGCCAACTCTTCATTGGTAAACTCCATTTCTTTTCTCAGATATATCAGATATTTAGAACACAAAATTAATTAAACCCGACTGAATCTGAAAGCTGACCTGTCAAATTAAGTTACAATAGAAAAATTAATTCTGACAGCCAAAGCCTACTACAATAATAATTATTATTAGTAATCTTGCTTTATTGATGAACTAATAGTATTTTATAGTTTCGAGTTAAAAAATTATAAGCTCAAATAATAATTTTGAAATCTTTGGGTCTCTCATTCATAAGCAAATTTGATTTCTTGAATTGAAAAAAAAATTTCTTACATGCCATTGGTGTTGTCATATTAGCGATATTGTTAAAACTCTGCAGAGAAAAGGTTTTTATTTTTTAAAACGAAAACCCTGCGTTCAACTCAAAATTACCATTACTTGCTCAAAAATTAATGGAAATTTCAAAAATAATTTTTATTTAAAAAAAATCAGTGGCGTACCATCAATGTCTGGGAAAATATGCAGGTCGGATTCCGTACGGACGCCACTGGTGAAAATTAAATGTTCTACATCAAAAAATTCCATTAGATGCATAGCACCTCTATACCAAATTTCATTACAATATCTAGAGTGGTATTCGAGATATTATCGAAAAATTATGAAATTATTGAAAGTTTAACACCCTGTATCTCAAAATTTACACCGTTTAGGACATATGTTTATATAAAGTTTTCTTCTTAAAATGGACCCAAAAATCACCTCCTTAAATTTTGACACTCAATTAAGAGACACCCTGTATATCATTCGTATTTTCTTAAATTAGACTTTGTCTCCTGGATTCCGTAAAGCGTATTTTTACTTTTTCTTATTGTTTTTGATAAAAGTAACTTCAAAACTTCAAAAAATAGAATTATTACCCGTAGTCTGAATAGGTTTGATTATTTCTTAAACTTAACATAAAAACTACTTTCTTGTAAATTACCAATTCTAGGCACTTTTTAATTAAAGTTATAACTAACTGAGTACTTTTTCTTCTTTATTAGTAAATTTTCGTATACAGAGTGCCCAAAAAATATATAATTATTAAAACCTTTATACAGGGCGGGACACAACTTAACCGTCCGTCTCTAACTACTGAACGGTACTTTCTTTTTACATGAACCTTCCAGAATATATGCAGATCAGATAGAGCTACCTTCTAAGTTATTCTCAGGTATACAGGGTGCGTCAAAAATACGTGGCATAATAAAGCTACATTTTTTTAAATGGATTACACTGTCTTTTATTTTATATTTAAATTCCCCAATAAAAGTAAGGTTAAAGTTTGATTAATTAAGGGTTGCCTATAGCTAATGACGGCATAACTACACTTACTAAAAAATACGGAAATTATTAAAAAGCTATTGAATTTAGATATAACTACAGAACCCTAAATCGCAGTTGAAAGTGTAATGTCTTAAAATTCATCTTTAATTTAAATGGTTTGCTTGCAAAGGCTTTTTTACATTGTGTAAACTTATGTTTTATTAATTTTTTTTTGTGGGACGTGCCCCATTTTGTATGTAAAGGTTTTAATAATTATATATTTTTTTGGTCACTCGGTATACGAAGACTTATTAATAAAGAAGAAAACATACTCAAATAGGCATAACATTATTAAAAAGGTGCCTAGAATTAGCAAAGTAAAAAAAAGTAGGGTTTATGTTCAAAAAATTATGTTTAAAAAATGATCAAAATTACTCAGACTATGGGTAATAATTCTATGAAATTAAAAAACCGTCCCGAGGTTTAAAGTCACTCTTATCAAAAATAATATGAAAAAGTAAAAATACTCTTTACGGAATTCAGGAAATAAAGTCTAATTTAAGAAAATAGGAAAGATACATTTAAAGGGGGGGGGCGTACTCCTGAAGTAAAATTAACATTCGGAAAGGCAAAATTGTATTTATTTTTCTTCAAAGGATACTTGGAGAAGCCAAAATGATTAAACAAATACTTTTTTAAATAAGAGTATTTAATTAAGAGACAAAAATTTTAAAAAAATGCGTATTATAAGTAAGTTTTTCCTAAAAACCTATTTATTAAGTACATTCATACAAAATCAAAATAATTTTAGATTTGCAAATTTTCGCTCTTGACAAAATTCATATAAAAAAAATACTTTTGTCTTATTTCTCGTATATACCAGACCAAAGCATTCCTTAAAATACGCATACCACAAACATAAGCCTATAAAAAGTAAAAAAACCATTTGTAAACCATTTTGTTCACAAGTTATGGCCATTTAAATTTAGGTTAAATTTTAAAAAAATTTACTTCAATTGTACAATAGTGTAGTTCATGAAAAGAACCTGAAAAAAAAAACAGTGAAAATAGACAGGATATAAAGCAAATTCTCTCTTGTTCGTCACGTATATTTTATACAAAATGTACAATTTAATTAAATAGAAAAATGATCTTGAAAGAAATAATTTTTAAGTTGACCGGTGAAAAAGTAAGTTAATTATAGAGCCTTCCCGAACAGTATGAAAAGCGTTTCTGAAACATGGCAGTCCGACGTCGAGGTATGTGAAATGTGGAGCGGCTCCTAGCATTAACAGAGTGGTACTCAAATTTCCGAGAAAATCTACAGAAGAGGTAGGATGGGCATTCTGTAGTAAGTATGCAATGAACAAACGTAAAAAAGTAGTTTCCTGCGGTTATCCATGTTAAAACATTTAGGTTGTGCTATGAAAAGAGATACGTGTTCAAATTTCCTAAGTCAGAGACATCACAAGAGAATCGGAAAGCATTTTTGAAAAAAAGTTTCATATTAAAGCAGTGTCTGTTAGAATATAATATAATATATATACTGGGTGATTCACGACCCACTGTACATACTTATGTGGTGTATAGGGTATCCCTAGGGTATATCGAAATGGATATTTAAATTGATTAATTCGGCTTTATTACCAAGATACAGAGTGATTTTCGTATTTTGGTAAAAATTTGTTCACCCTGTATCTCCTAAACTGCTTAATAGATTTTTTTAAAATTTTGTACACAAACACTCTTGGTATATCATAACTTTTTGACGTTTGAAAAGTAGCAAAGTTCCAGGGCCGTATCCAGCCAATTCACACAGGGGAGGGGGGTTACTTTTGAGACACCCTGTACATCAGAATTCGGTATTTTTGAATTTTTTTCTTAAACTACATTCATTTGTGAACAAAAATGGCATCTTGAATGGCACACTAAAGGTTATGTACGAAATTTAAATCTTTAGATAGTACATACCCCTTTTTTTAGCGGTATCTGTATTAAACCTTTTAACTAAGTATAAAATTATTTCAATGATTGACTTTAAAAAAAAATTAAACTATCTCTACTAATAAAACACAGCCTTGTCGAATTAATTTTTATTTTCAGTAGCCCAAAAAAAACTAAAATCTACCCTAACACAATAACGTCTTAAAAGCTACAAAATGTTTTCAAAATGCATACCACCGGTGTTTGCAATTGAGCGGTGAATCATTTGAGGGTTTTGTCTAATCTCGTCGCAATAAAAATGTATCCTATTTAGTAATTGATCCCTAGTTTCGATTGGAACACCGTAAACTTTTTGTTTTAGATGCCCCCACAAAAAGTAGTCGGCTGGATTAAAGTCTGGCGACCTAGCTGGCCAAGGATGTGGTCCAATCCACCGATCAGCAAATTGTTGATTGAGATAATTTCGAACATCAATTCCAAAATGTGCAGGTGCCCCATCGTGTTGAAACCATATGCCTCTTAAATTTACATTTTGTAATAAGTCCGGTAAAATGTTTTGTAGAAAGTCCAAATACACAACCGCCGTTAGTCGTTGAGGGAAAATATGTGGTCCAATTAAATGATTATTTATTAAGCCGCACCAAACATTCACTAAAAACTTTCGTTGAGAATTGGCCAATCGCAACGAATGAGGGTTTTCATCTTCCCATACATGAGAGTTTCTAGAATTAAAGACTCTGTCCTTTGTAAATTGGGCTTCATCAGTGAATAGTGCTCTAAAAATAGTTCTTCGATGATTTATTACCCACCTAGCAAATGCTAATCTAGGCAAGTAGTCGCCTTCTTCTAATCTTTGTACCTCTTGTACATGGAAAGGGTATAAGTTTTCATTTTTTATAGTTCTCCATACTCTTGTCTGCGGTATCGCTAATTGGGCGGAAATTCGCCTAGTGCTTGTGGTTGGATCTTCCCTCACAAGGTTGAGAATATTCTCTTCTTGGACCACGTTATTAGCACCCACTCTTTCAACATGAAGATCGGTTGAGGGAAACTTACCCTTTTCACGCAATGTATTAAAGGTTGCGGCAAACGTTTGGTGATTTGGAATTCTCCGATCCGGAAATCGTCTTCTGTATTCTTCTGTAGCAGCCCTTCCGTTACCATTACAAAATCCGTACACAAATACGATGTCTGCGTACTCAGCATTTGTAAATAACGGCATTTTTACAATTTTTGAAACGTACAAACTTTTTGCAAAGAGAAAATTCAAATAAAAAATCTTTAATTAACAATGTCAAACACAAATGATTGAATTGTATGTACGTAATGTCATTTTTAAAATATCTGTCTAAATTCCATGGCTTACTTTATTATTTTTAGGTATTAAAATTTATTGAATTTGTATTTTTTTGTAGGTTTTAAGGTTACGAAAAAAATAAAGGTAAATAAAAAAATTAAAAAAAAAACAAGCTCTTACACGTAATTTGTATACAATAACAAAAATAAAAAAAGATAAATTTTAACGGTAGCCGATAAATGATCCCGATCTCGAGCATTAAATAAGAGATGAGGCGAAAAAGACTCAAACAGAAATTGACTGGTTTATTAGTAGAGATAGTTTAATTTTTTTAAAAGTCAAGCATTTAGACATTCAACGCTCAATTGCAATTCACAAAAGCGCGCACAAAAATGTAGAGATACCGTTGGACAGGCGTTATTGTGTTAGGGTAGATTTTGGTATTTTTGGGCCACTAAAAATAAAAAATAATTCGACAAGGCTGTGTTTTATTAGTAGAGATAGTTTAATTTTTTTTTAAAGTCAATCATTGAAATAATTTTATACTTAGTTAAAAGCTTTAAAACAGATACCTACCGCTAAAAAAAGGGGTACGTACTATCTAAAGATTTAAATTTCGTACATAACCTTTAGTGTGCCATTCAAGATGGTGGCATATTATTGTTCACAAATGAATGTAGTTTAAGAAAAAAATTCAAAAATACCGAATTCCGATGTACAGGATGTCTCAAAACTAGCCCTCCACCCCTGTGTGAATTGGCTGGATACGGCCCTGGAACTTTGATACTTTTCAAACGTCAAAAAGTTATGATATACCAAGAGTGTTTGTGTACAAAATTTAAAAAAAATGTATTAAGCCGTTTAGGAGATACAGGGTGAACAAATTTTTACCAAAACACGAAAATCACCCTGTATCTTGGTAATAAAGCCGAATTAATCAATTTAAATATCCATTTCGATATACCCTAGGGATACCCTATACACCACATTAGTATGTACAGTGGGTAGTGAATCACCCAGTATAATAGACTATAATAGCTTTAACGCAAGATACCCTCGAGGAAGTACATTGCTTATATGATTACAAAACTGTAGTTTCTCATCCAATATCAGTCCCAAGCTCTTGAAAGATACTCTCTGAAACCTGTCACTCAGATAATATTTCACAAGAGATAAAGTGGTATCAGAGAAAACATAAAATTTTAGTTTAGAAATTAATATCCTGTGATTAATAGGGTCAAAGGCCTTCGAGAAATCCAATGACACTAACGATGTAACTTTTTTGCCGTCTAAATTCAAGTTATGTTTTGCTCATGTCACTGTCATTTTGTTAGATAGTTTTAAATAGCATCGTGTATATATGTATCGAGGTTGACATTTGTTCAATAGAACCTAACATCCATTGTTGCTCAATTTTTAAATATTTTGTTAGGTCATCTTTAATTAGTACCACAATTTCACTAGTTGATTCCTATACCACAAGTCAATCATCAAACAGTTTTTTCTGGCTGAATTTTTAAATAAAGTAAAATATCAGAAAATTATATACAAAAACTTGACGTTAATCGGATTTCGTTTGCTCAAAAAGGATATTTCCTTTTATGCAAATAAAGTTTCCACTAATGCGTTGTACAAGAAAAATACATTAAAAATGTTAGGGAAGCCTCATGATATTCCATTATAAAGATAAATAATCATGTCGTGTGTTGTGTATACTAATCGCCACACAAACGTTTTAAAATAATGATATACTGTAGTTCCTTCGGTCCAGACACGCGAAACAGTCATATTATATTAAAAAGAGACAAGAAAGCCCAGTTATAAAGTTATTATTAACTAGAATAATAGTTATGGTTTGTTAGATTTTCGACCATCAGACGAAAGCCTCATAGGTTTAATTATAGAATGGCTGGGTGTTTAAAATTTGTTTCATTATCACTTTATGTACCAGGGTATCGTTATCACTAAATGTACCAGGGTTTAGAAGATATTCCAGAAAACACTTATGCAGAAATTCATCACGCATTAAAAACAATGAAAAATTGAACCAAATAAAATTGGGTGGAGATACCCTAATAACTAAAATCCAAATGTTGTTTAATCTCTGTTTACACCAATAAACTATGCCTTCATGATGGAATGAAGCAGTCATGGTCATTATTCACACAAAAAGAAGGAAACAGCGTCTTAATAAGTACAGACTCCAAAACCTTGCTCGAGCATCTATACAAGTTGTTTACAAGAATTATAACTAACAGGATCTAAAAGAAACTAGAATTCCACCAAACAAGAGAACAAGCAGAGTTTGGATCCAGATATAGAACCAATGACCACCTATAAAGTCTGAAATTAGTCCTCAAAAAATCATTTGAATATAATAGACGCCTTGTCTAAACATTTATAGACTCTGAAAAGGCTTTCGATACTAAAAAGAAAGTCTTATACGGGGTGTCCCACGACGAATTGCGGCGATCGATTTCTTAGAAAGTAGGCTTTGGAAAAATTTGAAATTTTGGCATCTAACTAAAGTCGATGGGGGCAACTCGCGCAAAACATTTTCAAGATGGCGGCACTTCCGGTTATACCGGAAGTAGACGTCAACTTTCTTTTTTTAAATAGAATACCCTATATATTATCGAATTTTTGGTATTCCTCGGAAAATTCTAGGTATATTTCATGTATAATATCCTGTACCTAAGTTAAACTGTTTTTGAGATATTTTGAATTTTATGTAAAAAATGACGTTTGCAGGTCTAGACATAACTATAAATATCTGCTTATCGAAGTCTCTATTATATATTTGCGGGTGGCTTCCTTGTCCAAAAGGATCCACTGTGCTGATATTTTTATAATAAATAAATATAGGGTGATCAAAAACTGACAATATAAATATACTTTAAAAAATTGTTAAAAGTTACTTTTTTCAACCGGAAACCCCCAATTTTTATAATTTTATCTTATTTAACACTTAAAATAACGGTGACTTTGTATAAAGTTGTCTGTTCCAAAAATTTGTAGTTTTTGAGTTATTGACGATTTAACATTTTTTATTCTAATAATGCCAGACGGCTTCTAAATTTTCTTGTTAGTTGGCCATGATAGGGAGGCCTGGCGAGAACAAAACCAATTGGTTACTACAGAAAAGTAATATGTATTGTCGTTTGACAATTACCTACTAAAATATTATTTATTTATTAAAGTAATTATAATAATTATTAAACTAATAATCATGCCGGGGCGATTAAATTACACACACGAGGATTATTTCAATTTGTTTATTATCTATGGTGAATCTAACAGAATTTTAACAAGAACGTGCCAGATATTTGCTGATAGATATCCAGATAAATAGAAACCGTCACCGAACAGCGTTAAACAAATGTTGGAAAACTATAAAAACTTTGGAAACGTCAAGATAAACATTAATAATAGGAAGCCCATTGTTGATAATGAAAATGTCGAGATTGCAATTCTGGGATATTTTGCAGCATATCCAATGACATCCTTAAGAAACGTGGCAAGACAATCAGGAACCTCGAGGAACTCAGTGCATACGATTCTGTTAAAACATAACTTCCAACCTTATTTAATATCATTGGTTCAACATCTAAAAGACACTGATTTGCCAAAAATGGTACAGTTTTGAGAGTTTATTTTAACAATGGTACAAGATAACCTTAGATTTTTGGACAATATAATTTGGACCGATGAAGCAAAATTTACTAAAAATGGCCTTTTCAATAGACACAATTCTCATTTTTGGAGTGATTCGAATCCTTATGCAGTAACATCGCGGAACTTTAGGGAATCCTGGTAATTTAATGTTGTTTGTGCAGTAAGGAACGATGGAATAATAAAAATGAATTTTTACGAAGAAAATTTGAATGGTAAGTTATACATTGCCTAAACACAAGGACTTTTTTAATGAAAAATAATCCATTTAGGTAATATTACAATAATTTTTTTATCAATTTAGCACCAATCCAAAATGAAATAAATCATTTAGTAAATATTATTACATAAATAAATTAAATTAAATTATTTATACAGGTCACACTACACTACTTCATACAAATACTGGTCCACATTAGTCCAAGTTATCTTTAGTTAGATATTTACAAGCTATTTATACAGGGTATTTTAGAAAGTCAAAAAATACTAAACCCTCTTTTTTTTTATTGAGCACTCTTCAGATTAAATTAATTGAATTTTGATGTATTTTGTTTCTTCTTAAATCAATAAATCGATGAATATTATCAAAGCATTTCTTTCCGTAAAACTATGTCTATAAAGTTTTGTTGGAGGAAGATATCTGAATATTCCTGAAGAGTCGGACAACGAATATTTAAGTAATTTACCTTTGGCAGAACATAATCAAATTTTCTACCAACACGATGGCACCCCACCACATAGAACCGTTGCAGTTACTAACATTTTACAAGCTACGTTTTACAGCAAGTGGATTGTCAACAATGGACCTTTTCTGTGGCCTCCTCGTTCCCCCGATCTGACAGTCTTAGACTATTTTATAAGGGGAACGATAAAAGGAATCGTTTATTTTAATCCAGTAACAACGAAAGAGGACTGTATGGCAAGGGTAAGGGACGGGTTCGAAAGTTTATCTCCAGCTTCAATTAGATCGGCCACCCACGGGGGATTTATTCAGAGATGTGAAAAATGTTTGGAAGTACAAGGTGGCCATTTTCAACATTTATTGAAAAAATAAGTTGTGCTTTTGTGTAGACTAGACTATAATGGGAATAGGCTTTCTTTAATTAATTTTTATCTTCACGGTTTCAACATTTTTATAGTTTTTCAACATTTGTTTAACGCTGTTCGGTGACGGTTTCTGTTTATCCGAATATCTATCAGCAAATATCTCGCATGTTCTTGTTAAAACTCTGTTAGATTCCCCATAGATAATAAACAAATTCAAATAATCCTCATGTGTGTAATTTAATCGCCCCGGCATAATTATTAGTTTAATAATTATTATAATTACTATAATAAATAAATAATATTTTAGTAGGTAATTGTCAAAGACAACAAATATTACGTTTCTATAGTAACCAATTTGTTTTGTTCTCGCCAGGCCTCCCCGTCATAGCCAACTAACAAGAAAACTTAGAAGCCGTCTGGTATTATTAGAATAAAAAATACTAAATCGTCAATAACTCAAAAAATGCAAATTTTTGGAATAGACAACTTTACACAAAGTCACCCCTATTTTAAGTGTTAAATAAGATAAAATTATAAAAATTGGTGGTTTCCGTTTGAAAAAAGTAACTTTTAACGATTTTTTAAAGTATATTTATAACGTCAGTTTTTGATCACCCTATATTTATTTATTATAAAAATATCAGCACAGGCCACTAAAGTGTAACCTTTTGGACAAGGACGCCAACCGCAAATAAATAATAGAGACTAGACCTGCAAACGTCATTTTTACATACAATTCAAAATATCTCAAAAACAGTAGAACTTAGGTATAAGATATTATACATGAAATATACCTAGAATTTTTCGAGGACTCCAAAAATTCGATTATATACAGG